>ML779653.1:1740429-1756168 GCA_009831015.1 Picea engelmannii
CAGGCGGTGGCAGGGCTGCTGTCCACCCCTCTCCCTCAACCTCTCTGCAATTGTGTGTGGCCCCTTTACTCTGTATGTGAGTCAAGTCGGCAAGCTATCGTCAGCCTGCATCACCAATAATCATGTCAGAATGTCGTCATCAAATCATCACATCAAATCATCATCATAATAAACAGATCAACCCAAAAGCACACTCCCTGACTCAGTCCGGAGTCCAAGGGGGTCTACCGATGCCTCCGCATCCTCAAAGTCACAAACCTGCACACTCAATCAACTGAGTCAATAGCACCCGACTACATGAATAGTATCACATCATATCATCTGTCAATTACATCATAGTCAAATATATAAGGTCCAACATCAAAAAGGGTCCAGATCACTTGCGAGCAAGTGTCCTCAAAGAATAAGTGTCCTCAGTGCGCCAGAGCGGGATGTTACAGGTACCTAGTGTGCCCATCACACTTTGACAACATAATTTCTTGAGATTGGATCATTGCGTGCATGGATCAAGAAGCGCACATGATAACCCGACTTAGGCTTGTGCACCACCCGATGTGGTTGATGATTGTTGTTTTTATGGTGGTACTTGTTTTGTAACTTTTGTGATTGTCTCTCTCTCACGAGGAAGGTTCTAGTTACTAGTCGTCAAAGCAGATGTGTTGGGTTGTTGATGTTGTCCTTTATCTTGTAGGCAGTGTCTTGATTGTGTCGGGAGAGTAGCCGATTTTTTCTGCCTATTGATTAACGCATGTTTCGTCCAGTTGCATGATGTGCTAGTACGCTGCATCATTGTTGTCTGTTTCCTGAAGGCATAAGTTGTGTTCATCATCAAGTTGTGTTGTTTAATTGTGGTCGTTGATTTCCTTACTGCTTCAAAAAAAAAAAAATTGCACTTGCCTGCGTCGCATGTGGTCGTAACGATAGGGCTCGTTACAGTATTCTTGACAAGTGATGTATCTAATTGAATGTGCCTTTTAATGACAACAAATCCCTTTTTGGTTTCTTAACTGGTCATAACCGTGTGTTCTTTAAACTGACAGATGTAGATATTATTATTTAAATTTAAACAGAGATATATTGTTTCAGTTTTACATTTAAAAGACATCAATTCATATTTAAAAGACAACAAGTATATTCCTATAAGATAGCAATATAGTTTTAGTTTTAAATAGAGAATTCATAAAATAGAAAATTCATATGATTGCAATTCATAATATAGAGATATAGTTTCAGTTTTAAATAGGGATATAAGACAATGAATTCATATAGTTATAGTTTTAAAAGATCGCGAATTGAGTTTTAAAATATAATGATATATACTTATCTCATATTTGGAATCGGAGAATAGCTACAGTGAACTCTTTGTTTAAATATAATTATTTTATTGTGTATTTAATAGTTTTTAAATTGCATTGTCTTAACAGTTTAATGGTTCTTATTAACAACTTTCTTCTTATTAACAGGTTTTCATAAGTTGCGTAGTAGTATTGTTGCTTCAAATTAAATCACTCCTTTGTTAGAGGGGAAATATCAATGCATAACAATAATATAATGAGGATTAGATTATAATAGTTTAGTAGCCTTGGCATCAACTTTATTGGTTCCATTTTAAATGGTAGTTAGATAGGGTGGCACAGTCTAATAATGTGCATATGTTTTAATTGTTGATTAGTTTTACATTTTCTTAATAGTTTTAGCTTCAATGGATATATAATCTGGTTATTGATGATTTAATTATGAGAAAGGCATTTACCCCTTTGATTAGATTAACAGTCACTTTTTCATTTAGATCAATGGTTAAAGATGTTTAATTCGTTGAACACCTATAATATTGTTTGCCTTACGTTAATCTTAATTGTTTTGATTATAAGTACTGGGATTGTCACCTCATAGTATCCCTAAAAGTTCTCCCATCAAGGAACTATATAAGGACCTATTGAACTGGAAGAAGACAGATTCATTGCAGGATTCCACCAACAGGTTTAGAAGGAATGAGAGAAGGCATATCATGACAGGCACATCAAGAAGAAGGCACTCAAGCAAGGTGATTTAGTACTGATGTATGAAAGTGAGTTTATAAGACACCCAGGGAAGTTTAGAATGCATTAGCTTAGACCATATGAGATCACCTATGTTACAGAAGGAGGAGTTGCACAACTGAAAACATTGAAGGTAGAATGGAAGGAAGGATTGGTGCATGGGAGTCAATTGAAGTTGTACTATGACAACTAGCTTCCTCCCAGCTCTCAGTAAAAGCACGAGAAAAAGGGTCTAAGTACTAGGTGCAGTTGAAAATGGGTGCCAGACATGGAAAAGACAGTCTTCACAAGGAGGCAGAGGAGGCATAAAGTAGAAACCAAGGCTTCCCTGTGCAGTCCAAAGTCGAAGCAAAATAGAAGGATCAAATCTGAAGTGCCTCGGGATGAGACACAGGTGAGTATTGGGGGCCTGTTGGACCTTGGTTATGGAAGGAAGCGAAGAACAAGGAAGAAAAGGTGAAAAGCGAACTTCATGGGAGACACAGTGACTGTCACTGGGTCAAAGTAAGCAAAAGAGAAGAAAATATGGAGTGAAGAAAGGAAATGAATGTTGTTGGATGAGGAGATCAAGGATGACAAATCAATAAGGAATATGGATCGTGGACAACTCAACAAGTGGAAAAAGACACCGTTGGATGCTTTGGAGCACCACACGAGAAGGAAGGAAAGACAGGCTGACGAAGCCCAGAAAAAGTGGGTCAAGTTGACTTAGGGTTTTAGACATCTATAGTTTTGGCACCTAGGTTTCGTCTTAAGGCTATCAGTGGGGTTTTGTAATGTATAAATAGAGGTCTAAAGGGCCTAGGTTTGGTTGGTAATTCTGCAGTACAAGATTGTTGTTGATCTAGCTATAGTATTGAGAGAGGGATCTTTATATTGGGAGAGATAAGTGCTGAGAGAGAGGAATCCTTCTGGTATTGTAATATCTTCTGTTGTGTGTGAAGGTCAAGTCCTATAGCTAGGTGCATAGGGAGGGGAGAGAAAGAGAGAAGAGAAAGAATATATTCTAGCTAAGAGCGCAGACAAGAACTATATGCTTTCCTTAATATAATATAGCACAATTATGTGGACATAGCCCTAGAGAGAGGGTGAACCACATACATATTTTGTTTTTTGTATGATTCACTATTACAAATGACCAAATTTGTGATGGTTTTTTGTAGATATTGCCACACTTATCCGTCGCAATTTCCACGAAAGCCGATATTTTTTTTCGTTGGAATAATTTCATCGCTATATCCATGATCCAGGTGTGCGTGGAAACATCGAAGAAATTATCTCTCCATGTGTCACCACCTTCAATATCGGTTGACCCTATGCATCGTCACAATTACGACGAAATTTCATCGCAATAACAACGAAGAAATATGGCAATTACAGCGAAACTTTGTCGCAATTGAGACGAAAAGTTATGCCAAGCCAATAACTTACGACGCAGCTGCTGAATGTGCAATGAAAGCCTGTCGCAACTTGTGATGAAAATCCGTGGTAAGATCGACGAGTGCAATATCTCAAAACCAGATTTACGACACACATGTTGTATATGCGACAAAAATTTGTGGCGAATTGCGACAAAGTTTTGTCGCTAGAACGAAGGTTGTGGTAAAATAGTAAAATTTTTGCCGATGAACTTGCGTCGATATTGTGACGATGACTTTAGGTTTTAAAAAAAAAATTACATGAAATATGGTATTACCATATTACATTGTAATATGGTATACCATATTGTATGCCATATTACAATGTAATATGAAATTACTATTACAATGTAATATTGTAATATTGTAATATATTGTAATATATATATCCCCTACAAATAATCAAGGCACTAATCAACCAAATATTGTAAACATGTGTTATCATGAAGTTGTATTAGAAGTAAGGATTCCAATATGACAATATAAACAAAGAATAATTTGGAATATTACTTTCAAAAAAACACATGGATTGCATGAGCGAGTCATTATGCAATTTATACTACACAATACTATGACAACACTTTTAAAATTTATGGATGATATATTAAGACCATTTCTCAAACTTGTTTATTGTAGCCTCCTTGGATGATATTTTGACTTCTAGCAAGATTTGGGAAGATCATTTGAAACATTTGGAGATGATATTTTTAACCCTTCAACACAATTAATTGCAAGCCAACATGAAGAAATATGATCTTGGAAAACAATTATTGTTGTGTATGGATTTTCTAGTTAGAGGATGTGAATTGTGTATTGACCTAAGAAATATAAAATTCGTTGTAAATTGGTTGATCCTAGATAATTTAATTGAACCAAGGTAATTCATGGGGTTAGAAAATTATTTAGGAATGAAGTGTCTCTTCAATGCACATTAGAAAATACAAGTATAACCTTTCAATTCATTGCAATTGAAAACCAAGTAACTGAAGCTTTGAATGGAAATAATTGTAATGCATCAATATTAAATCTAATGAAACTTGAAATTTCATTTGAAATCAACGCAAATTTTGCATGATACACAATGGCGGAACCTTTGATACAATGAAGGAGTTGGATAGCATAACACTTGAAACTTTTGTTGGTGCAATCATAATATACCCAAATAAGATAAGGAAGTGTACATCATAGTTTAGGCATTGAAGTACTACATGAATTATTTGTTGGGAAAAAAAAAATTAACTCAAATCACAAGCTTTTATAATCCTTGTCAATTGATCCAAGTCACAACAAAGCCCAGACTTCATGTGAATGGTATCCTACAACATTTTGATTCAGTAATCAAGTATGATAAATATATATAAAACCACATGGTCAATTTCCTTTAAGACCTTTGATGTTTTTATTTGACCATAACTCTAAAGTTAAACTCTTATGTACTTGAAGAATATAAGGGATTACCTACATCTAGCTCAAATTTTGGCAAATGGTTAAAACCTTACAAAACATGTATATATATGCAAGTCTTGAGTCTTTGAGATGATTGTAGGCTTGAAAGAGGATTAAAGTATAAATTTCATAATTTTGTTGTTAAGAAAGGAGAGCCAAGAATAAGCTCATGTGGGAAGTTTGAAGATGTAAAGTTGATATACATTTTAGAGTAAACTAGACTAAATAATATGATATTTTTTATACCATGTTGAAACATGAAAACAAGATGTAATTATCTTCTTCACTCATGTAAAGTTGCATTTTGGAATATCTACATTTATCATGTGTAGTAGATATAATAAATTCTCAAGAAACTTTTAATACACACTCTAGATGATAATGGATCTAAGTTGAAGAGAATTCTATCCTTTATTTACAATTCCATGGGTATCCCAAGCATATAAATAAAACATGCAAGAATGATTATATTTTCAAGGCATTAGTGCAAGAATGAGAGGTGGATCCCCTACAGATTTGCTTTAAGGGTTAGGAGTGCCTATCCCCTTAAGGTTTATCTTATCTAGGGTTTGGTCTATGGGTTAGGAGTGGATACCCCCTAGGCTCAAGACCTAGTTCAATTCATATTCTTTGCTAGACACATTAGAGAAAGTGGGACGACACCTGGGGAATTCTCTTCCCATAGCTTACTCCTTATTGATCTCCCTTATCTAATCGGGAAATCAGAATTCACTATCTCGCGAATTTTGTAGTCACAACCCTTTACCTTGCGATTCTCCAAACCCTGACGTGGGTCAATCGCTGACTTTCTTCCCCTTCCTATCGGTATTTTCTCTATCGGCGAATCGCTACTCGCGATGCCAACAAATCGAAACTCAAATCTCCGAAACTCGATATGTCGATTCTCTGATGACACCTGCCTTCATTGCTGACGCTTGGACCCCACACACTTGTAGCAATCGGGAAATCGCAGATCGGGAATTCGCGGTTTCTGTGGCACCGTTTCACAGGACCTCCTAAGTCCCGAATCCTGATATGCGATGCCACCTATCAATACCACCCACTATCACCGTGGGACCCGTTGCAATTCGGGACTTCGCAAATCCTCCGTGATCCCTTCGACACCAAAAGTTCCGAAGTGTCGAACCCCGATCCTTCGGGATATTGCGCCACGTATCTCCACTGAGATCAACGGTCCTGATCTTCTCGACAAATCGCTAATCGTTATTTCGTCATATAAGAGTTCCACGACCACGGAAACTTCGATATCCCGATGAGTCGAGTCCCGATAACTCTCCTCCCTGTGCGCCCACACTTAAACCCTGTGCAACTTATCCAGAATCTGATGGCTGGCAGGATTTCGCTAATCTGTCCGGTGAATCCTATCCGTCGACTCCTCCTCCTTGATGCTTCTTTGAAGCAACAAAGGATTCCTGCCGAGACTTGTTCTCCAAGCCCGTGCTTGCAGCTCCCACTCGAAACTCTCTTTGGCATGAACCTTCTACATTCCCATTTGGTGAGATCACAAAGGTTCTATCCCTCTTGAGCTTATCCTCGCTTTACAAGTCTTTATGAGGACTTGTTGCATGCCCTCCTTGTGGTAAAACTCCAAATACGACTAAGTATTGGAACTCTTCGATCCTGCGCGCTCCTGCAGCAGAAATCCTTCAACTCTTTGCTCAGAATTCTGTAGTCACAACCATTTACCTTGCGATTCTCTGAACCCCGACGTGGGTCAATCGCTGACTTTCTTCCCCTTCCTATCGATATTTTCTCTATCGGCGAATCGCTACTCGCGATGCCAACAAATTGAAACTCAAATCTCCGAACCCCGATATGTCGATTCTCTGATCACACCTGCCTTCGTTGCTAACGCTTGGACCCCACACACCTGTAGCGATCGGGAAATCGCGGATCGGGAATTCGCGGTTTCCGTGGCACCGTTTCATAGGACCTCCTAAGTCCCGAACCCTGATATGCGATGCCACCTATCAATACCACCCACTATCACCGTGGGACCCATCGCAATTCAGGACTTCGCGAATCCTCTGCGATCCCTTCGACACCAAAAGTTATGAAGTGCTGAACCCCGATCCTTCGGGATCTTGCGCCACGTATCTCCACTGAGATCAACGGTCCTGATCTTCTCGAGAAATCACTAATCGCAATTTCGTCATATAAGAGTTCCACGACCACGGAAACTATGATATCCCGATGAGTCAAATCCCGATAATTCTCCTCCCTGTGCGCCCACGCTTAAACCCTGCGCAACTTATCCGAAATCTGATGGCTGGCAGGATTTCGCTAATCTATCCGTTGAATCCTAGTCGTCGACTCCTCCTCCTTGATGCTTCTTTGAAGCGACAAAGTATTCCTGCCAAGACTTGTTCTCCAAGCTTGTGCTTGCAACTCCCACTCGAAACTCTCTTTGGCACGAACCTTCTACGTTCCCGCTTGGTGATATCACAAAGGTTCTATCCCTCTTAAGCTTATCCTCGCTTTACAAGTCTTTATGAGGACTTGTTGCATGCCCTCCTTGCGGAAAAACTCGAAATACGACTAAGTATTGGAACTCTTCAATATTGCGCACTCCTGCAGCAGAAATCCTTCAACTCTTTGCTCAGAATCGCAACTTTGAGTCTTCGTCCAGCCTGCGCACGCCTTGCACGGCTCTGGTGTCAAATCTACACTTTTGAGATGAATAGAAACAACAGCTTGCTCTAATTGAACCCTACAGTCACGCACTCTTTGCGTACAGATTCAACTGCACTCCTTGCAGGAATTCTCTGGCTCACTTAGAGAAACAATTGAAACTTATTCACTCATTCTCTCAGACTTCAAATCAACCATGAAATCACATACACAACATATAAAAGAAAGTGCATAACAGGAAGCAAATACTCATGAGCATAACATCAACAATACACAGAGAATAACACAACCATGGAATTGAATCGAAGCTTTTCTATTAATTCAATATCTATACATGGTGGTTCTGCTCACAATTTCTCTGCTCTGCTCTCTTCTTGCTCCTGTTTCTCATATGTTACAATGTACAAAGGAGGGTGTCTATATCCCGTTTCCCTCTCGAATTCTAAAGCTATCAAATCTATAATAAATTTCCCATCTACCAACATTAAATCTATTAAATTCCTCAACTACCTAAGGACGAGAGCTTAAAGGCTCAAGGTCCCTTTTACAATACAAGTGTGCTTCTTTATGAATGAATTCATTAAAGAGCGGCGTGACAATTTTCAAGTATTTCAAAATGTGTGTTGGCACTATCCAACTGTCCTTTCTGCTCCATGCGCTGGCTCGCTTGATGAGTGAGCGATGCTCCTGCATCATACTCCTCGGCTTGAAAATATTCATGGGCTCCTGTCCATGATCTCCTGCACAGTCTATCCATGCTTCTGTATAACTGCCTCAATCTCCCAGCTGGCATCTTCCACTGGGTGGTTCTGCCATTTCACCAGGTACTCAAAATACTGCTTTCTCGTGGTCTTTCTACCCACTCGTTTGTCCAGTATGCATTCCATCTGTGGCTTTTCTGCAACTGGCAATTGTTTCACCCACTGGATCACTGGTTCCTCAGTTCCAGTCTCTACTTCTCCAGCCCTGTATGGGTATAAATCCGAAATATTGAATATTGGAGATATCCTGATGCCTTTCGGCAACTCAATCTCGTATGCATTTTCCCCAAATTTCTTCAGGACTTTGCACGACACAATTTTCTTCATTTTGAGCTTGTTATATGTTCCCCTTGGGAACCTTTCTTTCCTCAGATGTGCCAGAACAAGATCGCCAACTTCGAACTGAAGCTATCTCCGATGTTGATCTGCTCTGCGCTTATACTCTTGATTTGACTTCTGCAGTCGCTACTTCACCTTGGTGTGAAGTTCCTCCATCGCCTTAGCGAATTCTTCTGCGCTCGCGCTGCTAGTCGCACTCTGTTCTGACTCTCTAAGTTCAGAAACTCCCCTCGGTTGTGTTCCATACACAATCTGAATTGGACTCTTGCCTGTACTCCAATTTAGCGAATCGTTGTATGCAAATTCTGCCTGTGGCAATATGTTTTCCCAGCTGCTATGGTACTCTGTCACCAGGCTTCTCAACAAGTCTCCTAGACTTCTGTTGACCACCTCGGTCTGTCCATCTATCTGCGGATGGTAAGCTGAACTAAACACCAAGTTAGTCCCTAGCTTCTTCCATAGCGTCCTCCAAAAATGACCTATGAACTTTGTATCCTTGTCCGAGACTATGCTTCTCAACAATCCATGCAATCTGATGATTTCTTTGAAAAACAAGTTTGCGATGTGCGTCGCATCGCTGGTATTCTGACACGATATGAAATGTGCCATTTTAGAAAACCTGTCCACCACCACAAAGATGGAATCAACCCCTCTTTGCGTCCTTGGAAAACCCAATACAAAATCCATGCTGATTGCCTCCCATGGCCTCTCGGGTATGGGCAATGGCTGATAAAAACCCATGTTCTATTTTCTCCCCTTCGCATGTTGACAAATCCTGCATCTGTCAACAAATCGTTTAACATATGCTTGCATGCCCGGAAAAAAAATGATTCGCTCATCTTTGCGAATGTTTTATCGTGACGAAAGTGCCCTGCTAATCCACCACTATGCTTTTCCTTCACCAAATTCTCCCTCATGGAGCAAATTGGAATACATAGTTGATTGCCTCGAAACAACAATCCATCCTGGATCATGTAGTCTATCCAAGGACTCCAATATCTGAGAACTAGATTCTCAACTGCTTCGTATGCTTCTCCGAAGTCTGCATCTCCTGCGTACATGTCCTTCAGATTTTCAAAACCCAAGGTCTTGACTTTGAACTCCTGCAACAACAAATATTTCCTGCTCAAAGCATCAACCACTTTGTTAGTAGTTCCTGAAATGTGTTTAATCACAAACGTGAAATTTTTCATGTACTCTACCCATTTTGCATGTTTCTGGTTCAACTTTTCTTGTTGACTCACAAACTGCAATGCATGATTATCGTTGTACAATACAAATTCCTTGGGTACCAAGTAATGCCTCCACTTCTTTAAGGCCTGTATGATGGCATAAAACTCTTTATCATATGTGCAGTATTTCAGCTTTGCATCATCCAGCTTCTCACTGAAATATGCAACTGGCCTATCATCTTGACTCAAGACCCCTCCTATTGCATACCCACTAGCATCACATTTCACCTGAAATGTCTTCTGAAAATCGGGCAACACCAAAATTGGTTGCTCTGTGATCCTTCGCTTCAACAGATTGAAGCTCCTTTCGGCCTCTGTTGTCCAGTGAAAAGTCTTGTGTCGCTTCTTCACTGTGTCCATCATTGCGGTGCTAATTCCACTAAAATTCCTAATGAATTTCCTGTAGAAACTAGCCAAACCATGAAAACTCCTCACCTTGAAAACATTTCTCGGTGATGGCCAATTCTTAATCACTTCCACCTTTTTAGGATCCATCTTCAATTCATTCGCCGAAATTACAAAGCCCAAATAAATGAGCTCTGTCTTTATGAAGGAACACTTCTTCATGTTGACCAACAGCTTCTCCTGCTGCAGTCTTCTCATCACAATGGCCAAATGCTTTAAATGTTCAGCCTTGGTCTTACTGAAAACCAGTATGTCGTCCAGATAAACAACTACAAATTTCCCGATGAATTCCCTCAGGACTTCATTCATCAACCTCATGAATGTGCTTGGCACGTTAGTCAAACCAAACGGCATGACCATCCATTCCTACAAACCCTCATTTGTCTTGAATGTTATCTTCCATTCGTCACCTTCTCTCATGCGAATCTGGTGATATCCGCTCTTGAGATCAATCTTTGAAAAGTAATTTGCCCCACTCAGGCAATCCATCAGATCATCCATTCTCGACAATGGAAATATGTACCTGATGGTGATTTTATTGATCGTTCTAGAGTCTGTACACATCCTCCAGCCTCCATCCTTCTTTGGACTCAGTATCGTTGGAACAGCACATGGACTCAGACTCTCTCTGACCAATCCTTTGTCCAGCAAATCCTGTACCTGCCTTTTGACCTCCTCGTTTTCCTGCGGTGTCAACCTGTACGCGGCTTTGTTCGGAAAAATCGCTCCTGGTATGAGGTCTATGTTGTGACTCACACTCCTCATTGACAACAACGAATGAGGTAGTTTGTCCACGATGATGTCAGTGAACTCTCGCAGCAGTTCCTGAATCTCTTCTAGCAAGTCATCCACTCTTGTGCTAGTCAGGACAATTCTCGGTTTCCTGACCACAAAGAATTGTGGATCTTCTTTCTTCTCCATCTCATTGAGAAGTTCCTTCCCACTCATGAGAAGTATCATATTGCTCACTTCCGGATTCACTTATTTATCCTTTATCAGAAGCAACCTGTGTGTTCTCCCATCCTTCTCCAAGGTATATGTGTTCATCCTCCCATCATGAACAACATTTCTGTCCTATTGCCATGGTCTACCGAGCAATAGTTGACATACATCCATGGGAATAACATCACACAGAGTTTTATCATTATAGCCCCCTATTTTGAATTCAACCAAGCATTGTTTAGTGACACTCACCTGATGCCCTTTCTGTAGCCATGAAACTTTATATGGGCTCGGGTGATCGATTGTTTCTATCTCTAACTTTTCCACCATCTCGGTTGAAACGAGATTGTCAGTGCTTCTGTTGTCCACGATGACCTTGCATTTACGGTCCCTGGCTGTGCAAGCTGTCCTGAAAAGTTTGCTCCTCTAAGCTGCGTTCTCCACTTCTTTCTCAGGTGTTAAGAGAACTTTATGCATTCCAAGCGATCTTCTGCTGTCTGCATCTTCATTCTCAACATCACGCCTCTGCGCCTCAGTGATGTGAGCTTATCCTCCAGCTTGTTTTTTCTCTGGACGCTCAAAGGACTTGTGCCCATTCTTTCCACATGTAAAACATGTGATCACTCCTCCTCTACCTCTACCTCGACCTCTAGTACGAGGAAGAGTATTTGCATCAGCATAATCTCCTCGCTGATCAGTCTGTTGTCTTCTCTGTTCAACCTGTGGTTTTCCTCGCTGTGAGGTTCCACCTCTTTCAATCTTACCCTGAGGCTTCTTCCATTCCTCTTTGGGCTTCTGGTATTTCTCTTGGGCAATTGCCTTGCCTCTGGGCTGACTTCTGCCTCACCCTCGCTGTCCTTGCTTGTGGCTCAGCTTCTCTTCGGCCTTCAGAGCCATCTGATAAGCATCCTCCACCGTCCTGATAGTAACCATGCTTAACTCATCTTGAATGTCATATCTCAAACCATTCAGGTATCTTGCCACCTTCTCATCATCGCTCTCCCGATGACCTGCTCTAATATTGAGTCTATAAAATTCTTCGGTGTACTCCTTCACCGTCATCAACTTCTGTCTCAGGTTCTGCATTCGCCTGAACAGTGTGATCTGATAATCTCTCGGGATGAATTTCGCTTTCATCTTCGCGATCATCCTGTCCCAGTTCTTGATCTTTTGTTTTCCCTTGGAACGTCTATCTGCCTGTAGCTTGTCCCACCATAGTGATGCATGTCCCTTCAACCGGGTGACCGCATGTCTGACTTTCTTGTCTTCTTTGATTTCCTCATAATCGAAGTAGGTGTCAAGAGCTCGGATCCAATCCAGCAACTCTTCTGCATTCAAACTTCCCTCGTAGACTCGAATATCCATTTTCACCTTTGCACCCATTCCGGCTATGGCTTTGATCAATCACTCGGTTGATGCGTCCTCTGCTACGACTTCTTCTACATGTCTAGCTTCCTCTTCAACCTCAGAATCACTAAGATCCCCTGCGCCAACTCCGCATCTCTACGCTATCTCCATCTCCTCGAGTCTTGCTCGGAGATCTCTCATTTGGCGCTCCATTTCTGGATTTCCTGCTAGCCTACCTCTTCTTCGCGCATCCCTGTCCTCTGGACCAGGTCACTGCCTTTCCCTTATAGGCGGCATGATGTCTTCTCTTCTATGCTACTGAAAGCAAAGACTTCCCACTCTGATACCACTTGATGCAAACCTTCTCCACTCCCCCCACGGAGAACGATCGCAATAACCAGGACCTTCTCTAACTTTGGCCCGAAGAGCGTGAATGCTCCTCTAATTCCCTCTCGGGAATTCTCTACCCATAGCTTACTCCTTACTGATCTCCCTTATCTAATCGGGAAATCAGAATTCACTATCTCGCGAATTTTGTAGTCACAACCCTTTACCTTGCGATTCTCTGAACCCTGACGTGGGTCAATCGTTGACTTTCTTCCCCTTCCTATCGGTATTTTCTCTATCGGCGAATCGCTACTCGCGATGCCAACAAATCGAAACTCAAATCTCTAAAACTAGATATGTCGATTCTCTGATGACACCTGCCTTCATTGCTGACGCTTGGAAGCCACACACTTGTAGAAATCAGTAAATCGCAGATCGAGAATTCGCGGTTTCCGTGGCACCGTTTCACAGGACCTCCTAAGTCCCGAATCCTAATATGCGATGCCACCTATCAATACCACCCACTATCACCGTGGGACCCATCGCAATTAGGGACTTCGCAAATCCTCCCTGATCCCTTCGACACCAAAAGTTCCGAAGTGCCGAACCCCGATCCTTCGGGATATTGCGCCACGTATCTCCACTGAGATCAACGGTCCTGATCTTCTCGACAAATCGCTAATCGTGATTTCGTCATATAAGAGTTCCACGACCATGGAAACTTCGATATCCCGATGAGTCGAGTCCCGATAACTCTCCTCCCTGTGCGCCCACGCTTAAACCCTGTGCAACTTATCCAGAATCTGATGGCTGGCGGGATTTCGCTAATCTGTCCGGTGAATCCTAGCTGTCGACTCCTCCTCCTTGATGCTTCTTTGAAGCAACAAAGTATTCCTGCCGAGACTTGTTCTCCAAGCCCGTGCTTGCAGCTCCCACTCAAAACTCTCTTTGGCACGAACCTTCTACGTTCCCGTTTGGTGAGATCACAAAGGTTCTATCCCTCTTGAGCTTATCCTCTCTTTACAAGTCTTTATGAGGACTTGTTGCATGCCCTCCTTGTGGTAAAACTCCAAATACGACTAAGTATTGGAACTCTTCGATCCTGCGCACTCCTGCAGCAGAAATCCTTCAACTCTTTGCTCAGAATCGCAACTCTAAGTCTTTGTCCAACCTGCGCACGCCTTGCATGGCTCTGGTGTCAAATCTGCACTTCTGAGATGAATAGAAACAACAACTTGCTCTAATTGAACCCTACAGTCACGCACTCTTTGCGGACAGATTCAACTGCACTCGTTGCAGGAATTCTCTGGCTCACTTAGAGAAACAATTGAAACTTATTCACTCATTCTCTCAGACTTCAAATCAACCATGAAATCACATACATAGCATATAAAAGAAAGTGCATAACAGGAAGCAAATACTCATTGGCATAACATCACCAATACACAGAGAATAACACAACCATGGAATTGAATCAAAGCTTTTCTATTAATTCAATATCTGTACATGGTGGTTCTGCTCACAATTTCTCTGCATTGCTCTCTTCTTGCTCCTGTTTCTCATATGTTACAATGTACAAAGGAGGGTGTCTATATCCCGTTTCCCTCTCGAATTCTAAAGCTATCAAATCTACAATAAATTTCCCATCTACCAACATTAAATCTATTAAATGCCTCAACTACTTAAGGACGAGAGCTTAAAGGCTCAAGGTCCCTTTTACAATACAAGTGCACTTCTTTATGAATGACTTCATTAAAGACCAGCGCGACAATTTTCAAGTATTTCAAAATGTGTGCTGGCGTTGTCCAACTGTCCTTTCTGCTCCATGCGCTGGCTCGCTTGATGAGTGAGCGATGCTCCTACATCATAAGACCTATCCCATCACATCTAAGTGACCAAGATAGGGGGTTGTAGGCTTGGCTAATCTTGCTATTTGATCACTAAAATGAGGGAAGTATTTTCTTTAACTTCAATTGATACACACTATTGACATCTTGTGGAGAGTTTTGCATAAGTACAAATCTTGTGATAACAAGTTATATTAAACATAATGATGCATTAATCCTATTACAAATTGTTTAGGATGTGGGCCTTTATTTCTCTTTGTAGGGACCGTCATTTAATTTGAACTACAATGAATTAAAACAGAGCAGAAATTTTGAAATTCACTCAATTTTTGCATAATAAATCTGATATTACAATAAATAAAATTTATTGTACAATTTCATTCTAAGGATTCATAACTAACCTTAATCTGATGCTACCTCCTTAGCTTGAATCTGCTCTTCCGCAGCTTGCTCCTGAAGACACCCCAAAACCAGCCACCCTATCGACTAGTACGCCTAGCCCTAGGACATATATGGACGTCCTAGCCCTCCGAGCCCAAAACCCCTCAGCCCCGGTGCACTGTAAATCCCACTGTTCACTCACTCTGTCCCCATGCTCCCAAAATCTCCTCTCCCGTGCCATGCATGAATGAAATCCCTCCAAAATGAATCCCCTCTCCATGGTCCTTCTCCTTCCCTTATGCCTCCTTCACCACCCTCGCACATTCATTTCCCACCAAACACCTTATCCATACATTTATTTATATTTAATGGTCTTATCCTTTACTTAATGTTCCTTTTACGTATGGGTTACGTTATCCCTTATGGGATACGTAACCCCATTTAACCTTATTTTATTTTTCCCCATTTGTTTAATACATAATTAATCAATTATTTAATTAATAATCAATTAATCACTAACCATTAGTTTAATACTTAATCATTTAATGTCTCATTTAATAATTACTCATTCATTAACCCTTAATCAAGGAGTTAATCATACTT
>ML779654.1:17227-28867 GCA_009831015.1 Picea engelmannii
TCTTATTTTCATTATATCGAATTTCACCATTCGCCATACAATATATACAATGTTTTTAGGTATTCCGTAGATACCAAAACCCTAATCCCTTAATCCGGGATTAATTTACAAATCCGCTAAAAATAGCAAAAAACCGCCCAACACAGTTGTCGTATCTAACGCACCCACACACACACACATAGAAAGAATATAACACATACCCAACACCTCTTTCCTGGCTTCCCATTTTAGGACCATGTCGCCAGGGAGGAATTCTCTATCTTTAGCTTTCTGATCGAATAAGGCCTTCATTTTATCCTGATATCTTTGCAACCTTTCATTTACTTCGGCCCTATTTCGCTGAACTTCGACCAACTGGTTTATCCTTTTGGTAACGTCATTGGGTTCTTCATTTGAATCCTATCAGAGTTTCATTACTGACAGAGCAAGGTTTATTGGTAAAATGACATCAGTGCCATATACCATCTGGAAAGGGGAAATCCCAATTGATCTTTTAGTACTTATTCTATTGGCCCATAGAGCATATTTTAAATGGATATGCCACGCTTTCTTCTTTTCAGTCAAAACATTTTTTATCATGGTAATCAGACTTTTGTTGGATGATTCAGCCAGACCATGACCTTGTGGATAGTAAGTTGTGGAGTGTCCTAGTACGATGTTATATTTTTGGCAAAAAATTATCATGGCCATTGACTTAAATCCTTGCATGTTATCAGTGACTATCTTTCGAGGACAACCAAACCTGGATAAAATATTATCTTCCAAAAAACTGATTACTATCGAATCAATTGCACTTCTTGTGGGGATAGCTTCCACCCATTTAGTGAAATAATCAGTAGCAGTTAGGATCCATTTGTGTTGCACACTGGAGTGTGGATGGATTTCTCCAATGAAATCAAGTCCCATTGTTGAAACGAGGCTTCGATTTTAACTAGAATTAGGGGCAAAGATGGGACCTTCTGTTTGCCTGTGAACCACTGACTAGGGACACAATTTCGAACTTTAGTGTTCACTTTTGTGAACAATTTAGGCCATTAGTATTCGACTCTTAATATTTTAGAAGTTGTTGCTCGCCACACATGATGTCCTCCACACACTCTGACATGGAATTCATCCATAACCCCTTCTGTTTCAATTTCGACTAAACACCTCAGTAGGAAACCCAAGGGGTCTTTCCAATAAAATTTAGCATCTATGATACAGTATTTTACATCATGTAACTTTAGCGTCCTAGCTTTAGACGGGGTTAACTCACTAGGACATTGAAGAGTAAGTAGGTAATGGACGATGTCGCGATACCAGGACGAAGTAGAAAACTTGTCTTGAATTTCGGTTGTAGGTGTAGTGACATCAAGCTCCTCTATTTCTAGAAATCCCTTGTTCTCTTGCAGCCGATTTATCCAAAGTTCTTTTAAATTCGATTTGGCAAGCAATTTGGCCAAACCCTGACCTTTGATAATTTTAGTTGGTTTGACTTCTATGTCAGACTCTTGGATCTTAGCTAACCACTTGCCTCTTCTTCCATCGTTGTCTGGTTGCACAAGGATATCTTAACAGAGCTAGAGGGTACATAAGCAATGATCTTTGAGTGCAACACAAAAGTTCTGAAAGCCTTGACATATTTCACCATTGCATAGGCCTGTTTATCCAATATATCATACTTCAACTCAACATATCTGAGACTTTTGCTAAAAAACGCAATAGGCCGTTCAAAACTTTCCTCGTTTTTATGTAACAATACAATTGCGATAGTATGTTATGAAGCAAAAGAAAAAATCAAAAACTCTTTTGTGTAATCTGGACTTGCAAGGATCGGTGCTTTGCTTATTACTTTCTTGATGCGTTGAAATGACGCTTTGGCTTCACTGGTCCATCTCACCTCACTGTCCTTTTTGAGCATCTCTATTATCAATTTTACAATTTCAGCAAAGTTAGGGATGAATCTCCTCAATAAATTTATTTTTCCTAAAAAAGACTGAATTTATTTTACATTTCTAGGAAAATTTATAGTATCTATTGCCTCAACCCTTTTTGGATCGATTTTGATTCCATCTTTAGACACGATATGGCCCAAGAGTTTACCTTCTTGCATTGCGAAATGAGATTTCTTGGGATTGAGTGACAAACCAAATTTTTGGAATTTCTCAAAGGTTTGTTTAAGGTGCATTAGATGTTCTGCATTAGATTTAGAGAACACCGTCAGGTCATAAAGATAGATAACAACAGACTTATCTCTTTCACCCATGAAAGCGATATCCATGGCTCGCTGAAAAGTGGCCCTGCATTCATTAAAACAAAAGGCATTTTATCATACATAAAAGTACCCCAAGGGGTAGTGAAAACAGTTTTTTCTTTATCGTCCTAATGCATTGCGATCTGATTGTAACCTGAAAAACCATCAATCATAGACATTCTGTTAGCTCCAACTACTTTTTCTAAAACGTGATCCATCTTAAGTAATGGGTAATTGTCTTCGAGTGATGATCGATTTAGGTTTATGAAATCAACACATAGTCTGATCTCGCCGTTTTTCTTTCTCACTGGGACTGAAATAGCTACCCACTTAGAATATCTCAGTGGAACTATGATTTTAGCACCCAAGAGTTTTTTGACTTCTTTTTCTATCACCGGTAAGAGGATAGGGTTAATCTGCCTGAGTTTCTATATAAAAGGTTTGACGTCTGGTTTTAATGGAATTTTATGTTCCATGATAGTCGTATCATAAGTTCTCAACTTGTCATAAGACCAAGCAAACACATATTTGTATTTTTTAAGCAACTCAACATATTTACTCTTGATTTTGGGAGACATGTACCTGGATACTTTAACTAATCTAGGACTCTCTTCGGTACCTATATTGCAATCTTCAACCTCTTCCGGTTGAGGCTGAGGCTGTAAAGTAGTCTTCAAAGGGATGTCATCATGATTAAAGAGCCTTTCTAAGGGAATCAGGCCCTTGGGTATCTGATTATTTTTTAAAACAAGCATACAATGACTAGCGATTTTATCCTGGAACTCTTGGGGGTCTTCCCCTTCCTGCATGATCCAAATAGGATCATTCTGGTTCTCTTGGTCAACATGCGTTTCAGTGAACTCGTCTACTGTTTCTAAAAAATTTCGGAGTTGTTCATCATCCTCAAAGACTTTCCAATGGTG
The DNA here is from genome assembly GCA_009831015.1 of Picea engelmannii. Classification (NCBI taxonomy): domain Eukaryota; kingdom Viridiplantae; phylum Streptophyta; class Pinopsida; order Pinales; family Pinaceae; genus Picea; species Picea engelmannii. The sequence goes on from ML779654.1 coordinate 20,384, forward strand.
TATGTTATTGGGTATGGAATGCCTATGTCTCATTTGTATATGATATTTTAGTTTGACAGCAATGGGAGGTGCGAAAGTCGAAGCAGCTTTGGTTAAAGCATCCGCCTGTTGATTTTCTGCTCTCGGAATGAAGTGAATATTAACAGAGGAGAATTTTTTTTTGATTAGGTCCCAAACACAATTTCGATATGACCTTAACCTAAGATGTTTGGCCTGGTACTGTCGGTTAACCTGTTTCACGATCAACTCTGCATCACCAAAAACTTCCAAGTTTTTAATTTTCATTCTCCTAGCGGCCTCTAACCCTAACACTAGAGCTTCGTACTCACATACGTTATTAGTGTGGTCAATGTTCCACTATAGCCTATAAGAGAAAGGGATAACGAATTGGTTATCAGGTGCCACAAAAATTACTCCAGCCCCATCTCCAAGATAAGATGAGGCACCGTAAAAAAACATTTTCCAAACACCAGTGCTATATACATCATGTTCTATTTGTTCTTTTTCTTTTTTATTTCCTGTACAACTTTCTTCTATACATGCATCAACATCATCATCTATAGATAATATACAATTACCTAAATCCCGATCAACAATATATACAGGATAATTATTTGGGCTGAGAGGGTCACTAACCGTAAATGCTAACCTGGTTTCTCTGTACAATCGCGTGAACTGTCCTCCGAAAACTGGAATTGTTGCGTACGTCATATCAAGTTGAAGGGAACCTCCAAGTTTAGCACCCCAGGATCGGGACAAGAGCATGCCATACTTTCGGGGTATATCTGTGACAACTACATCCATTAAAACACTTTTTGCAGGTACCTGTCCAAGGTTTACAACTAAGTCCTTTATCATGCCTATACACTTGACTTTCCTCGAATCAAATGAATATAAATCTCCATAAGGCCTGGTGATTTCAAGGCCGAGTCTGTCCATGATTGCTTTAGGCATAACATTGTGAGAGGCCCCAGAATCTAACATGCAGTTATAGAGCAGATGGTCGAAAACAGTCAAAGTGATGTAGAAAGGAGCAACAATGTCTCTGGCACCTTCGAAGTGTGGGCCAAAAATTATGTTAGGCTTATCATCTTCTAAGTTTATAACATCATCATGACTTTCATTTTCCAAAAAACTAATCATTTTAGCAATTTGTTTTCGGTATATTGGGTTTTTGGCTAGTTCGACAAGGGGAATATGGATTTTGATCTTATTGATTTCATTCTCTAGATTAAAATTTCCAATGGTTTTGTCGATTTCCATGGTTTAAGTCTCCAACCCTTTCTTTTCAGAGTTCCTTGGTTGAGGGGCCGTTGTTTCGGTAACAGGGGTGTCTAGTTTCTGCGTGCTTAAGGGTGGCGTTTTCACTGACTTTGTTTTAATAGACTGGATGTTAGCGGTCTTAGTCCCTTCAGTATGTTTTTCAGTGATTTTTGAAATTGCTTTGTCAGTTTCAACCCTCGACGGTATCTTTTTAACTGGAGCGGTTGTGGAAACCCTGTTTCTAGGTCTTAGGTTGTACTTTTGGTGGAGCTCGCCCATTATACCATCTGTTATTCCCTGATAGGTCGAATCTTCCGAAACACTGTTGTTCTTGTTACTCTCAGTCTTATACTCTGTAGTCAAAGACTTTTTGTAATCGTGTCTTGTTATATAAGGTTGTAAGCAGTCATCGCCAAGATTGTTCATATCCTCTTCTAACTCCTCGAAATCCTCCACGTCTTATCCTCCTATAAATTTTTCGCTTTTAAAAGGGGTTTGGAGTTTTTGATCTTCATTTTTAATTTGCTTTTGGTGGTTTTGAGGATTAGGGTTCTTCCTGAACTCCTTTCTAGGGTAATGTTCATTCTTAGCTTGATCTAGCTCCATTCTTGATATTTTATTTGACAGTTCTTTGATGTTTCTAGCCATATCATCCATTTTGTCTTCTAAAGATCTTCATGACCCAGAGGGTCCTCCTTGATTCCTGTATCTCCTGATTTCTTTGTTTCGAGTCTCAAATTTGGTTTTTAGCTTCCCTGATGCCATCATGTTAGATTCGATTTCCAAGACATCATCTTGCATCTTGGTGAGATCTACTGATCTTCTCTCCCTTAATAATAGGGTGAAGTCAGGGTCAAAATATCCAGCGAAAGTCACTTTCGCTGCAGGTTGTGAGGTTTTGACCTCGCTTGGGATCTTATTGTACAATTTATTGAATCATTGGGTAAACTCAAGAACTGATTCAAATTTTTTCTTTCGAAGAGCCCCAATTTTGATCAGATAATAAAGGTGGTCTTTCCGCTCACCTCATTGTCTGATAAAATCGTTTTTGAGTTCGTCGTATGACGGTATAGATCCAACTGTTAGGCCTCGAAACCAGGTTCTTACTTTCCCATCAAAGGTTTGAACCAAGATTTTGGAGTAAACATCTTCGTGTTCCAATCCAAAAATGTCATCGAATTGATCAAAAAAATTTATGTGCTCAGCTGCCGTTAAATCACCCTCTCCCATGAACTTGGGCAGTTTTTTCATGTAATTTTCTAGTAAATCATGGAGAGGGACTGGTAGAACCAGAGGAACATATCTTGCAACAACCTTTGCAAATATCCGAAGAGGAGGTGCTTGGCTGCCTGCTCCTCCTCCTGGACCACTTGCGGCAACACCTCCTGCCCCACCTCCTCCAACTGCGACCATTGTGGATTTAGTGGTTAAAGTTTGGGGGTTATGAGGAAGGGTTTCAAGAAATCGGTTATTGATGGGCAGGAAACTTGACAAAAGGGATCTTGGGGAATGTGAACTGGTTCCTTCAGAATCACAGGGTGAAAATATAGGAGAATCAACAGAAGTTGAGTCGAGATATATAGGATAATTGTTTGAGTTTCGAGAGGTGGGAAATCATACCTCGAGAAACGAGGGAGAGTTGGTCGCAACAAGAAGTGAGGTAGATCTTCGTTTTCTATTGGTGTGGGAAACGACTGAGAAAGCTTCGGTGTTAAAAACAGGCAGAACCAAATCTGATTCAGGGGATGTAACTTTCTCAGCGGAGTATTTCCCATAAGGGGGTGGAATACTTGATTCACCATGTTGATCTTCAGAATCAGACTGTGTAAATTTAGGTTGATAATTTTTATTTGTCGATGAGGCAGTCTACCGGAAGTATCTTCTTGATTTTAGAATTTTTTCCGTGTCAGAAAAAGGCGAAATCTGCTTGTCGTCTGGATTCTTCATGGTGTTCTTCTGGTTAAGAGCCAATTTGAACAATGTGGAGTCACCAAGTGAAAGATAAAGGTAGCCTTAGAAGGTTTTCAAACTTTTTTCACTATCAAAGAAGGAAAATGTCAATGTCGTTCTTCCTAGGGAAAAAGCTTCTTTTCTTCGCTCTTCGGCAACGACACCAAAAAGATGTAATTCTTGAGTTTATACTTTAAGGCTCTAAAGCATATTGTCAAGGCATATGAAAAGACAGAGGAAGTTGAGGACAAAAAATCAATGATTAAAAGGTGAGGACTATAGTTGGTTTCTCAACTGTCTCTGTCAAAATTCCCAGTTTTCTTGAATACTGATATCTCTCTCAATTATTGCCCATGAACGTTCTAACTGAACCCAGTTATTTGTTGTTTGTAAGATAATGTTAAATAAATTTAGAGTGATGTTGGTTTGATTCGAAAGACTAGGTTCGATGTTAGGTTGCCTTGAAACTGGTACTGTCATGAAGGATAAAGGTAAAGAAGATATAACTCAGTGTTTTCCTTTTAGGCTTCGTTATCTCTATTTCACAATGTAAAGAGAATGATTTTAAAACACGAATTAATAGGATGACTAAATTGTAGGCCGTTTCTTGTATCCGAGTTAAATTTAAAAGGAAAGGAAACATGCATGATATGAGGAAAAACATAAAGCTATTAACAAGGTGAGGCATCAATTTAAGAGGAATCTCACGTTGTAACAGAAGACTATGAAACAAGAAAAATATTAATGAAGCATATTATATTGAAATCTAAACATTTACAAGTCTTATATCTGCTGATAACCGATACAGAGAAAAAACCGTAAATGATTTAAATAACAAGGATAATAATTTCCACAGTAGAGTTTGTACTAAATTGTAGCCAAGCATTCATCAATTAGATATATGAAAGGAAGATGAAAAGACAGGGGAACACATAACTTAGACGTGACAAAATCTGGAATCTTCAATCTGCATTTCTATTAATTCAGAGTCTCTTGAAAATTACTTCGTCAAGATACCTTTTTAGAGAAAGAAAAAAGCCATATTTTAGTCTTCGCCTCTTGCATTTATACAAGGTCATCAATACTTGATGGTTAGAAATCTCCTACTTTTTAGGAGAAAAATAGTTACAAAAATGCAACCTTAACCGTTGCATGATTAACTTTTGTTTGTTTATCATTTCAATAGTATAATCTTTCAAACGATACTTCATTGTTTAGTTGAAGTCTCTCCCTCCTTTGATGCGATACATTCAATACATTTCTCCAGAAAATGAACAAAATTTCTAGGAGGTGTCGGAAGATCCTCAGTCTCAAACAGATAAAACTTTCTTTGTACCTTTGGAAACTGGTCTTCAAAACCCTTATCGACAAACCTGATCACTTGCAACTTTAAATTGGGCTGTACTAGCCATCTGTCTATTAGGTTGGCATCGATTTCCTTCAACTGTGAAATTTTCGCCTAAATCTCCTTCAAGCCCTCTTTGCAGTTCAACTGCTGTTTCACAATGTTTATCTACCCCAGTGGCTCAGAGAAATCATTTCTTTCAATACCTAACACTTGCTTATCCAAAGAATCAAAGATTCCCTCACAATCGTCTTTTATTTCTTTGACTATATTCTTGTTTTCAGATATGTTTGTTTCCCATACCTTGAGCATGATGTCTCCTCTTATCTGTTCTGTGACAGAAAGATTTATATTTTTTGACATCTCTCTGTTTCCTGAACATGCAACTACTTTCTGGAAGGTATTCCTTGCTGCTTTAGCCTCCTTTTTCAGTAAAATAATATTATCAAGGGATTTGCTTACCTCTTGAAAGTAATTCTGGATGATCTCTATTTTGGAGATCCATTTCTGCTGCTCGGCTTCTATCTCTATATGTGCTTCCAGTGAGAGCGTCTGGAAAGCCTTTAAGTCTACAACCCACCTTTCTGTCAAATTTAACTTAGCTTGTAACTGTTTTACGAGCTCCTTTTGCTGAGTAACCTGCACCTGACTTGCTTGTATCCTCTGGTTCATTTCATCCAGGCTTGATTTGAGTGATTGAATTTCTTGCCTTTCAACAACTCTAGCCTTCTCCAAGCATTTAATCACCTCTTCTTTAATGTTTTTCTCAGCATTCTTTAACTGGTCTTGCAATTGAGCTATTATGTGGTTACTCTTCTTTATCCTTGTTCTCATGTTTTCCACAGTAAAAAGGTTTGTTGTTTCCATGGCTCCCATGGAGCCTGCTACCTCTATAGCGAAATCCTCCTCTTCCAAATTCTAGCCATCTACCAAGGCCCTATGCTTCTTCACCATACCCACCTCTCTCATATACATCTCTTGTTTTAGGACAACCTTCCTCTTTTTGCTGAAAAAATAATCAGAAGGAGGGATCTCATCTCTAGAGATAGGGGTGAGATCACTAACATATATGGCTCCCATCTGTGGGAGTCCAAAGGTGAACTATAAAGGGGTTAAGGAAGCTATGGGACTTCCTAGCTCTGTAGATATTGTTTCTCGTATGGCCTTAGGTATATTGACATCAATAGCAGGTGATGAAGGGGTAGTGGACTTACTGGACTCGGGAGGTGTCCCAGACTTCCTCTCTGTTTCCGTCTCTGGATTTTCTGTCTGTAAGACCTCTTCATTTTGTGAAGACCTTTCTTTTTCTTGTGAATTTTTCTCGGGGTTGACTTTATCCTATGCTTCTTGTCTAAATCATAGAGGAGTATCCTCTTTTTCCTGAGGAAGGGTGATTGCTTCTCCTTGCAGTACTTTGGGCAAACCACTCCGTCTATGCTTCTGGAAGGTCTAAAAACTAGCTTGCAAGTCGGACGACAGTGTCTGTACTCTCTCTAACACCTCCTCATAGGTCCTAGTCCCTTTGAACATGTCATCACAAGGGTACTTCTCATGTTCATATGCCTTCATATTACAATGGGCCATGTGTTTTCCCACTAACTGGTAAGGGTCGTGTTTCCTGTGTTCGAGGTCTACCAACTTGACCTCCTCCAACGCTGCCACTTCAACTTTGGAATGACTCAATATGAGAAGTGAAAATTTCCCAATCTGAACGAGAAAAACCGGCCAAGACTTCTTTTGAGCCGTCTTTAGTTCTATGCCAATTCTACCTGTTACTATTTGATGAGCTACCTCCCTGCACACCAGTCTGCCAGGTAGGAATTTCTAGAGCGCATGTGGAGGGATTGAACATCCGAAAACTATGATGTAGGATAAATTCTCCTCTATAAACCAGTCAGCAACTGCCCCGAGGCTTCCTATGACCAACTCTAAAATGCGGGGAGGTGCACAGTCGTACAACATCTGATGTAGTGGCATCACCATGAAATGACAGATTTCATAGAATGAGTCCTTGGCGTTTTCTTCCCAAAGTTTAGAATGATATTCATGAATAGGTTCTGGGTAAGTCGGATTCCAACTCCAATTCATCAAAGGGAAAGGAGTTGTGAAGCATATAGCATCCATGATGTATGCATACATATAAAAGGCTACTGGCCAGCCTTTGGATCTTGCAGTATGATATTCCATGACCTCCTTCTCTATGTCAACGGATAAAATCTTATCCCAATTGAAGTTGTAACCTTCTACTGCCTCGTGCAAAAGAGGTACCCATTATGCAGGGAAATGGGTAGGACTTTTCTTCCCAAAAAGTCTACATAACATCATGGCCACATAGACCATATACTCATTTAAAGAGGTTGTGGCATAAACACCATGGGTGTCGGCCCTGAATTTTGCTTCATGTCTCCACCAGCCTTTGATTATGCTAGGATATGTTTGGTCTGACTCGAAACATTCTTTCTTTTGAAAATCACTCACGAAATCTTTATTATAAATATACTTGGGGCTGGGAGATAGTTTATACATTACTTGTATATGCTCCAGTCTGAAAGAGCCAATGACGATCCCTCGGTTGTCCAGAATGCTTCTCGTCTTCACGTCTGTTCTCTCTAAAGCCCAACTGATCATGTCATTATAAGTCATGAGTCACGGCTATGTAGCTACTTTGTGAAGCTCAGACTTCGCTATGTCTCAGAGTTTGTTGTCGACATCATGAGGGAAATTCTTAATTTCATAATCCAGAGTTTCGAAAATTTGCCTCCAAGATTTTATGGAATCAATGGCATGCGGTGTTGTATTAGATACAATGTCTCCGTCTGGACTCGACCTTTCTGCAACTTCCTCGCTTTTATTGGGTGCTTTCTTAGGTGCCATGATGTTTTCATTGGACCAGAAACTTGTTTACAGAGAAAAATGTTTATAAAACTGGATAAATGCGATTTTGTACAAATGTAAAGGATAAGAATGAAGTTAGAAACACAGGACTTTTATTAACCCTTAATTTATGTTATGACGAGCGTACTGATACCGACAATGAAAAATTAATGCTTCAATGGAAAGATATGCCTGGAGATATTCTTTCTCTTAAGAAATATCTTCATTTATCCGTTATTAATACTGCCATATATCGGCGATTTCAAAACTGGAATATCGAAAATCACTGCTTTCCTCAATTCTCGAAATGCGAAAAGCAACTTAGTTATCACTAATCATGTTTTGAAAACAACTTAACCTTAATCTTAGACTTTGTTTAAAGAAAACGAGATTTTGCATTTCGAAACTTCGGGGATCCTGTTGTCAGGAGATATGTCATAAGAAAACCCTGGATCACGAAATTGCGATGGGATTAGTGAGGCGCTAATCACGTATTAAATATTTAACTAGTCAAGATTACTGATTAATTATTTTTTACTTTTACTTTTCGGAAAATCGAGGATTGGGAGTTCGAAGGTTGAGAGTTTGAAAACGCTTTAGTAGAAAGAAACTTGAATTGTGAAAGACTAAGGGAAAGATGATTGCGCTTAGTAGTTTAATTAATTATGGATTAAAGAGTACTTTGTGGAAAGCGATGTAAAATGCAACATTTGTTTCTTCCCCCCCTTTTTAATTTTTTTTTTAATATGTTAAACGGTTTCGATATTTCGGCACTAGGAAATTGGGATGGTTGAAGATCATACCTCGAGAAAAACTGAGTCTCGAAACCCAAAAAGAAAAGAAAGACTTCGTCTCCCTTTTTTGGACTAAGGGCGGCTCCATGACTTAGGAAAAGATGAAGCTTAAGTTTTATGTTAATGTTTATGCCATTATTATAGTTCTTTGCATTTCATAAGATAAGAGCATAATAAGAACAAGATCACTGAGAAATACACATCCACAATAGACACAACATTTATCCTGGGAAACCCTCTAGGGGAAGAAAACCCAAC
>ML779654.1:28967-63523 GCA_009831015.1 Picea engelmannii
TTGGTCCTTATACAATTACCGACTTGATTAATCCTCAATGGGGATTAATCTAATAATAAAAAATAATAATAATGACATGATTAATCCACAATGGGGATTTAATCCAATAACAAAATAATAAGAATGCTCTTCACAGTTACATTGTTTCAACATTTTAAAGGGTAGAAAAGTTTAAACTTCATGTCAACACCATCAATCTAGCAAGTCTTTGTCCTTTGATCAACTTCATGGGCTTGATTTCAATATCATACTCTAATAGCACTGCAATCCATTTTCCCCTCTTCCCTTCTGGATCGGGCCGTGTTAAGATGTATTTTACTGAGTTACTGGGAACACAAGCAGTGATATGTGAATGTAAGATGTAAACTATGAATTCTTTCAATGCCTTGACTAAAGCATAGGCTTGCTTCTCCATTATGTCATATTTCAAAGGGGCATATCTTAATGTCTTACTGTAGTATGCTATGGGCTTCTCAAAACCCTGGTCATCTTTCTGGAGTAGCACACTTGCAATAGTGTGTTCTGAGGCAAAAGAGAATAGTATGGAGTCTTTCTCAAAATTTGGACTAGTCAGTACAAGGGCCTTTGTTAATGCTACTTTGATGTCTTCAAAATATTTTTTAGCCTTGGGGATCCACTTGATTTCATTTCCCTTCTTCAACATATTGGTAATATGTTTTATGATCTCAACCAAATTAGGGATGAATCTCCTTGGGAAGTTTACTTTGCCCAGGAAAGATTGTACCTCCTTTTTGCTTCTGGGTATGCCAATTTTCAAAATCCCTTCAACTCTGTTGGGGTCTACCTTTATCCCTTCCTTCGAAATGATGTGACCCAACAACTTTACTTCTTCCATGGTGAAATTTGACTTTTTAGGATTCAGAGAGATCCCAAACTTTCTGCATTTTTGAAACGCTCTTCTGAGATGTTTGAGATGTTCTTCATTTGAGGCAGAATACATAGTGATGTCATCAAGGTAAATGACAACGAATTTATCCTTTTCGTCGGAAAGAGCTATATCCATATCCCTTTGAAATGTCGCCCCTACATTCATAATCCCAAACAACATCTTGGCATACATAAATGTTCCCCATGGTGTGGTAAATGCAATTTTTTCTTTGTCATCAGGGTGTACCATAATCTGATTGTACCCATAAAAACCATCTAACATTGACATCTTTTGAGAGCCCACTACCTTTTGTAAAATGTGATCCATTTTAGGCAATGGATAATGGTCCTTTAGAGACACCTTATTTATATTTTGGAAGTCTACACAACCTAATTTCTCCACTCTTTTTTCTAACTGGCAGCAAGTTGGCCACCCATTTGGAAAACCTCAGGGACACTATGATTTTTGCGTCAAACAATTTCTTTACTTCTTTCTCTATCAATGGTAACATCAGGGGGTTTATTCTTCTTAATTTTTGCTTGAATGGCTTGTGATCTTCTTTGATTGGGATAACATGCTGGATTATATTTGTATCATAAAATTTCAGCTCATCATAGCTCCAAGAAAAGACATCAGGGAATTATTTCATTAATTTTACGTACCTATCTTTGACTTCAGGACTGATCTTCTTGGACAACTTAATGATCTTTGGATCCTCTGGAGTTTCGATATTGCAATCTTCTACATCCCCTTCATTTACTGTAATCTTCGGGCTTCTGGCCACATCATTATTATCAAAGAGCTTCTCTAATGGTACCAGGCCTTTAGGAATGATGTTGCTTTTCAACTGTACAATATCTTTGCCAACAATCTGGTTGTCAAAATATCCTTCCTTTGTGAAAGCAGTTGCATCCACCTCATCATCACAGTATTCATCATCAATGTTTAAGTTCTCAATTTCGTTCTCCATTTTTAGGAAATTTTCTATTTGTTTGTCTTTCTCGAAGATTTTCGAGTGCTTCATATTGTCTGGTACTGTTGGCCTGTACTTGACTTCAACCTTGTATATTTTTTCAGGGAAAATTGGGACTTTGAACACTGCTACTGAAGTAGCTAAGGCATCAACAACCTGATTTTGTTCTCTTGGTATTGCTTAAAGATTACATTCTGAAAATTTCTCAAGGAGGTCTAGTACTAGGTTTCTTTAAGCCCTCATTCTAGGTTGTTTTGCTTGGTAGATGCCTTTGATCTGATTTATGATAAGCTCAGAGTCTCCAAGCACGACAATCCTTTTGGCACCTAATTCTTCCAAAACTTTCAACCCCAATATTAACACTTCATACTCGGCCATATTATTGGTGCATTCGAAAACAAGCTTGTAAGAACATAATTTTGAGTCTCCATTGGGATGATAGATCCACATGCCAGCTCCAGCTCCTTCTCTGCATGCAGCTCCATCAAAATTCATTTTCCATATTTGATCCTCTACATCACCTTGCGGCTATGAAAGTTCCTCCACCTATTGGTTAATCTCATTTTTGCCAGCTATGATGATCTCTGTTTCCTCTTGTTGGGAATGTAGGTCATTGAAAAAGATAGATGACCCAAATTCGGTTTCTACCGAATAGATAGGATAATTGCTCGGCTGTGATTTATTGCTGACCATATATTTAAGCATAACCTCCCTGTATAATCTTCTGTCTTGACCAAAGACAAGAATAGTAGCATATGTCATATCCATCTGGAGGGTTCCTTTTAGTTTTGCAGCCATGACCTGGACAACAACATACCGAATTTTGGAGGGATATCAACGACCACTATGTCCATCACCATATTCTTAGCTGGGATTTGTGCTAAGGAAACCACCATGTCTTTGATCATGCCAAGGCATTTCACCTTTCTTGAATCGAAGGAGAACATGTCCTTATAAGGTCTTGTGACGTCGAGACCTAATTAGTCCATGACCACTTTGGGCATCAGGTTGTGAGATGCTCCAGAATCCATCATAGCATTGTGCAGAATCGTGTCATGGATTTTCAAGTTGACATAAAAAGGAGGGACTTCTTCATTTTCGCTACTTTCTTCTACTCTTGGCCCAAATAGGATGCCCGGGTGATCATCTTGTATGTTCAAGGTATTAGAGGTTTTTCCCATCTTAAGCATCTTGATGATCTGATTTCTGTACTCACTATTTTTTATTAATTCATTAAATGGTACTAAAATCTTTATTTTAGCCATTTCACTTTCGAAATCAAAAGAGGATGAGGTTTTCTCTACCTCTTTGGTGACCATTTATTTTCTTGTTAATAATTTCTTCTGAGGTTCTTCCTTCTGCTTCCCCTTTCCATAGTATCTTTTGCAGCTGAGTCTTTCGCAGCAGAATCCTTAGCAACTGAATCCTTTGCAGCATAATCTCTTTTGGGTTGACTCGAAGAAGGTATGTTATTCTGAGCTTCTTTGGTGGGATTACCCTTTGGAGGGTTTGGAGGTATCTTTTGATTTCGAAGGTTATATTGCCTTTGGAATTGCATGCTGGTGTTTTGCAATCCAGTCTCATAGTCTTCCCTTTCTATTGATACCCTTTCTTATTCATCTTGCAAAAAGATCTCACTTGCATCCATGAATTGGTCGTGTTCTTCTTTGGTCAAAAATACCTTTGTTTCTTTATCATCATAACAGTTCAAGTTGTCTTCAAAATATCCATCATAATCCTCATTCACATAATTATTTTGAAAAGGAGGCCTTATTTGTTGTTTCCCCTGATTTCCTTGGTTTCCCTGATTTGCTTGATCTGCTTGGGATGCCTGATTTTCCTAATTTCTTGGCTCTCTATGCCTAATCTGAGGGATATTTGGTCTTTTCGGATTTCAGGGTGGGCCATCAACCTGTTCTCAGGGGTTAGGCCTATTTCCTAGAGCCATTCTTTCCATCATCCGCTCCATGTTTCTCATCATTGCTTCAAATCTGTCCTCTGATGTTTGTGACATCGAAGGCTCTGCTCTCTCCTAGGTTCTGTTCGGGTCTCTGCCAAAGTTATTTTTAATCTTCCCTGAAGCCATCAGGTTCACTTCTACCTCTATGGCATCAGTTGTCATGCCATCCAATGTGGCAGATCTTCTTTCTCTTAATAATAAAACAAAGTCTCTTTCAAAGGAATCAACATATTTGAGCTGAGCAGCCTTAGGGGGGGTTTCACTTCATCATGAATCACATTATACACTTTCATGAATCTAGTTGAAAAATCCTGCACCGCTTCATGAGGTGATCTCTTCATATTGTTGTACTGGGTCAACAACTGGAGGGGATTTTTCTTATCTCCCCATTTTGTAAGGAAGCTTGTTTCAAAGGCTTCGAAATCTGCGATACTACCTAGTGGAAGGGCTCTGAACCACTTCCTCACATCTCCTGCAAGACTTTGCGTAAAAAACCTCATTTTTACATCTTCAAAGTCTATTTCTTCCAAGTCTATGAAATCATTGAACCAGTCTAGATGCTTCTTAGCCGACATATTACCTTCAACGTCATATAGTTTGATCCTTAGGTTGTAGTCCTGAGGCAAATCATGCAATTGAGCAGGCAATATGAGGGGAGCAAATCTGGCTGCCATGAGGGGTTAGAGTGGGTGTTGGTTTCGAGCAGGGATCACTACAGGCTTGACAAAGGTGGCTAGAATCAGATCCTGAAATCTCTTTTCATCAAAGATGGTCTCGTTTAAACGAGATTCAGATTTTGTCCTGAATGGGGATTGTTCAAATCTCACGTCAAACTCAAGGTCTTCAATGCTAGTCACTTAGTGTTTGGGCAAAGACAAATATCGGTCTGGACACAACACTTGGGTTACTGTCTTTCCTTTTCTTTTACGCACGATATTTTTTGGGTTAGACACAGGGATTGGAACTTCTGGGTCTGGGTTGCTCCTGGTATGGATTTTGTTAGGAGCCAGGATTTCTTTCTCACATGGTGTGGTGCAACTGGTCTTTGAGTAACAGAGTCGCTAGGGTAAAAATAATCTTAGCCAAGATGGTATTTGATCCACTGTCACCCTCAGGGATCAAACTAAAGCTTTAATTCGTTTTCCCAGGGAAGATTTTTCAATTTCATCCTCGACAACGATGCCAGAATGTTAGCACTTTGTTAATTTTGTCCGGCTAAATAGACAAATGACAGAGGTAACTGTTTCAACCAGATTTATAGCTGAGGCACTAGCCTACTCAACTCAGAGAGGTCTCTCTCATGTCACTTGATACTTCTTTGGAAATTGGTGGCTATATTTGGTTTGTTTTGGGGGTTTTTAATAAAGTTGTCGATAAGGAAGGGGAGGAACACTCAGGGCCATGGAGTCAAAATTCTGAAAGTGAATGAAAACAATGCATCGGTTGATAGAAATCTCAAGAGGATGAAGGCTAAATGAGGCGATGAATCTGAGTTATTCTTAAATTTAAATAGAGTGTAGGAAGATAAAGAAAACAAATAACTGCATTAGAGAATTACTGAAATGAATTCTGAATTAGTTAAAAAGACAATCACACGGTTTAAATTTCTTAAGCCAAGAGCATCACAAGATGAATTCCGAGCCTTTAACTCTCCAATTTAAAGAGAAGAAAATGTAAATGAAATGATAGGTTACAGGAAATACATATGATGACGGGAAACAAAGCTCATACCATCACCCTTTAGAATCTTTTCATAGAGACTTCAAAATCTTCTGTGTTTATATTCAATTCAGGTTCAAAAAATTTATAAATAGAGTTTGATACAACCAAAAGGTGCTCTTGCACTTATGCCAACATTAATTCATTCAAGTGTCTGATCCGGATTTTATGAGTAGAACGAAATGAATACAGATTATTAACAGGTGCTTAACACAAAATAACAGAGATACAGTAAAACTAGTTTTCTATTCAATAACGAAATAAGCTGAAACTGTAAAATGCAGCGAAAACAAGCTTGCTGGAATGGTGGCGGCTTATCTATGAGAAGAGATGTGACGACAATGTGCATTCACCAGAAGAAGGTTACAATGAGGCTCTGAAGACCTTTTTACAATAAGCAAGAATGCCAAAAACCCTAGACATCCAAAAACCTAACCCTAGGAGATGAAGCGCCAAGAATCATGTGGGCACCGTTTGGGTAAGTTAGTACATCAACTTCCCGGGGTCGTAACTTTTGCATACGATCTTCATTTTAGGAATGTGATAGCTCGTTGGAAAGGTATCGTCGAGGATATTCATTTTGGGGGCTTAATCATGCCTTCAAAAATAATTGAGGAGCTCAATCCCGAAAAACCTTCATTTAGGCCCTCAAAATGGCCCCAGAAGTTAAAACTGCTAAAAATAGTAAATTGCCAAAATTGTCGGAAAACTGTTTTGAGCCAGTTGGAAAAGGTGGGTGGCCACCGATATCCATCTGGATCAGTGTCCCAATATTTATACAATTCGATTACAATGGCTGAAACTGAAGCGTTTTAGCTTCTGAAACTTACTAAAACTATTCTGATTGACAGTTTCAGAATATGAACTGATTTACAATGATTAACAAAAAGCATTTCAAAATTGAGGACCAATTTCTCTGACTGCTCGGCTTCCTCTGCTCCATTTTTCTCGCTCTGGTGTTCTACCAGATCTACAAATTTGGTGATACTTGAGGATCACTTACTAGTTTCGGGGATATTGCACTTTGTCTTACCTAGCCGCACAATTTCCTTCCATTGCGAATCAAAGGGGATTTCATAGTCCATCATATCTTTAATCAAAATCTCCAAGTCAATGCACGTGGCGTAGGACATAGTCGGCAGGCCAAATTTCACTGTTTTGAACTCATTCAAAATTTCAAAGTGTGTAGCCAAATACTCTACTAGACTTGGGCCTTTCAGACTTTCTTCCATAGCTTCAAATTTATAATGGTCCATTCTGCACTGAATGAGGAGAGAATTGTAGTCTTCTTGATTGTATAATGAACCTTTGCCATCCCAAAATAGTGGGAGGCCTTTGATAAACAATTTTTCAAATGCATCCTTAAACTCCTGTATGCTATGCTCCATTTGAACAACTTTGTTCTGGACCGATCTAAGCAGGTTGTGCTTGGTGATGATCCTCCTGGCTGAAATGATCAATGCAGTCCTGTCCTTTACCCTGATAGTTTGGAGATCAGCAGTTGGCACATAATTTAGCAAGTCAATAGCATTTTGGTCCCATTCAGAGGGCTTCTGTCTAATACTTCATTAACAATAGTGCACCTGCTCCGAGTTGTAACAACCACACTGTCTTTGTCACTTATAAAATTTAAATAAACCCTTAATTTAGCAGCCTCTGCAGCAATAGCATCCCATATCACATGTTTGGCTCGCTGTAATAGTGTTTTTCCCTTTAACCTTGTTTTCAACTTGCTCACTCTCTCTTGCAAATCTTGATTATCTCTGTGGAGTTGAGCCATCTTCTCATCTTTCACTTTCATTTCTTGTTTCAACTTTTCTATGACCTCTTTGAGACCCTTGATCTCCCTTGTTTTTAAGATTACCTGGGACATAGCTTGGACTAACCCCTCAATGATTGACCTAGCCTCTATATTAGCAGGTACAGTGAAAACCATATCTGATGTTACTGCCCATGCTTATGACCAATTCTCTTTCTTCTTTTCCAACTGCAGTACTTTAGCTTTGTAATTGAGTGCCTCTTGCCTGAATGTTTCCTTCTCCTGTTCCAAAGCAGTCAGCTTATCTGTGGATGATCTGTAGGGGACATCTTCAGCTTTTTCTTTAGGCTTTGGATCATCTTATATTTCTCATTCATAGAAGCTTTTACCCCTTGAGGGCCTTTAGATTCTAACCTTTTGACCTGTGTCATCCAGGCTTTGCTGAACGCCTTTTCCTATTTCAATTGTCCATCTAGTTTGAGTGCATGCGTTGTCAATCTTGCAACCCTCAGACCTAAGCTCAGATAATCAGAATATAGCATGTCACTGACATTCCTGTGGAACTTTACTTTGTCAGGGGCACAAATATTTTCATAGTGCATTTTGATCTCAAACACCTTATCATCATCAACCACTACTATGTTAAACGTCTTTCTTTCCACATCCCCGACTGAGAGTAAAGAAGCCTTATGCCAAGAAGTCTTCTCTACTTCAAGTAAAAGGGATCTTATTTCACTATTGGCCATACTTCCCTTCACAACATACTGGTTCATTAAATCTTCCTTGGACTGATAAACTACCCCAGGTGTTTGGCTAAATATGTGTTTCCTGCCGCTAAAAACCTTTGTGTTGCTTTCACTTTGTGGCATGCTTCCTGTAACATCATCTTCATTCTTGGTTTCACCTTCTACCATATCCATGCATGTTTTCCCTTTGGGCTCTTCTTCTTCCAGGTCAACTATTTGAGAGGATGATGTGATTTTCATTTTCTTGAGAGTATCTTGTTGGCTACTGGCACCCAGGGCCTCTGGACTACTCCTCTTGTTATAGGCACTCATTTTAGGAGCTTTGAAAACCAACCTAGGGGAAGGTTTCCGTGTTGGGCTCTGCTGAGAGGCTGTTTTTGTATGTTTTGTTTGATCATGCTATAGAGCGACCTCCATATCTACACAAGTTTCTAGATTGGCTAGCTTGTCGAATCCTTCAACCTTCTCATGTTCATAGGAGCCTTGTTTTCTCGCCAATCTCCTCTTCGATATGATCTGATGTAGATCATATTTTCTCCCCTACAACTGCGTGAACCCGAATTCACTAAGTTTGGATTGGATATGAGGCAAACAAGACTTGTTCTTTATCACAAAGGGTCCAACTATGAAAGGAAACTTTAAGTTAGAAGCCTTGTGCACTTTCAAAAAATGCTCTATCTCTAAGATGATCCTTTGCCTTATGAACTCCAAAGCAAAGATTCTGGGAGTCAGAAAGACTAGTAAAAGATAAGGTCCTTCCTGATAGCCATATACCCAGATCACAGTAGATTGTATGAACAACATCCAATCTCCTATCTTGCTCTCTGGATTTGGTTGTAAAGAGCTCTTCATTTCCTCCAGAACCCTTGGTAGATCTGAACCGAAAATAAGACTATACACCCCAGACATAATCTTATTGATCAAAATAATCATGGTGATCCTTTTACACCCAGTCTAAATAAATGCAGTCTCAAGAAATTCGGTTTTGTTAGATTCCAGAAACATTCTCAACTAGTGTGTGTAGTATTTGAAGTGTCTTAATGAATTAAAGTTAACCAACTGTTGATGCATATTGTCAGCAATAAATTTGTCAAAACTGACACAGAACGACCAACCAGATAGAAAGAAAATCAACAGGAAATCTAACATGAATTCTACCACAAACTTGTCGCTGTCCAACCCTAAAATTTGACTTATCAGAGAACAAGCCCACTGGACTTCGATGACCATGACGCTTACACTGGCAGGTAACGAAAGAATCTCTGAATGGTGTTTAGGCTTGACAATGGTCTGCAGAAACAAGGTTTTTACTTCTGGTGGGCATTCTCTATAGATCGTGATCATTTTCTATTCCTTGAAGGGCTCTGACACCGTGGGGGAGGATTATGGTATACTAAGGGTGTGCTGGAGTGATGGACTGTCTATTTCACATAAAACCTCTGACCCTAATTCATTCAAAATGACTCTTTCTTCCTTAGAATATCGTTCTACACACTAGCTTACAAATTCATGGAAAGGAAAGACTACTTCTACGACGTAAGGGGTGATGGAGGCTTGAGCCGCTATGAGGAAAGGTATGTGTATTCCTATATTGTATAAAAAATTCGATCTGGATACAGAAACGAGTGAAACTGTTATCTCTGTGTCGAAAACATTGGAGTCTCTGTCAATTAGGGATTATTCTCTGGAGGAGATGTCTTGTTCATTCATGGATAAAACAACAGGATTAGCGGCCATGGTGAAAAATACTTGTTAAGCGACAAAGGAAGCACAAATCTGATTTAGTTCCGAGCCTGAGTTTCAAATGGATTCTTTGCGCCAATTTTCAAATGTTTGAATTCTTCAAACATATCATAAAATAATGCCGGGGGTCTTCCTTTTATATCCGCCCATCGACATCGGGGGTTGGAGAAAACAATTTTAGGAAGACCGCTTTTTGCCCCGATGTACCTCTAGAGGTGCCACGCGTCCATGGATAAAACCATGATGGTTTTCCCCGGTCCACCCTCGACTGATTATTCTTTGCTCTACTTCAATCGTCGATATGAGATTCAACCGTTGATCTGGATCGCTCTAAGATCTACGGTCCACCTTGATCCAACAACTTTTGACATTGGGGGTTGGAGAAAGTGGTTTTAGTCAGACTGCTTTTCGCCCCGATGTACCTCTAGAGGTGCCACACATCCATGGATAAAACCATGATGGTTTTCCCTGACCCACCTTCGACTGATTATTTTCTGCGCTACTTCATTCCCCGATATGCACCTTAGCCGTTGATTCAGGCCGCTTTCAAGATCGACGGTCTGTCGAGTCCTACCTTTCACACCTCCGCTATACTTGTCCATATGCCTCTAGATATAGCATGATCCTCCAAACTATCATACTTCCATAGAAATATAGTTCTTCGTTAAAATTTTGCAACTTGGATTCCATCCGAAAATGGTTATGGTGATAACATGGTCATTGATCGGTTTTCAAAGATGGCCATCCTCATAGTCTGTAAGAAGAATATCACAGCGACAAATACTGCCAAGCTCTTGTTCGAACGAGTGTGGGTCCATTTTGGAATACCACATACCATCATATCTGACTGAGACAATTGATTCCTTAGCACATTTTGGTCGAGTCTTTGGTCACTGTTGGACACCAAGCTCACTAAATTCACTACTTTCCACCCCCAAACAAACAACCAAAAAGAGGTCGTCAATCAGATGACTGTGCACATCTTGCACATGTACAACTCTAAGCATCAATGTACATGGGATAAGAGTCTCCCCTATGATCAACACAATTATGATAGGGATGTCCATAGCTCCACCGACCATAACCCATTTCAGGTGGGGTTGGGATTCCAACCCTTGGGTCCCATTGATGTTGCACTACCTCTTGCAACCACACAGAAAAAATCTTCTCATGCTCAGTATGAGACCAACAAAGACACCAGATTCATTGAGCGGATTCAACACATCTGCCAACAGGTCCATGAGATTTTGCAGAAAGGAAATTCTAAGTACAAGCAGTGCCATGATCAACACAGGGTATCACACTAGTTTCAGTTTGGAGACAAAATTTGGTTACATTTGCAGAAGGAGAGTCTTACAGGGTCCCATCGAAAGCTTCACCCCCTTTGCTATGGGCCTTAAACTATCACCAAGGTTGTGGGTAGCAATGATTTTGAGATCAACACTCCACCCTTCTTTGGCTTGCACCCAATATTAAATGTGGACCTCCTCCAACCATATTTCCCACCATTATTGGACACTTCAAAGATCTTAGAACAACTGACACCAAAAGAGTTTGACCTTGACTACATGGAACATGCATCCACTGATCAAATCATGGACACACAGATCAAGGGCACTCGCTAGCAGAGGATCCAACTTTATCGGGTTGTCAAGGCAGGCCAAATCCTACACCAAGTAAAGTGGCTCACCCGGGGCCAAAATCATCAGACTTTTCCTCACCTGATGGGGGAACTCAATGCAATGGAGACCATTTCTTCCTAAGGGGGGAGGACTAATCCAGGTGAATATTGGTGGCCACCCACCTATTCCAACTGGCTCCTCTTAACAGTTTTTAGTTCAACACGTTCTTCTGTACTTATTTGTAATTATGAGTTCTTTTATCACATGAAGTTGTCAAGGGTCGCATGATGACCAAGTCCTTTGTTTGTGCAGAAAGCGTCTAAATGCAACATTCAAAAGCAGTCCATTTCAGGCTCGAAATAAAAGCAAACAGATAGATTCATTTTTGGACGTCAAAGATCTCGTATACATCTCAGATTAGTGACTCTCGTGCATTCAGAATGTCAAAGTTGCATGAGGTTTAGTGGCTAGGAAAAATCCCTAGAGTTGCAGATCAAGCACCATGCATCCTCATCTAGTGAATGCTCACAATTTATTTCAGGACTTCGGACTTCAGGAGTTTTGACATCTCCACTCCCGATTTCATCTGGAGTGTTTTCTCCCAGAGTTAAATATCAAGCGTCACACATCCTTCTCCATCGGACTGTCATGATTTACTTTGGGAGTTTGAGCTTTGGGAGTTTCATCTTCCCCGCTCCCATTTTCCTCCAAATTAGTTTCTCCCGGAGTCCACAGATCCCTGTCGTGTGTCCTCCTTAGATCGATGATCGTCGTTCACTTTAGAGCTCCAACTCTACATGCAGATCGCCCCCGAGCTCTGAAGTGCCAAAGTATGTAGCAGTCATCAGTTCAAACATGTGGCGCTCTCATCAGTCATGACACATGGAATCCATCTGGTGCTGACATGTGTCACCTCTCTTTTCATGACACATCAACATAGTGATGTCATACCACCACATTAGATCATCCTCTGGGAAGTGTTCTTGTTCAGCGCCAAAATTAGTGCCATCTCCAAGCGCGGTTAGAATGATTCTAAAGTTTGCAGGCGGATAAAATTTAGCGGGGGTGATAAATTGGCAGGGCTACTCAGATCACGGAACGCGACTAGATCAACGATCACGCTTCATTGCAGGGACACAACTTGCTTGGGCGTTAAAATCCTTGAGTGGTCCCGCAATCTAAACCGTGGTATAGTAAAGGAGCTACATGGCAGAAGGTGGTGAATTGCGTGCTCAAAATCGGTGTGGGTACAAACCTCCTTCAACGGCCCCGCATTCATGTGCTTATAAAATGGTAAATCCAAGAGTAGCACGTGTCTTCCCCCCAGTCATTAAGCCTTGTTGCGATCCCGAGAAAAAAATAGGTTAATGAGAAAGGAATGGTGGCTTGACTCACTCCATAAGTAGAAGGCATGGAGGGTCTAGCCGTGGAGACATAATTGTCAGCCTGAGGTACCCCTATGGACAGTTTTTCCTGCAGGCCCATGCTGATCTGAGCTCGCGTCTGATAGAAGGATGCATGCATATTCTAACAGAAGGATGCACAAATGTAAAGCCTTGAATAAGATGGTAAGATCACACTCTTGGTAGTTGTGGACTGATTTGAGTATAAATATATCATTTCAAGATTTTTCTATGGTCGTCAACATGTTGAGCAGAGCTCCCTATTTTGGAATATTTTGATAACATAGTTGTTCTCTGGTTTTGTATGCGATTCGAGACTTTATCATTAATAGAAGTCAGTTTCTTTCATCATCTTGTTTAATCTGTGTTGAAACACTTGTGCATGGAGGTTCCAGACAAGGGTTGTAGTCGTATTGTAATGTAGGTTTGATTACAGTATTGTTGTGACGAGTTTCAGTTAGTTTCTTTGTTATCTTGTTTCTTCTTATATTGAAATGCTCGTGCATGGAGGATCCAGACGAGTTGTTGTAGTCACATAGTAATGGAGGTTTGATTATTATGTCACTGTGATATATTTCAGCGTCTGAAACTTAATTCCAAGAGTGCTTTTGTGCCTGAGTTTTTCTTCACCAAGATGCTTGAAAGTCAGATGCTCATGGAAGACTTGTCCACCTTTCTCACTAAGTCTTCCTTCTGCTCACATTTAAACTTAAACCACTGACTTAAGTTAATGAGAACCTCATTTCCCTGTGCATTTCTTGTCCAGTTTCTATGTTAAAACATTCTTATACTAAGTTTTGTCCATTTGACCTCCAATCATAAACTCATCTCCACAAACATTTTGATGGGTACTGGGCTTATCCTCTTGCAGTCTGAGGGTGACTCTTAGTGCTAACATTCATGGCGTATTTACCTGGGAACGAAGTAACAAAATATCTTTCCTTGGGAGAACAACAACGATCATATATGATCTTTGATGGTGAACAAAGACTAGACACATTCAGACTGCATATCATTCACCTGACGACTCCATGGTTAAAGAATCCAGTGGCGACTCCACAGTTTTAAGAAGTCATATTTTTAGATGGAAGCCATCTTGGCTCAGAGGTTTTCTCCTTTTAATTTCTCTCCTGTTCTTGGTTTTCCAAATGTTGTTCCTACTATAGATGAGTGAGGTCATTTTTTGCCCAGATTTAGAGAACATAGAGATGACAACCTTGCTAAGCATTTGCTTGAGTTTCATGAACTCATGCATCAGTGGGGAATACATCATGAGGATGTACTAATGAAGATGTTCATGTACTCATTAGAGAGAGATGCTCATGAGTGGTATCGATCCTTTCCCCTTGCTAGCATCTCCTCCCTGGAATAGTTCCATGTTGCATTCAGTAAGCATTGTAAACGTTTTTTTCCAGCTGATTTACTTTTTGAAGACTGTTGCGAAGAATTTGGCTCTCATATTCGATAATCACTTATTTGTTCTTCTACTGCTAGGGATTTTTCTGTTGAGGAAGTGGAGGAAGAGTCAGTTGTATATGAGTCTTCTTCTGATCCTTTTATTCAAAAATATGATGTTGGGAATTACATTAATGATGAAATTGATGATAACAAGGCTTTGGATACATCTTGCATTATTCTAGGTGACTCAGTTAGTTGTTGTTATGATACATCTGTTGTTCTATGTTCTCATAAAGATTTGATTAACTATGAGGAAAGTGATGAAGAAGGTCTTCGAGATATGATTATTGATGGTACAGGGGCAGACCCAGGGTTCAACGCTACAACAACGCATCAACAAAACCCTAACTACCAACATTTTTGGCAACACCTACGAAGTAGATGAAGTCTCACTTGAGGTAGAGGCAGGGGTGGTTGCAGGACTCAGGTGTCTATAACCTTAGCTGGGACACAAATCTATGATTGTAATACTTAACAGAGCACTTAGCAACTACAATTCATCGACATTCAACTTAGTATTACTCCGTAGATAAAACAGAGCATCGCAACATTCATTCATATCTAACGTATCTAAGCACTTAGCATAAAGAGATAGATTAGATATAGCAGATTTAAGCACTAAGAAAGTTCACATAGTTCATATCTAACATCCATATAAATTGTTAGCACAAAGCATAAACAGATCTATCCATCTATATCAAAGCACTTAGCAAGTAAAGACATAAACACATCAACACATCGCACAAAGAATAGCAACACAACATTTACGTGGTTCACCCCCACCCTGGGGCTACGTCCACCAACTCTTCTTCTTTATTATATTCAGTCAAGCTTCTTATAGGCACATAACATCAAAATCCTACTCCACAGAAGACAGGCGATCTGCGCACACTCCCCCAGATCCTCCTTCTTCGAGTTAGGGTACAACACCAAGCCTTATTACAATTACTTGCACGTAGCTCTGCAAGCCTCACATAGTATGCACAAAGTACCTACAATCCATACTTGGCACTTAGCCCAATATCACACACACACACACACACACACACACACACACACACACATATATATATATATATATATATATGCCTCTCCTTACATTTCCTAGACATCTATTTATACTTTACAAAATAGGCCTAAACATGGGTAAACGCATGGGCTGACATCCCCATACCCGTTACATAATCCCAAATCCCAAAAAGGACCCAAAAAGGGGTTGAGATCCCATGATCTCTGCTTCGTCTTGCGCTCCACCTTTGATAGGCTGTCGAAGTCCCAAAATAGGTCAAACTTGACCAAGGATCTCCCAAAACTTGGTCAAGGGCCAACAGGTCCCCAACACTCACCAGAGTGACTCGTCCCGAGTCACTCTGGTCTGGTTAGGTCTGCTTCAAAATCCTTGAGCATGGCTCGAGCTGCTTCGACTTGTTGTTGTGCCACAACCTTCTATTCATCAAACTCTTGGATGACTGCCTCGTTCACAAGTCCTTCTAGGCGCTGTTCTGCTGCAGCAACAACTTGCTCTAGTTCTGCTCCTCAACCTTCGACTTCTGTGAACAATTGGTAAGCCTTATTTTGTACATGTTGGATCCTATGAGTTACTTCCATAACTCTTCTCTGGATAGTGTGGATATGCTACTAGGCGGTGCGTTTCTCTTTGAATCACTTCATTCTTTCCACAACTGATAAGGGCTTCAACTGCGCTTATATTGTCTCTGCTTGTTGCTTCACATCCTAGAGCTGTGACTCTAGTGCCTGCAATTATGGGTTCTCAGTGAGTTGCTCATATGTCTAGGCACTATGATTACTCAACTACTTGCATTCCATGCCAAGGGCCTTTATCCTTTCAACTGCGCTCTGGGCAGTTGCTTCTCTTTGATCCCTTACATCCTGCAGAGTCTTAGGCACTGTGTGGAGCTCTAAGTCTGCTATGCGTTGTTGTAGCTGTTGGATGGCTTCTACGAGCTACTCTACTTGCTGCGTGACTCGATCCTCTGCCTTTATTTCTAAGACTGTCATAGAGATAAGTGCTTTGTTGACCGCTTCTTTCACTTCAATTTGCTTCGCGAGCAACTGTTCTTTTCCTTGGTGCATCTGTGCTTTTTCTTCATCAAAATTTGCTTGTAGAGAAAAATTTTCTTGTTCTGCAACATTGCGTTGTTCAATGAGTATGCCTTTCACTTGCTTCAAGGCTTGGGTGGCTTGTTCTGTTTCTTCTTGTGCTCGTCGAAGGTGAGCTTCTACCGTATCAGCTAGTCGGTGGAGTTGGGCTAGCTCATCTCCCAACTCTGGTTCTCCCGATGGCAGGGGCACAATGGAGACTGCACGACTGGACTGAAGGGCCTGCTGTACCCCTTGGAGTTCAACTCCAATTCTCTCATACATTTATTCCTGCTTGGATTCTTGTTTCTTTGCTATTTCTAGTGAAGCATCATTCAGGGCTGCTATGATGAAGTCAAAATCATTGAAGGCGAGGACAATCTGCATCTTGGTCATGGTGGATTTTGATTTCTTCCGGGAAGAAGGTTTCGAGGGGGGGGGAACCTTCCTCTTCTTCAAGGGTTCAACCTCAACTTTGGGTGGTGTTACTTCGTCTGAATTCTATTTAGCTTCTACTTCGTCATCACCCCCTCGGTTAGGTGACACTGAAGCAGTCTTTCCTGAGGTGTTGCTTAAATTTTGGACCTCCTCAGTCTTCTTAGGTGTATTCTTCTTTTTATGAGTGTCCTCTATGATGTCAAGATTAGATATATCTACAGGGTTGGCGGGGATAAGGAGTTTAGCGGACCATTCCTTAGTGATCTCCTCAAGGTCTTCTTCTGTAAGTTTATAATACGACTGGAGCTTCTCTTTATGTTCATCTGCGCGTGCTGTAATGTAGATGAAGTGTCAATCTGCGCTGAACTTCATCAGGGGTCGGAACCTTTGTAAGGTGTTCAGAGTCATGCGAGGCTCAACTTTGATGGCTCTCTTTAGCTGGAGGTAATATGTATGAAACACAACATTCGATTGCCATTGTTTGTTCATATCACTTGAATACCAAAGGGTAGCGAACTTCACAACAAGTGGTTCAAACGAATCTATGTCTGGGAAGGTTTCACCTTCTGACATCTCCCAGGCAACAAATGCAATGAGGATCATGTGACACTGAAGCAGTCTTTCCTGAGGTGCTACTTAAATTTTGGACCTCCTCAGTCTTCTTGGGTGTGTTCTGCTCTTTATGAGTGTCCTCTGGGTTGTCAAGATCAGACATCTCTACAGGGTTGGTGGGGATAAGGAGGTCAACGGACCATTCCTTAGTGATCTCCTCAAGGTCTTCTTCTGTAAGTTTATAATACGACTGGAGCTTCTCTTTATGTTCATCTGCGCACGCTGTAATGTAGATGAAGTGTCAAATTGTGCTAAACTTCATCAGGGGTCAGAACCTTTGTAAGGTGTTCAGAGTCATGTGAGGCTCAACTTCGATGGCTCTCTTTAGCTGGAGGTAATATGTATGAAACACAACATTCAACTGCCACTATTTGTTCATATCACTTGAATACCAAAGGGTAGCGAACTTCACAGCAAGTGGTTCGAATGACTCTATGTCTGGGAAGGTCGCACCTTCCGGCATCTCCTAAGAAACAAATGCAATGAGGATCAGGAGCCATCCAAAATGAAATTCATAACCCTGATCTTGTGCTTCTCGACAGTCTAGTTCGAATTGGTTAACTAGGTACTTCACCCAGTTCATCTGTAGGCCTTCCGCGCACTTCCCTGCGAGGTCAACGATAAATCCGGTGACCTGCATAGGTCGGTTCTTTCTTACTAACTTTCCATCTATCAGTTGACATGATAGGCACACTGAGCCACTCTGTATGGAATCTACCTTGTAGCCTCTTGTTCCCTTCTCAACATCGCCATATGTATCCTTGATCTTCTGTGCCTGCGTGCGATCTGCGACTTTTACAGGATAAAACTCCCGTGGGTCGGGTCCTTGCATACTCAGTCCTGTGATCCTGTGGATCAACATTGGGTCAACTGTAATACAACGGTCTAGCCATAAGTAGTCGCCATTGTAACACGGCAGTGGCAGCTTGACACATGCGTTGACTTCCTAGTGTCTTCGGAAGTGTGGAATCTTCATGACATGCAGAAGGGTGGACCGCGCGAGGTTCATCGTCCACAACTGGGGAATTATCTTTGACTTCTTGCCCTTGATTTTGGTTAGGTACTTGTACGGGGCGTGCATACCATAGATATTGCAATCTCCAAGGTTGAAGTCGTTGAACTTCAATGCTGTGATCTTATCCTGCTATGCTCGAACTGCGTGTATCCCCTTCGAGAGGAACGCAGTGACCATGGTGTACTCAAAATATCTTGGCACACTATCACGATTCATCGCACCAACCAAAGGCAAGATGTAATCAGGCAATATGGTTGGAATCAACTTCACATTTGCTAGGTCGTGTTTGCTCTTGGTTCTCTTTTCCACTGAGGGTCGGGATGACCCGGTTCTGTGAGCAGTCGACAGAGAGGCTTCCAGTTCTCTTGTCGATGAAGCTTGTATACTTGCATACATTGACATTACTCATTCAATCATGAGGTCAATGAGAACTTCTTCGACAACTTTCTCTGCAGTTCTGAACTCATCCGACATACACGCTCGGGGTTGGAAATATCGGGTTCGAAGAGTAATTGCTCAAGGCAACAGGATGGAAGGAAATCACGTGATGATCACTGTGTGAAATCAATGACTCTGCGGGCTCAGATTCATGGTTAGAAAAAAATGTTCTCGGTGCATGGCGCGATGGGATAAATAGATAACTTGGCAATAGATCTCTTGCAACGACTGAGAATCCTTCATTAACTCTCTTCTGTCTATTACGACGTGGTCCAACGGTCTGGTGGAGAACCATAAATGCCTTTCTACCCGTTTGGAGGGTCGGCCAAATGGTTATATTGTTCCCAACGACTATATTGCTTCGCCCTGGAGAAGTTCCATGTGGCGCTGTTCTGTTATCTCGACGAAGCTCCAATTTTGCAAATTTTCCCTCTGTGAAGTTGCCTCTGGAACCTTCTGTAACTTTTCGATCTTATCTCTCTTCTTACTGAGCTTCCAGGCCTTCTTTCCAGTGAGCTTTGTCTCGGTATTCGTTTTTCCATTTTGATTCTTATCTGTGTTTGGCATAGTTACTTCGCGCTGTTGAGATGCTGTCCTAAGATTCGAGGGTCATACTTCTTCTTTATCTGGAATATGTACTTCAATCTTCTCTGGGTCTTCTAGCGTTCTTGCAACTTCGAAATCCAGGTCTCTGGTGTTAGATAACTTCGATCTATTCTTCTGTTCTTCAATCAAGTGTGCGATCCTTCTAGTCATGAAATCTTTTAACTCTTGTTTCTTCTGCTCTAAAACTTCTTCTTCTTCCTTCCTTATGGCCTGATCTCTTTCAATCCAAGGTTTTCCTAGTAACATGGTAAATGGGGCGCCGTTCTCAATAAATTTAACAATCTTGAAATCCTCCTCTGTCAAAGTCCCATTGACATTCGTAGGTATCTGGGTGATCTTTCCACATAGGTTTATTAGATTTCCTTTGAATAGTCCTATTCCTCCTAATGAAGGAATCATAACAGACCTTCCTATAGATTCCTAAGTTCTTTTTGTTATGATATTCACCCATGTTTCCTCATCTAGAACATAGTCAATGTCGAAGTCTCCTATTCTTGCTTCAATGCATGCTTTTTCTTTGAAGATATCTGATAAGCTGACATGTCAGTGGTCATTAAGGGTGTCTTTTATCTATATCAATACTTTCTCTGATTCTTTCTGGGGTTATACCATAATCGTAGTTTCTGGATCTGCCTTAGGGTTTTCTTTTCTCATGTTCATTCCTTCAAGCTTAGCAATCATTCTAGGGCAATCTAATACTTCATGGTCCATAGCTTTGCAACAAAGATAACTAGGTCTTCTCCCAGGGCACTCCTTAGCAAGGTGTCTCGGTTTTCTGCAACTGTAACAAAGGGTTAATCATCTCTTTCTTTTAAATGATTCCCAACCTTTCCTATACTACACGCTAGATCATGGTAGCTAGCCTGCAAACATTTCTTTCTAGGATCCTGCATCCACTTGTTAGTCCACACATTCTTTCTATGCATAGGTATAACATATCTTTCACTATTCTTATCAGATCTACGCATGTCAAACCTTCTTTCATATATTAGTGCCCTAGTTTTCAAGCTAGGACAAAATATATCAAACATACCTAGATCCATACTATTGAAACAAAAATTTCCACTTATCTTACTTCTACATAGAATAAAGCTTTCAGATCTAGAACTTTTCACTATTCTTACCTTTATCAGAGTACAAATCTTCTAGATATTACCTCTTTTCTTCAGATCTTACCTCTTTTCTTGGCACAAAGCTTCACAGGTCAAGTGGAATGCTGCACACTAGGGAAATAGATCTACACACGAAGATTTCACAATTTCAGGTAAGATCTTTGCACAAAGCTTCTTCTTCCTTAGTTCCCAACAATCACAGTTTCAGGTCGGATCTTTGCACAAGGATTCTTCTTCCTTAGTTCCCAACAATCACAGTTTCAGGTCCCGACAATGGAACCATTTGTTGGCACAGGGGCATACCCAGGGTTCAACGCTACAACAACGCACCAACAAAACCCTAACTGCTGGCCCTTTCGGTAACACCGACGAAGCAGATGAAGTCTCACCCGAGGTAGAGGCAGGGGTGGTTGCAGACATTGGATTCCTGTAACCACCCTTGCCTCTACCTCGGGTTATATTTCATCTTCTTCGTAGGTGTTGTCGAAAGGGTTGATAGTTAGGGTTTTGTTGGTGCATTGTTGTGGGGTTGAACCCTGGGTCTGCCCTTGTGCCAACAATATCATTCACCCGATGACTCCATGGTTAAAGAATCCAATGGTGACTCCACATTTTTAAAAAGTCATATTTTCATATGGAAGCCATCTTGGCTCAGAGGTTTGCTCCTTTTAATTTCTCTTATGTTCCTGTTTTTCCAAATGTTGTTCCTACTATAGATGAGTGGGATGAGTTTTTGCCCAGATTTAGAGAACATAGAGATGACAACCCTACTAAGAATTTGCTTGAGTTTCATGAACTCATCCATCAGTGGGGAATAAATCATGAGGATGTATTAATGAAGATGTTCATGTACTCATTAGAGAGAGATGCTCGTGAGTGGTATCGATCCTTGCCCCATGCTAGCATCTCCTCCCTGGAACAGTTCCATGTTGCATTCAGTAAGCATTGTAAAAGTTTTTTTCCAGCTGATTTACTTTTTGAAAACTGTTGTGAATAATTTGGATCTCATATTCGACAATCACTTATTAGTTCTTCTACTAGTAGGTATTTTTCTGTTGAGGAAGTGGAGGAAGATTCAGTTATATACGAGTCTTCTTCTGATCCTTTTATTCAAAAAGATGATGTTGAGAATTACATTAATGATGAAATTGATGATAACAAGGCTTTGGATACATCTTGCATTATTGTAGGTGACTCAGTTAGTTGTTGTTATGATACATCTGTTGTTCTATGTTCTCATAAATATTTGATTAACTATGAGGAAAGTGATGAAGAAGGTCTTCGAGATATGATTATTGATAGTACTGATGATTACATATCAATAAATGCATTATATTTTTTGCCCGATGCACCTGTTGTCTCAGATTTAAAATAAGAAATAATTGTAGAAGAGGATTTTTCTCTATTCCTTCAAGAGGTTTCCCATGATGTATTTTCACCTGTGATTGAAGATAAGAAACACGAGTTTGCTCATTTTTCCTTGCAAGATAAAAGAGTTTTGGGCTCACCTATCCTTGATGAGTATTCAGATGAAGAAGAGCAGATCCCTACATCACATTTTGTTGACTTGGGGAGAAACCAGCCTGTGTATAACAACTATGAATCAGATTCTGATGGGGATATGAAGGAATTTCAAGACCATACTATAGAGCCTTTTCCTTTATACATTAAAGAAAAACAGTGTGTGGAAATCAACCATCCTGGGCCTATAGAAGACATTGAGCAACCATCTCTGCAAATCAACAAACCTGCATTCACCATGCTTAAACCTGGACCTGTAGACAACATCAAGCAACATATGATTAGCAACGAAATTAGTCCACAACCATGTTCGGATTAGAAGGTAGATGAAAGTGGAAGCTTCCATGGGAAAGATAATATGTCGAGGATATTTGATCTTCAGTTGGAACAATATCAGGCCGAGGTATTTCCTTATGGTTTTCATGATCTGTTTTATGATTATATGGAGTCTTTGAGCGAATCAAATGTCAAATTGTTTTTGTCAAAAAAAGGTTGGTTACATTGTCCTTTCGAATTGCATTTCTGTATGTTATGGGTTCTTTCATTTATATTTTCCAGATCAAGAATTTCACTTATTAATCAATTACTTGTATGGCTTCATTGGAAGCATGATTTTACCTGATCTAGAGGAAGCAGTTGATTAAAGTAGGAGTGTGCATAAATAATCTTAGTATTTGAGCATTTGTTTTCAGTTTTCAATAAATAAGCAGAGTTGCTCCCAGTATATCAGGATATGGCAGAAAGCAAATATTAGATCTTGAAGGTCTGCAAAGGATTGGTTGCATAGGCCAGATGGCTCCACAACCCAATAGATAAGGCACTGGAACTGCTTGTTCTTGGGATCTTGCAGGGAGCATGCCATCCCCTGTAGAGCCAAAATGTTATCACATAAAGTTTTCAAGGGTCGTAGGACGACCAAGTCCTTTGCTTGCGCAGAAAGTGTCCAAACGCAATATTCAAAAGCAGTCCATTTCAAGCTCGAAATAAAAGAAAACAAATAGATTCAATTTTGAACGACGGAGATCCCGTATACAGATAAGATTAGCGGCTCTCATTCATTCAAAATGTCAAAGTTGCATGAGGTTTAGTGGCTAGGTAGAAGCCCCAGAGTTGCAGATCAAGCACCACGCGTCCTCATCCAGCGGGCACTCACGATTTATTTCGGAACTTCAGACTTTGGGAGTTTCGACATCTCCACTCCCATTTTCATCCATAGTGTTTTCTCCTGTAGTTAAAGATCAAGCACCATGCATCCTGCTCCATCGAATTTTCATGATTTACTTCGGGATTTCAAGCTTCGGGAGTTTCAACTTCGAGAGTTTCAACTTCCTTGCTCCCATTTTCCTCCGAAGTAGTTTCTCCTGGAGTCATGACACGTTAGCATAGTGACATCAGGCCACCACGTCAGATCATCCTTCATGAAGTGTTCTTGTTCAACGCCATCTCCTAGCGTGGTTAGAATGATCCTAAAATTGACAGGCAGATAAAATTTAGCGGGGGTGCTAAATTGGCAGGGTTGCCCAGATCGCGGAATGCGACTAGATCAACGACCATGCTTCATTACAGAGACGCAACTTGATCGAGCATTAAAATCCTTGAGCAGTCCCACAATCAAAACTATGGTATAGTAAAGGAGCTACGTGGTAGAAGGTGGTGAATTACGGTCTCAAAAGCGGTGTGGGTCCAAACCGCCTTCGACAACCTCACATTCACGTGTTTATAAAATGACAAATCCAAGAGTAGCACGTGGTCGCCCCCTAGGCATTAAGCCTCATTGTGATCCCGAGAAGAAAAACAGTTAATGAAAAAGGAGTGGTGGTTGAAACCTTGACTCACTCCATAAATAAAGGGCATGGAGGGTCTGACCATGGAGACAGAACTGTCAGCCTGAGGTACCCCTATGGACGATTTTTCCTACAAGCCCATGCTGATCTGAGCTTGCGTCTGACATAAGGATACACACATAGTATGAAAAAAGGATGCACATACGTAAAGCCTTGAATGATATGGCCGGATCACACTCCTGGTAGTTGTGGACTTATCTGAGTATAAATAGACCAGTTCAAGATTTTGCTATGGTCGTCAACTAGTTGAGAAGAGCTCCCTATTTTGGAATAATTTGATAACATAGTTGTTCTTTGGTTTTGTATGAGACTTGAGACTTTCACATTAATAGAAGTCAGTTTATTTCATCATCTTGTTTAATCTATGCTGAAACACTCATGCATGGAGGATCCAGACGAGGTTTGTAGTCGTATTGTAATGTAGGTTTGATTACAGTATTGTTGTGACACGTTTCAATTAGTTTCTTTGTTATCTTGTTTCTTCTTATGTTGAAATGCTCGTGCATGGAGGATCCAAACGAGTTGTTGTAGTTGCATAGTAACAAATGTTTGATTATTATGTCACTGTGATATATTTCAGCGTCTGAAACTTAAGTCCAACAGTGCTCTTGTGCCTGAGTTTTTCTTCACCAAGCTACTTGAAAGCTGGATGATCATGGCAGAATTGTCCACCTTTCTCACTAAATCTTCCTTCTGCTCACCTTTAAACTTAAACCACTGACTGAAGTTAATGAGATACTCATTTCCCTATGCATTGCTTGTCCAATTTTTGTGTTTAAAAATTCTTGTACTGAGTTTTGTCCATTTGACCTCCACTCATAAACCTACCTCCACAAACATTTAGATGGGTACTGGGCTTATCCTCTTGCAGTCTAAGGGTGACTCTCAGTGCTAACGGGTTCTACACTTTTGGGGATGTCTGAAGCCCTACACATCTTCCATATGGATACTGATGGCCTCCCACCTAATCCAAATGGCTTATTTTGTATGTTTTCATGTCATCACATCTTGTTGTACTTCTAGGGCCGTTTTGGGGCCCTAAACATTATTTTTTTGGCTTGCCACAATAAAATTGTAGACAAAGTTAGATTTTGATGGAAAAATGTGTAGTTCTCTAAAATACCTTTCCAACGGGCCACACGTCTAAAATAGAGGTCATATGCAAAAGTTACGACCTCGGGAAGTTGAGGAACCAACTTACTCATATGGGCCCACATAACTTTTGGCGTTTCATCTCCTAGGGTTAGGTTTTTGGATGTCTAGGGTTTTGGCATTCATGAGTAATATTAAAAATTCCTCTGGAGCCTCATTGTAACCATTATGCTCAGAAAAATGCACGTAGCAACCATATCTCTTCTTAGAGATAGCTACCACCATTCGAGCAAGTGTTTCAGTTCTATAGTTTTACAGTTTTACCCTATTTCATTTATTCAATAGAAGATATTGTTCACTAGATATATGTTTTGTTCTTCATTTCTCTATGTTTATTATATTCGGTCTGTTAATCAGTTCGTTCCACTCCTAAATTTCGATCAAGGAGACTTTTGTTGTTGCCATTGGAGTGAAGGAGAGTAACATTCCTGAACCATTTCTTGATTTGGCAGTCAATTGAGATAGTCCCCTGGTGGTAACATGGCCTGGCACGGGGGTGGCTTGTTGTAGAAAGGCATTTCCCCTCAATCGGTTGGCTGGTTGGAAGGCATTATTGAAAAGATAAGTGTTTTTACCTGTAATGATTGTTTAATGGTTGTTAATGATTGTAAATTGCATTATGTTCATTTTAATGGGTTAAATGTGATAATGAATAAAAACTATAAGTTGAATGGATTTTTGTTCAATGTTTAATAATAAAAATGTGATGCCAACTGCTAAGGGGACATGGACAAGATATGGGGGCTAAATTAATCCACAAGAGAGGGGAGTGCCTAGGATAATGGCCAGGAGGTGTCCAAGCGGGAATTACCCATGTATATTAATTCAACCCATTTCCTAAAATTGTTATTTGTATGTGAACCTTCCAAATTTTGATTGAGTGTTCCCAAAGCCAATAATTGAATACATGTAAGAAGGTGAGTGTGAGTAGTCACATCCCATAGTTATTGGGCACATGGGGGTTGAGTACAATCATCTTGGGGAAGAGTGTGAGTCAAACAAAGCAAACCAAAAGGAGAGGAAATTCGTATGGGTTGGTACAACAGTTTTACACATTGATTTCTTGTGCATGAGGAGCAAGGAAGAGAGCTTGGAGCTGGTGCAACCATGGAGGGATAATTCTAGAGAAAGATGAAGCATATTGGAGTATATTTGGAGCTGGAAATTGAAGAGTCAGGTTTTCAAGCCTAAAGAGTGAACTCTTGTGTGAGTTGAATTAAAACAACAAGTGTTTGTTGTTGGTTTTTCTAGTAGTTTTCCTAGCAACAAGTTCCCTTGAGTTTCGAGCTGAGAGATTCCTAACTACCTATGCCATTGAGACCCTAATAAACGAATGGGACACCTAAGGTACTAAGATCAATGGAGGGGTAAATTCCTTGGGTTGGGTGGGTCAAGAGGAAGAGAGCTTGTGAAAAATAGGGATAGTTATAGGAAGATATCAGTGGGTTGTGGGTTTTCTGATATGTGTGTGGAATGTGAGAGACCACCCTCTTTTGTGTATTACTATCCTTAGCTCGAGGGTGGCTGACTGTTGATATTTGGAACAATCAATGTATGTTTGGGTGGAATGTTCGTCCCAAGCAACTGGTTACACAACTCTTATTTAAAGATAAGTGTTTTATCTTGTTGCTGTGTTGTTTACATATGTTATTGTTGTGCATGAACCTTGTATTTCTAGAAATAATTTATATGTTGTTGTGTTGAATTATTAGATTGCATTCATGTTGATTTAGTGTGTTGTATATGCATCAAGTGAATGGTTTTAGACAATAGTTAAATCTGATTTAAATTCGTAGTTGTAAGCTATAGGAAATCGATTAGCAATAAAAGAATTAATTTAGTTTGCATAAATTTCATTTTTATGAGTATTCTACACCGTAATGTGCCTCGTTTCGGCTAGGGAACATTACATTATGGTATCAGAGTGTCTGGTTCAAACATTGGGCTTGGATGAGCTCGAACCATAGCGAATTAGTGAAATTCACTATTGTAGATTTTGTTTGGGACAAATTTGGAGAAAAACAGAAAATTTAGAGAGAAATCCCCAAATCCGTGGGAAAAATCTAAGTTTGGATGACTCTGGATTGTTTAAGAAGTTTAATGGAGTACATCAGTGAATTTTCAGATCAAAATTAGACCTGGAATGGTCAAAATTCAAGTTTTAATGGTTGAATGTGGAGTTACAAGCAGTTTGATGAATCAACGACCAAGATCTCTTTTGATCTCGAGATCGACGACCAAGATTCTCTATGATAAATTTAAAAATTCATAAGGTTTCAACCGTTTGAAAGGTTTAGTAAATCAACGAGTAGGATTCATTTCGAGGGTTTGTGAAGCAAATGAGATTGATGACTCATATTCACCTGGGTTTTTGGTCGAAAATTTTCAAAGTAAGGAAGCTCGCCAACAAAGTTCGTTGATGGCTGGTGGTCAAATCGATGAGTTGGGAGAAGAGTTGGTTGACCATAAGACATCTCTAACCATCGATGGACGAAAATTGGGGGTTGGCCCAATCCTCTAAAGTGTTTTCAATCACCGATGGAAATCATCAATGGGCCATAGGTCGGGCATCGACCGATTTGACAAAGTGTTTCGAATCAAGCAAGAGAAGTTGTCGATGACTGACGCGTTGATGGTTGGGCATCGACGGAATTCAATGAGGTGTTCAGTTCGTCCAAGAGAATCATCGATGGTCGATGGAGGGAAAAAGGATAATGATGTGTCATGCCACATCAACAATTTTCACGTTAGTCAACAAAAGTGACCGATGGTAAGGTCGGTCGATTTCGGAAAGTGTATTCAACAGTCACCGGAGATCACCGATCGTGAATGGGTTGATGGTCGGGCATTGACAGATTCAGTGAGGAGTTTTGTTCCCTAATAAATATCATCGACGATCGATGATCGAGTCAACTGGTTTGGTGGTATGTGCAAATCAGGCATCGGGAATTGGGTCGATGGCCGACGATCGCATCGACAAATTAGGAAAAGTGTCACATGAGTCCAAAGGAAAGTGTCGATCATTAATGGACGATAGATTCAGGTCAATGGTTACCGTTTCTCCTGATTTGATATCAATGATTCAGATTTAAATGGTTGTTACAGTGGTAAATCAGTGAGTTTTATGTGAATTTTTGTGGTTTTTGAAGGTCATTAACTTGCGGGGCATTTTTGAGGCCTTAAAGGTTGTTTTTAGCCAATCAAAACCCACCAGAGTAGAGTGCACATTGATAGCGTTTATCTTTGTGTGTAAAATAAAGGAACTCAGAGAGAGCTATCCAATGAGATAAACGGTTCCCGAATCGGACCTCATATGAGAAAGTTACAACCAAAATAGTGAGGGTAAAAGTTTGGCACCGATTTTACTTCCATAAGGCATAAATCCATGCTCAAAAGTCCATTTGGGGCACAAGAGAATTCAATAGAAATATTATTATCCATAGAATCCAACGTTGAAGTCATATTTTGATTATGGGTACCTGAAAATGCACAGGAATAGAAATAAGACACTTGTAGCATGCATGGATAATTTGGGTAAAACAACCTAAACTTCCCTGGATCATAACTTTCAGCTTGAAGCTCGGATTTGAGAAAACAAATAGTTGTTGGAAAATTCTCGAGAAGTAGAAGACACATGTCTACAAAAATTTTTGAATTGGGCAATAAATATTTCATAAAGTAATAAATAGATTTATGTAGCAGTAAAAGAGTGGAATTGGCAGCATGTAAATGTTGTAACTTTTCACTTAGAACTCAGATTGAGGCATGAGTACAACCATTGGAAATTTGTTTCAGAGAGGAATACCTCAAGGGAATGAAAATTTGATTCGGTGCAATGTGTATTTCATAAATTTGTGAATAAATAACTTGTATTCTATATGATGAAATGTTTTATGTTATGCATGTTTAACAATGGTTATTAGATGCACATTTCTTATAGAATTAGAGGTACAAGAAGGCAACTTTGGTTCTTAAATGAGGAATGCAGTTATGGAGGATGCTCATGGATCTTACAACCATGAGGAATAGGTCACAGGTCTGCATGTCAACATGGGGAATGCTGAACATAGTCAAATGGAAGAAGGGATAGACAGGAGCCTGTCATTATGAGAAGCTTTCATAGGGAAGTGCAGAGCTATAGAGATGATAATGAAAAGATTATGAAGGTTCATGAAGATATAATTCAGAGCTTAAACATGTCACATAAGAAAATTAAAAAGGAATCTGGCACTAAGTAAGCAACTAGTGCTAGACAAGTGCCAACATCAAGATCCCATAGCAAAATGGATGATCATGGAAATGATAGGCCCTCAAGAAGCATGAGCATGCACCATCATTCACCAAATAAATCCACTAGAAGAACTCGTGCAATTTATGGGCCAAGGAGCAACCCAAGTGTGTCTCCTATTTGGAGGTAAAGAAGAAGGTCTAAGGTAGACATCTTGCAAGGTGAACTCAGGAAGATTAAGCCACCAACTTTCAATGGTGAGTACAAGAAATGAGAAGAGGCCGAGGCTTGGATGTTGGAAATGAGGAAATATTTCCAGTTTTATGATTACCCCTTGCAAGTAGAAGCTAGAATTTCCACCTACCACTTGCAAGGAAAGGTAGCCATGTGGTGGGATCAACTCAATCCAAGAACCTTGATGAGAAGAGGATCTCATGTTGGCAGTTCAAAGGATATTTCCAAGAGAAATATGTATCTAAGCATTACTATGAAAGGAAGATGAAAGAGTTCTTTGAACTCAAGTTGGGGACCATGACAATGGACGAATATGAAAGTAGGTTCTTTGAATTGTTGAAGTATGTTGACTTCATCAACGGTGAGAAAGTCAAAATTCAAAGGTTTCTAAGTGGGTTACCCTCCTTCTATAGTGACAAGATTCAATATGATAACTCCAAGAGTTTTGAGGAGACCATAAGAAGAGCAAGGCATATTTATGAGCAAAGCAAAGGAAGGCCAATGTTCCAAAAGGCTTGGAATGAAAATATGAATGGGAAAAAGGATAAAGGGAAGAAAGGTTTTAAGCCACCCTTTTCTCAGAAATAATTCCTAAACAAATCAACAAGGTCAAGTAGCCCAAAATGAGCACAAAAATGCAGATTCATTTGGGAAAAGGACAAGGCAACAACCTGTTCAATGTTGGGGATGTGAGGGAAATCACTTATATAGGGATTTCCCTCACAAAGGAGAAAGAATGAGGACTGTCCACAACATTCAAGAGGGTGAAACAATAGAAGACATGGGAGGAAACATGCCAAGGATTTATGTAGCCTTGGACAACAAGCAAGTTGAATATCAATCCTCCATTATTGAAGTAGAAGGTAATATTGATAATGATCTGAAAATGAAAAGGTTTGTTTATAAAAATTTGCAAGTGGAAAATGTATGTGTCTTAGGCAATTGGATCAAGTTGAAATCACATGAAAATATTGAGTTTTTTATACTTGAAATGAAAAACATAAACATACATAAACAACCATCAAAATAAACACATAACACAACAAAATGATAAAGGAGTCCACCCCTCTCTTGGGCTACATCTCCTGTTCCAACTTCGAATGGATCGTTTTCATTATATGCTCAAAGTGTTAAAACAATGCTCAAAATGCAAAATAGATGGCTCCAATGGATGCAGAATGTCCAAAAATCCTAGTTGGGCTCTTTCTGCACCTGGTTTGGCCGAAAATTGAAGAGAATAACCTTCCTGGAAGTTTTTTTCCTAATACTTGTTGTCTCTGCTCGCCAAAATGCACCCACCATGCAAAAACCTAGCTGCTCGTGCCAAAACTCAGCTCTGCACATGTTCTTGGATCGTGGGCATATTTGTCGTGCTGTTAGAAAAACTAGCACCTTTCCCGATGAAGATCCAGGTTGCATGGCCCCATGTGGCCAAGTCTGGCGCTAATTTTCCACACCCGTTGACTAGTGCCTCCACGTCATTGCGATATTGGTCATATGGGAGGTGTTTGCAAGTTTCATAACCACGGGCTGGGGATGAGCCTCGACCCTTTTTCCACCTAACGAAACCATAGTTCAAACTTAAATATGAGTGCGACCACTATAGGTTTAAGTAACACTTGTAGGAAGGCTAGTGGCCCGACCTACGTGAAGACTCTGCCCCTTGTTAGAGGTCCTAGGTTCGACCCCCGTGAAGCCCAAACCAACTTTTAAACAACAATAAGAGGGTGCCACATGGTGGCCCCTAGCTAGGCCACGTGGCACCCTTTCATTCATCCATGAACATGCCACGTGTCGAACAAGGATTGATCCACGTCAAACAATGCACAGTCAGCCTACCAAATTACCTTCCAAGTCAACAGTCCACGTCACCATGCCACATCAACTTTACAGTCATACGAAATGTACGGTTAGTTGCCACGTCAGCCTGTATGGCCTGTACAATCAACAAAATTTTTCATGTTTGGAAAACAAACAAAACACGATATCTTCCTCATACGATATCTGTTTGAGGCCATTCAAGCTACATTGGGATCGTGAATACGAGATCTACACAATGAAACATTTTTCAAGCAATTTAGAACACTTTGATTTTTGAGCATTTTTTTGATCCCCTAGATAACTCCTCCCCATTAGGAAGATTTTGGACCTCCAAAAGACTATTTCAGTTAATCTGTAGATGAGGGTATAGTTCCCTCACCTTTCCAATCTCAATCCATTTAGATTTACTTGGATTTGTGCCTTTTATACCAACATGAAGGTACTCCACATTCCCTTGTTTTGAAGTTCTTATATTTTTGTCAAGGATTGTATCCTCATGCAATTATGAAATATATTCTGGTGAGAAGTCATCTATTGAAGGAATCTGAACACGCTCTCCTTAATCATCAATCAAAGGAGGCTCATACAATCTCAAATTCTCAACATTAACAACTTCGTACATTTTCATATAAGAAGGAAAATCCAAACATAAGGCATTGTTACCAATCTTTTCAAGAATCTTGAAAGGTCCATATCTAATTGGTTTAATCTTTTTACCTTCTCCTTTAAGCCTCTCTTTGCTAATGTAAATCTAAAATTCATCCCCAAATTGGAAATTGTGATCAACACATTGCTTGTCATGTCTTGTCGTGTACTTGGCTTGGCTCTTTTCCAACTGTTCTTGTACCATTTGATGCACCAATTGAATTTTTTCAATGAACTTCTTTGCTCTATCGATGTCATAATGACCATCAATAGCAACATCCTTCCCAAAGATAAAATCTAAAGGATATTTTGGCAAATAGCCAAAACATGCCTCAAATGGAGATGTTTTAGTCGATGAATACTTAGCTTGGTTATAAGCATGTTGAATGTAGTGTAGGTGCTCATCCCAAAGCTTAGGATGTTTGCTGTAGTAACCATGAAGAAGATGTACTACTGTTCTATTTACCACTTCTATTTGAACATCAATTTGTGGATGAAATGTTGTGCTCTTTTTCAACTTGGTGTTCATGAGTGCCCATAAACTTGACCAAAAGTTCCCAATAAATCAAGAATCTTGATCAGAAATGATGGATTTGGGAAACCCAAAATGTACCCATAAATGTTGAAAGAACATTTGTGTCATTTGTTCAGCTGTAACCTACTTTTTACAAGGCATCAAAATACACACACTAGCAAATTTGGGTCATTTTGCGACGAATCTTGAGTCTCTCAAATGTCGTATCATAGAACGTGGCAATTTCGATGAACTTGAAATATCGTCGCAAGTGCGGCGACCATAGGGAACTTCTCACAATTGCGACAAAAAAAGAAATATCATCGCCAATACGACGATATAGGAAAACTAAGTGAAACCAACTGTTCGTCACAATTGCAATGACAATTTTTCATGGTCTATATAGCAAATTCGTCACAGGATTTTTTTATAGTCGTCGAAATTGCGACGACATCTTTTCTTGATTTATATAGCAAATTTGTCGCAGGAATTTTTATTGTCGTCGAAATTGCGATGACATCTTTTCTTTTTTTATATAGCAAATTCGTCGCAGGATTATTATTGTCGTCGTAATTGAGACAACAATTTTTCTTGATTTATATAGCAAATTTGTCGCAAGAATATTTATTCTCGTCAAAATTGAGACGACAACTTTTCTTGATTTATATAGCAAATTTGTCGCAGGAATATTTATTGTCGTCGAAATTGAGATGGCATCTTTTCTTGTTTTATATAGAAAATTCATCGCAGGATTATTATTGTCATCGCATGTGCAACGCCAAATTTTCTTGTTTTATATAGCAAATTCGTCCCAAGAATTTTTATGGTCGTCGAAATTGAGACGAAAAGTATTTATTTAAAAAAAATAAATTATTTTTGGACTAATTGTACGCTCTCAATATTGAAGGTATATATTCTCTTTATGTATATCTATGTGCATAAGTGTATTTAGTACTAAAATAATGTTTTACAAGACAATTCATGAATGCTACATTAACATGCATTTTCTATAAGATCCTAAAATATTCATGCTCGACTACCAAAGTGAAATAAATGTACAATTCATGAATGCTACGTTAACATGCATTTTCTATAAGATCCTAAAATATTCATCCTCCAGTACCAAAGGGAGATAAATGTAATGAATGTTCACTAAACTACTTCTCTCAACAAAGAACTATGATAATCCTCCAAAGAAACCATATTTCCATATGAATTCAATATGTTGATTAAGTTGATTCCATAAAATTGGTAGCAAGTAGCATTAACATGGGGCTTTCCTATTTCTCATTGCATTGACTACACTTTAGGGCATTAACTTGGTGGTATCTTGGACTTAACCATGATGTTTTTGGTTTCTTGTTTATCATTTCTTTGTTCAAGAGTTTATCATGTAATTACAATAATGATCTAAGGAAACCACCATTCTAGAATAAAAATCACAATTAACAAGTTATGTTAGCTATAAGTAACCATGAATGTATGTGTGCAAAAGAATAATGATATCGTTGAGTGGAACATAGTTTTGGAACAACATATTTCGTACAATATTTGCTACACAAGGCTTTCATAATTTTAGGTGGCAATTGCATATTATCATTACCATATTAATAACTATCAATAGAAAACAATGACATTATTTATATACGCATCCCTCTTTCAATACTAAAAGTTTATCTATGATGATCTACTAAAATACTTATATCACACAAATAAAAAGAAGTATGCTATTTTTTTCAAAGTAGACATATGTTTTTTTTTTTAGACATAAACCAATACGCTTCTAGCCATATAAGATTTCATACCAAACAAAACCTATAAGTAGAAGGAAATAACTATAAAATCCATTCACTAAACTACGTCTCTCACAAAAATAAAAAGAACCACTTTCTTTTGTCAAAGTAGACTAGATATGGGATTTAATTTGTATAGAGATAAATCCATACACATATGGGAACATAGGATTTGATACCAATGAAAATATATAAACAAAAGGCTTAACTA
>ML779654.1:86931-115293 GCA_009831015.1 Picea engelmannii
TAGCGTAATTATAATCCTTTTTCTTCAAATGTTATATCAATGTAGAATTATTATCCAATAATGAGCA
The DNA here is from genome assembly GCA_009831015.1 of Picea engelmannii. Taxonomy (NCBI): domain Eukaryota; kingdom Viridiplantae; phylum Streptophyta; class Pinopsida; order Pinales; family Pinaceae; genus Picea; species Picea engelmannii. The sequence continues at coordinate 86,999 of ML779654.1, forward strand.
GTAAGAAATAAAAAATCACACACATACACAGTACACCAATGTTTTACGTGGAAACCCAAATCGGGAGAAAACCACAGAATGTTTTTTCTTATATGTTTTGAAGAATTACATTCATTGGAAGCACCAAATTCCTTTGTTTTCCAGCTGCAACTGGAAGGAGGCTCCAACCCCCTAGTTTCTCAGGCTACAACTTGAGGGAAGCTCCAACTCCCCAATTCTCTGGCGACAACCAGAAGGAGGCTACAACCCCCAATGTTCTTCGGCTACAACTGGAATGTGGCTACAACCACCTGTCCTTGCCCCGTCCTGCCACCCTGAAGTAGAAGTATAATGATGGAACCATTGTCACACTATCACTGCAAGATATACCGCTGTAAACCTGTACCAATAAATCTGAACCATGAATCAACCATGCATCAACCTGTACCATAAACAAGTGCATCAACCATGCACCAACCTGTAATCAACTTGTACCATAAACAAATGCATCCAAACATGTACCAAGTATGTACCTATCATGTGTCAACTACTCATCAACTATGACTCATCAATATGTACCAACATCATCAACTATACACCTCATGTATGTGCGCCAACTCATCAACTACTTGTCTCAACCATGTACTCAACATGTACCACAACCAAAAACCCACATCAATTTCATCATCCAAATCTGATTTGTAGCTCTGTAATAGACCCGGTATATATGATCACATTCCTACAAACCTTCCTTAACTTTAAAAACAAGAGACTAACATTTTCATCAAACTTTTATTTAGTCTCACATGCATAGTTTTGGATTAGTCAACAACCCTAACTTGAAGTAATCATAACTTTGAACCTGTAATGTATAAATATATGAAACTAATACACAATTTTCTTCATTGTGTTTTGTAAAATTCCTCCAAGTTTCACTACTTGGAACCTCTCAGAAAATGAGTTATATAAAAAATGGCATATCTTGCTGAATTCTGGATTATTCTAGAGAGAGACCTTGTAGAGCGTGCCCCACACAAAATATTTGATGACATGATCTAAATATATTACACAGCATACTACAGAATTTACCCTAACCAAAACATTTGGTCTCACTAAATTTGGATATGTTATGAAGAAGTTATGCTATTTTTACTTGAAACACCTTATTTTGACTAGTCTCAGGACTGGCCACAAACCCTATTTTCCACGTAGTGTAACTCCCAAAATACAACGACCCACAAGATGAATTGTTTTTTACAGATACTTGGATATGTTTTCTCACTTTCATAGCAATTTCACGATCTGAATCATTATAAAAAAAAAGTTATAGCGAAAAATGGTGAGATGACCTGTAAATAACATACCTTAGAAAGCACCATCAAAAAAATTTATCCTTCCTTGCATTTCGGCCTTATTTTCTTCACCTTAACCCATAATTCTGGTTTAGAGATCCTTGGTTACCTCAGACACATATAGATACTCAATATGCTCAAGTTTGATTCAAATGAGAGAGCCTTGCCTCTTATTTATACTCTCCAAGTAGCTTCCTTAAAAACATCTTCTAGGTCACTTGGCCCACTTTCCTTATTTTAGGGTTGGGTCCACTTCTAATTTCTCCATTAAATTTATTATTGAAATGATTCATTTTGTATTCACTTTGAATTATAATACACTTATCACTTCACTTTATTATTTACCTTTTAAAATCTCTTAAACCACTTTGACTACTTTGACCTTTTGGGGCTTCTAGATGACATATCAGGGTCCTCCAACTTCGTAAGGCCATAACTCTCAAACCGTGAGGAGTTATGTGACGTTCTACATACCACCAGAAATGGAATGACATGTACTATCCATATAGCATAGTATTATCTGAAAATATATCATAACTCATACCGTTACCCATCAAACAAACTTGGGTCCATTACCCAAACCTGGGGTCTCCAACTTCTCATGGCCATACTTATCTAACCGTGAGGAATTATGTGACGTTCCACATACCACCAGAAATGAAATGACAAGCACTATCCATCTAAGATATTTTCCCTGACAAAATCACTTTACTTCATCTCATTATTCCACAATTAAGCATGGGTTCTCTTACTCCACAAAGTCTATTATCGTGAGGGCTTTCACCATAAGGGGACCACTTTGGAGTTCATCCATATTTACTTCTTATCAACCATGAAAATACAATAATGATTCGTATTTACATCAAACAATATTGGGTCCATTACCCAAGCCTTTGTGCTATGGGGCTTTCTTCAAGGGTTGACATCAATGACACCCAACCTTAATCAACAACTTTATGTCTCACTATCCTCATTTGCTAGAAGATAATCTAGGGTTATTTCATTGGTCTATGCTTTTAATTTTGAACATTTCTTGAGAGATAGAGGAAGAGAAGCATGACTACTCTATAGATCCTATAAAATTAGCTACTATTTTGGTTAATGGAGCATTTAAGGCTGGTAGTGAAGGTGAAGACACTAAGATAGCTCCAAAATGGTGATGGGGGAGCCTCCTTCAGCTAACTTTAAGCATACCTCTTTCAATATTTTTCAACCTTGAGTGATTTGTAGGCTATAGCTCAACACGACAACTCTGGCATAAAGACAAGCCTATGAAATGGCAGTGTCAGCAAGGAAATTCAAGCAATCACTAACAACTCTTTAAAATGTTAGCTATTTATTCAGACGAAAAACCTAGGGGTAAGGTCTTAACATGGGTAGTGAAACTTTTGCCCCTTTTAGTGTAGAGAACTTTTTTCAAGTCTCAATAGAGAAGTTACAATGCACTCGCATAAAGGAATTGGGGGAATTTGATGGGTCAAAGGAAGATAATCAATCAATCCCAGAAGTCCCCTAAAGTTGTCTAAAGTCTAGGAGAGGGTGAGAATCGATAACTAGTGAAGGAGGAAACAAAGGTAAGGACTCAAGAGTTGAAAGTTGGAAGGAAGGGAAGAAAGTGCATTAAGTTGCTAAAAGGAAAACCTCAATTGGTCCTTGGGGTGGATGTCACAATGGAGTAGGTTGTGGGAATGATAAGTAGAACCCTGACAAGTCGTTCCTATGGAAGGTTCATATTGAAGAAAAACCTATTCGGTCGGATAGAGAGATCTTGCACCCAAATGTTAGGATAATCACATGGTTTCCACACATTAGTAAAAGGTTGGTTAGTTTTCAATTGTCAATTCAAAGTGGACACCATTCTAGTTTTATTGTCGAAATGGTGTTGTGGTACAACCTCAATGATATTGAAAAAATGGATGTCAAAACTTGATCCAAGAATGGAAAGGGTTACCAAACACTACATCTGGGTTAAAATGCCCATATTGGAATTGTTACTATGGTTTGTCAAAGCCTTCAAGACCATAGGCGACATGGTTGAGCAATTCAAAACATCCCATATGTGCATTGTAGCCAAAACTTTAGTTGAGTTGGATGTCAAGGAAGGGCCGATGAAGGAGATTGATATTGTGGTGGGGAATTGTATCTACATTCAAGCATTGGAAGACAAGAAGGAAGAAAAAGAAGCTATGCAGGTTGAACTTGACGCTGGATGAATAACATGAAACACAAGAAACGCTAAACTTGACATTGGATCTTACATAAGACATTTCTATTTTAAAATTGTTGGATAACACTTAGGGTACTCACCATTCCATGTTCCCTCGTGTGTGCCCTCGTGTGCTCCCCTTTCTCCTCGCAGAATCGCCCTCGTGTGCCCTCATGTGCTCCCCTTTCTCCTGGTAGGCTCTCCCTTGTGTTCCCTCGCGTGCTCTTGCTCTCCTCGCAGACTACCCTTTCTCCTCTCCTCACAGACTAACCTTTCTCCTTGCAGAGGTTGCGTGCACACTCTATTCATGCGGGGTATGGATCAGTGCATAGTACAGGATGCAGCCGGGGTATGGATCGGGGATATGCATACACAAATGGGGGGGATTCTTTTTTGTTAAAAGTATTTTGGTTTTGTTTATTTATTTATTTCTTAATTAAATATTTATAATATATAAATTATATATATATATATATATATATATATATATATATATATAATATAGTGGGTCTAATGGTTAAGAACATGTGTTTTCTCCTAAGAGGTCACAAGTTAAAATCTAGAGGGGGGTATGGTATGTATACCTCCAGCATAGACTTTACGAGTCAAATCACTGGGTGGAGGGGATCTCTTGTCCCACAAACAAGGGGGTATCATACAACAATTTGGTGTTTATCTTGTTATTAGAGCTAAATTTGAACATGGATTCATTTATCTTGTTGATATTGACATCCTTTTGTATGTGGTGGTTAATGAAAATGGTTAGTGCGACCTAGAAGGTAGATTGAAAACATTATGGGTTAACACCCAAATTTCTGTTCTTACCACTTATTAGTAATAGGTTTGTGTGCAAAGTGACCAAACACTCTTATAATAATCAGAGCAGGTTAGTGATTGTTGAGTTGCTGCATGGAGGAGCCATCCATCTATCTCACAAGGAGCCATCCATTTATCTGCTGCATGGAGAAGCCGTCCGTTAAACTCTAATTCGCTGTGCGTGGAGGAGGTCGCATCTTCAAGATGCTGAAGAGTTTTGAAGGGGGCACACTGCATTGAAGGATATTTGTTACTGTTAAGCTGTTGGAGAATTTGATGTTCGCCAGAATTGCACAGGAGAGAAAGTCGCCTCTATGGATTTGATTATTTAATCGCTACCATCGTTTGCAAGTAATTTCTTGCAATTTGTCACATATTCTGACTGCCAGAGCTTAAGGGAGGGTGCATATCACTATTGCTACCGTCAATAGACCTAGAAATTTGCTGTCAAGATTCATTCATTGTCTTCTCTGGTGGTCATGTTCTAGCCAGATCGTAGAATATTTTTTGTACCAGATCGCATGAGATTCGTTGTCAGGAAAGAGGAATAGGAACCTGTCGTGATCTGTTGTGATAAATTTTTTATCCAACAATTGGTTCTGTTATCACTCCAAGAGTCTTTCTAGGTTGTGATCGAAAGAGCCTGGTAACTTAATCAATAAATCAAGAACTCATATAAACTATAACTCTTAATTCCAACCCCTTAACTTTATTACACCCATCATGACGTAGACCCCTGACCCTCTGGCCGTGATCTGCACAGGATCGTTCTAAATTCTCCTCGAACCAAAGAAACTCCCTCGGATCCCTATTGGAACCTCACGAATCCGATCCATAGGTCCTTCATAAAAATATGCCCTGCACAACTTAACACCAAGCGCGAGCCTTACATATCCATGTGACCACAACCGGGCCTTAGCACAAGTGCCTTTCGCAACTCGTGAGTTCGCGAGTCGATGAACCTCGACTCCTCTTTCTCCAAACCTCCAACACCCGAGATGCGATATGAGTATGGCTCCCTCCTCACTAGTGCCTGCTACATATAATTGTAGGCTAGGCTAAACACTAGCACTACCCACAACTCGCGACTTCGCGAGTTGGAGGGTTGAGCCCTCGTGCTCCTCCTTTGTGAATCCCCGAAACGCGATAAGTCAACAATGGGTTGAATCCTTCCTAGGTGACATGTGTCCACCACCTGCCACCCACTTCCACCTTTCTCTGGGCGCTTGTTGTTACACCACCTGTCAATCACGTGCCCCCACCTAAAGTATGTGCCATGTGTTTGTACGAGCCCTCGATGCTTGGCACTTCATGACTTCGCAGTCAAAAAGAAATTCTTTCAACCCCATAACCCTCGATATGCGATACCCCGCGAAGGTTCTGATCCAACGATTCTCCCGTGGCTTGGATGCAATGGTCTGGATCTCCTTCCCTGCTCCTCACAACTCGGGACTTCGTGAAACCAAGAATTTGGTCTGCCCTCCAAACTCACAAACCCTGAATTCGCGAAATGATCCAACGACATGGGTTGAAATGAGATCAATGACTCATATTGAACCATGATCAATGATTCACGTTGATTCTTGATATTAGGGTGGTGAGTTCATCCAACTCCTAACCGCCTTACAACTCCGCTAGATTGTATGGTCCTCACGATATCGCGAGCTCTCCACGGAGAATTCTGACCGCCCGATTCACTCCTCAATGACTTCTGCCCAATGATTGAGTGTTCTTCCTCCTAAACTTAATTTCTATGCGATGGTTTTGATCTCCGTCTCCCTTTGAACACTTCAAAGGTGTTATCCCTCCTGATCTTTCACTTGCAAACTCAAGCCTCCAAAAAAAAGAACCCTGCTCACACTCCTTGCAACAAACTTTCAAATAACCTCCAGTTATTTGATTCTTCGACCCTGTGCACTCTTTGCAACAATAGTCCTTCAACTTTCCCCTTGGTTGATAAGTTCTAAGACTTACACCAGCCTGCACACACCTTGCATGGCTCTGTGCTTCTCCTGCACTTCCACTGGTATGAGAACAATGATATCTCTCTTGAGATTTATGAGATAAAACTCAGACCCTCGTCAACGCACACCTTGCGGCTGTTCACTGCACTCCTTGCAGGAATCCTTAGAGAGAGAAACAATTGAAACTCATTCTACTTCTCGTTCTGACTTCATACAGTCAACATGAAATCATACATACAACACAACATTGAGATAAATGCATAATAGAGAAACAAAACAACTGTAAACATACCATTTAACAAATGTAAACAATGAGCATCGTAACACCATGAAAATTGAGTCAAAGTTTCATATATTAAATCAAGTGATCCTGTACATGGGTTCTTCTCTACAACTCTTTTCTACAACTCTACAACTTATGAATTATGAATGATAATAATGTTCCTATTTTTAATGATACAAGGGTGAGGGTGTCTATATCCGTTTTCCCTCCTACGCTTCTAAACTGTCTAATCTATTAAATCAAATCTACCTACTTTCATTAAACAGACTTAAATGGCTATTACATTCGACGGATGAGAGAAATCGCTCAATATCTATTCACAACTCCAAGATATAAATGTAAGTACACTTCCCCTAGCTATTACATTATAATCCACTCATTAATTTTTCAAAACATTTCAAAGTGTGCGCTGGTGCTTTTCCAACTGTCTTCCGCCTTTATGCTTGCTTGGCTGGTTGCGTACGATGCTCCTGCATCATACTCCCTTGCTTGAAAATTTTCATGAACTCCTGTTCATGAGCTCTTGCATGGGTTTCCCATGCCTATGAATTGTTGCTTCATCCTCCCAACTGACATCTTCAACTGGATGTCCCTTCCACTTGACCAAGTATTCAAAATACTCCTTTCTCCTGGTCTTCCTACTAATCCTCTTGTCAATTATGCTTTCCATCTGCGGCTTTTCAGCTACAGGCATTTGTTTTGTCCATTGAAATTCTTCTTGCTCATATTCTACTTCTGCTTCTCCAGCTTTGTATGGGTACAAGTCCGCGACATTGAATATTGGTGAGATTTCGATCCCATCAGGTAATTCAATCTCATATGCGTTTGCCCCAAATTTTCTTATGACCTTGCACGGTCCAATATTGTTCATCTTCATCTTATTATACGTTCACCTTGGGAACCTCTCCTTCCTCAGATGCGCAAGAATCAAATCACCAACTTCAAATTGAAGTTGTCACCTGTGTTGATCTGCTCTACGCTTGTATTCTTGACTTGAACTCTACAATCACTCCTTAATTCGACTGTGAAGCTTCTTCATTCCTTCTGCAAAGTCCTCTGCACTAGCACTCCTAAATTCATTTTGTTCCAAATCTTTCAATTTAGAAACTCCCCTTGGTTGCATTCCATATACAACTTGGAATGAACTCTACCCTGTGCTTCTATTGAGTGAATCATTGTAAGTGAATTTCGCCTGTGGAAAAATGTGATCCCATTGACTATGGTGTTCAATCACTAAGATCCTTAGCAAATCTCCCAAGATTCTGTTTATGACCTCTTTCTGTCCACCCGTCTGAGGATGATATGTTGAGCTAAAAGAAAAACTTGTCCCCAACTTCTTCCATAAGGTCCTCCAGAAATTCCCTACGAACTTGGTATCTCGATCAGACATGATACTCTTTGGAAAACCGTGAAGTTTGACGACTTCCTTGAAAAAAAGGTTCACAATATGAGTTGTGTCACTGGTTTTCTGCCATGGTATGAAATGTGCGATTTTTGAAAATCTGTCGACTACCACAAAGATTGAATCATATCCTCTCTGTTTCCTTGGTAGTCCCAATACAAAATCCATGCTCACTACGTCCCACAGCCTTTTAGGTATGGGTAATGGTTGGTATAACCCTGTGTTCTGCCTTTTTCCTTTCGTGTGCTGACAAATTCTGCACCTGTCCACAAATTTCTTGACATCTGTCCTCATCCCTGGAAAAAAATATGAGCCATTCAACTTTGAGAACGTCTTGTCATGACCAAAATGTCCGGCCAATCCTCCACTGTGTTTTTCCTTTAGCAAATTCTCCCTCATGGAGCATTTTGGAATACATAGCTGATTGCCTTTGAATAATAATCCATCCTGGATCATGTATTCAGTCCATTGGCTTCTATTCCTGAGAATTGGATTCTTTGATGCCTCATATGCTTCCTTGAAGTCTAGATCATCCCTATACATTTCTTTGAGGTTATCAAAACCCAAAGTCTTGACTCTAAATTCCTGCATAAGAAAACATTTCCTGCTCAAAGCATCAACAATTTTGTTAGCAGTTCCATAAATATGCTTAATCACAAAAGTAAAATTCTGCATGAATTCAACCCATTTAGCATGTTTTTGGTTCAAATTCTCCTGTCGAGTCACGAATTGTAAAGCATGATTATCATTGTACAAAACAAACTCCCTAGGAACCAAATAGTGTCTCCATTTCTTCAGTGCTTGTATGACTGCATAAAATTCTTTGTCATACATGGAGTACTTAATCTTTTCTTCATTTAGTTTTTCACTGAAGTACGTGATCGACCTGTCATCTTGGCTTAAGACCTCTCCAATTACAAATCCACTCGCGTCACACCTAACCTGGAATGTCTTGTTAAAATATGGCAAAACTAGAATTGGTTTCTCAGTGATCTTCTTTTTCAGCAGGTTGAAACTCTTCTTTGCTTCCTCTGTCCAGTGAAAAGATTTATGTCTTTTCTTCACCGTATCCATCATTGGTGCACTAATTCCACTAAAGTTTCGGATGAATTTCCTGTAGAAGGTAGCCAAACAATGGAAGCTTCGTACTTCAAACACGCTCTTCAGAGATGGGCATTTCTTAATCGCCTCTATCTTTTCCGGATCCATCTTCAATTCATTTGCAGAGATAACAAAACCCAAATAAATGAGTTATGTCCTCATAAATGACGATTTCTTCATATTGATCAACAATTTCTCTTGCTGTAATCTCCTCATTACTGCAACTAAATGCTTTAAGTGATATGCTTCTGTCCTGCTGAAAATTAATATATCATCAAGATATACAATGACGAATTTCCCAATGAAATCCTTCAGGACTTCGTTCATCAACCTCATGAAAGTACTGGGCACATTCATTAATCCAAATGGCATGACAAGCAATTCATATAACGCTTCATTTGTCTTGAATGCTATCTTCCATTCATCACCTTCTCTCATTCTAATATGATGATATCTGATTTTCAAATCAATCTTTGAAAAAAACTTTGCTCCACTCAAGCAATCCATCAAGTCATCCATCCTTGGCAATGGAAATATGTATTTGATGGTAATCTTATTGATTTCCCTTGAGTCTGTACACATTCTCCAGCCTCCATCTTTCTTTGGGCTGAGCACTATCAGAACAATGCATGGACTCAAGCTTTCTCGAATCAATCCTTTGCCCATTAAGTCTTGGACCTGTCTCTTAACTTCTTCATTTTCTTGCGACGTCAACCTATACATTGATTTGTTCGGTAAACTGGCTCCAGGTATAAGATCGATATGATGGATTATACTCCTGATAGGTGGCAATGGACAAGGTAGTTCGTCCATTACTATATCAACAAATTCTTCGAGCAACTCCTGAATTTCTTCTGGTAGATCATCTATTCTCATACTAGTCAAAACAATTTTGGGCTTCTTAACCACAATAAATTGTGCGTCTTCCTTCTTCTTAACCTCATCAAGAAGTTCCTTCCCACTCATGAGAAGTATAGTGTTGCTCATCTCTATTTTCACATATTTATCCTTAATTGACAACAACATGTGCGTCCTACCATTTTTCTCCAGGGTGTATGTGTTCTTTCTCCCATCATGAACTACGTTTCTATCATATTGCCATGGTCTACCCAACAATAGATGACACACATCCATGGGAATGACATCACATAATATTTCATCTTTATATCCTCCTATTTTAAATTCAACTAAACACTATTTAGTGACATTTACCTGATGTCCTTTTTGTAGCCACGAAACTCTGTATGGGCTTGGATGTACAATAGTCTCCAGCTCCATCTTTTCTACCATCTCTATAGATACGAGATTGTCTGTGATACCTCTTTCCACTACGACTTTGCATACTCTATCCTTAGTTTTGCAAGCCGTCCTAAACAGACTGTTTCTTTGGGCTGGGTTCTTTGCATCCTTCTCCGGCTTCAAGAGAACTTTCCTCATCATCAAAGATCTTCCACCCTCAACGTCTTCTGCCTCAACATTCCATCCTTGAGCTTCGATAATGTGAGTTTCACCACCATATTTCTTCTTATCTGGACACTCATAGGATTTATGTCCGATTTTTCCACAAACAAAGCATTTCACTTCACCTCCTCTACCTCTTCCTCTTCCTCTGGCTCAAGGAAAAGTATTTCTATCAACATATTGCCTTCTCTGTGAGCTTCCTCCCCTCTCAGGTTGAGTTTGAGGTTTCTTCTCCTCTTCTTTAGGTCTCTGAATCCTGTCTTGAGCAATTATCTTGCCTCTGCTTTGACTTCTGCCTCAGCCTCTTTGACCTTGCTTCCATCTAAGCTTCTCTTCATCTTTTAGAGCCATCTGATAAGAATATTCCATAGTCCAAATGGTCATCATGCTCATCTCATCTTGAATGTCATATCGTAGACCATTCATGTACCTAACAACTTTTTCATCATCGCTTTCCCGATGACCTGCTCTGATGTTTATCCTGTAGAATTCTTCAATGTATTCCTTCACTGACATCAACTTCTATCTCAAATTCTGCATCCTTCGAAATAGAGTGATTTGATAATCCTTGGGTATAAATTTGGCTTTCATATTTGCAACCATTCTATCCCAACTTTTTATTTTCTGCTTTCCCTTGCAACATCTGTTAGCCTGTAGTTCATCCCACCATAGTGCTGCATGCCCTTTAAGTCTAGTAATGACATGTTTGACTTTCTTGTCTTCCTCGACATCCTGGTAGTTGAAGTATTTGTCTAGATATCTAATCCAGTCTAGAATCTCTTCAACATCCAAGTTGCCTTCGTACACTGGAATGTCCATTTTTGCCCTAACACCTATCCTTGTAACAACCCTGAATAGGCGTTCTTCTGCAACATCTTCGACTGCAACTTCTTTGTTTCCAACTTCATTTTCACTTTCAACCTCATTGATATTGCCAACGTCGATTATGCGCCTCTTTGATGTCTCCATAGCATCAAGCCTGGCTTGTAACTCATGCATTTCTCTTTCCACTGCTGAATCAAACATTTGCCTATCTCTTCTTCTCGGCGGCATGGCTGAAAAAATTTCCTCTTTTCTCTCTACTACAGAAAGCAAAGAATTTGTTCTATGCTCTGATACCAAAAATGATGTAGACCCCTGACCCTCTGGCCGTGATCCATACAAGATCATTCTAAATTATCCTTGAGTCGAAGCAGCTCCCTCGGATCCCTATTGGAACCTCACAAATCCGATCCACAGGTCCTTCATGAAAACCCGCCCTGCACAACTTAACACCAGGCACGAGCCTTACATCTCCATGTGACCACAACTTGGCCTTAGCGCAAGTGCCTTTCACAACTGCCAAGTTTGTGAGTCGATGACCCTCGACTCCTCTTTCTCCAAACCTCCAATACCCGAGATGTGATACAGGTATGGCTCCCTCCTCACTAGCGCCTACTACATATAACCGTAGGCTAGGATAAACACTAGCACCTCCCGCAACTTGTGACTTTGCGAGTTGGAGTGTTGAGACCTCGTGCTCCTCCTTTGCGAATCCCCAAAACACGATAAGTCAACAATGGGTTGACTCCTTCCCAGGCGATGTGTGTCCACCACCTGTCACCCGCTTCCACCTTTCTCTGGGTGCTTGTTGTTATGCCACCTGTCAACCACATGCCCCCCACCTAATGGATGTGCCACATGTTTGTACGAGCCCTCGGCGCTCGGCACTTCGCGACTTCGTAGTCGAAAATAAATTCTTTCAACCCCCGAACCCCCGATACGTAATACCCCGCGAAGGTTCTGATCCAACGGTTCTCTTGTGGCTTGGATCCAACGGTCTGGATATCCTTCCCTGCTCCTCGCAACTCGAGACTTCATGAAACCAAGAATTTGTTCTGCCCTCCAAACTCATGAACCCCAAATTCATGAAATGATCCAACGACGTGGGTTGAAACAAGATCAACGGCTCATATTGAACCATGATCAATGGTTCACGTTGATTCTTGATATTAGGGCGGTGAGTTCGTCCAACTCCTAACTGCCTTACAGCTCCACTGGATTCTACGGTCCTCACGATTTTGCGAGATCTCCACAGAGAATTCCGACTGCCCGATTCACTCCTCAATGAATTTTGCCCAACGACTGAGTGTTCTTCCTCTTGAACTTAATTTCTAAGCGATGGTTTCAATCTCTGTCTCCCTTTGAACACTTCAAAGGTGTTATCCCTCTTGAGCTTTCACTTGCAAACTCAAGCCTCCAAAAAAAGAACCCTGCTCGCACTCCTTGCGAAAAACTTTCAAATAACCTCCGGTTATTTGAGTCTTCGACCCTGTGCACTCTTTGCAACAATAGTCCTTCAACTTTCCCCTTGGTTGATAAGCTATAAGACTTACACCAGCCTGCACACACCTTGCACGACTCTGTGCTTCTCCTGCACTTCTGCTGGTATGGGAAGAATGATATCTCTCCTAAGCTTTCTGAGATAAAACTCAGACCCTCGTCAATGCACACCTTGCAGACGTTCACTGCACTCCTTGCAGGAATCCTCAGAGAGAGAAACAATTGAAACTCATTCTACTTCTCTTTCTGACTTCATACAATCAGCATGAAATCATACATACAATACAACATTGAGATAAATGCATAACAGAGAAACAAAACAACTGTAAACATACCATTTAACAAATGTAAATAGTAAGCATCGTAATACCATGAAAATTGAGTCAAAGTTTCATATATTAACTCAAGTGATCCTGTATATGGGTTCTTCTCTATAGCTCTCTGCTACAGCTCTACAACTTATGAATTCTGAATGATAATAATGTTCCTATTTTTAATGATCCAAGGGTGAGGGTGTCTATATCCGTTTTCCCTCCTATGCTTCTAAACTGTCTAATCTATTAAATCAAATCTACCTACTTTCATTAAACAGACTTAAATGCCTATTACATTCGACGGATGAGAGCAATCGCTCAAGATCTATTCACAACTCTAAGATATAAATGTAAGTACGCTTCCCCTAGCTATTACATTAATATCCGCTCATTACTTTTTCAAAACATTTCAAAATGTGCGCTGGTGCTTTTCCAGCTGTCTTCCGCCTTTATGCTTGCTTGGATGGATGCGTACGATGCTCCTGCATCACATCACCCCTAACACTTAACCTTTATAACCTAGAATTAATATAAACCTTAACCATTGAGAATTATAACCTCTAAATCCCTTATAACCTAATTACATATATAACCTTAAGTTTCATGGTTATCACCTTAATTTATCCTACAAATAACTCATATAAACTATAACTCTTAATTCCTAACACCAGTAAATTATAACCTCTAATCCCTCACCAATATAACTCCTTAACCTTAACACATATTCATTATAACCCCTAAAACATAACCATATAAATCCTTACACCTAATCCTCATATTATAACCCCAATAACACTAATCCACTAAGGAATAAGACTTATAACTCTTAACCCTTAAAACCCCTTACCCCTATAACACATGTTACCATAAAACCTAACCTACCACCCTTAATCCCTCACACTTATAAACATTAACTCTCATAATACCTACACTATATAAAACCTAACCTACCACCCTTAATCCCTCACACTTCTAAATATTAATTCTCATAATACCTACCCTATAACCCCTAATCCGATAAATCCTAACCCTTAATTATTTTAACCCCTACATGTTAACCCTATAATCATTAACCCTTGTAGCACCTAAAACATAAAGCACCCCTAAAACATAAAGCTTATAACCTTACACTAGTGCATTTGGGTCAAATTCCGATGGTGCGTTCGCCGTAATTGCCACTTTCTATTGTCGGAAGAACGATAAACATCAGACCCCCTCAAACGTCGTTTCACAGGACATCGCTTTTCGACGACATAGTTTTTGTCTATATTGCGATGTTATATGACACCATGTGTCATCATAAATTGGATTTTCCAACCCCATATTGATGTCGTATGACCAACATCTAGGTTGTGGCAATACCGACGTAGTAGACGTGGCAAGAGGGACGTTTTAGACATGGCAATACCGACGTAGTAGACGTGGCAAGAGGGACGTTTTAGACGTGGCAAGAGAGACGTTTCAAAGGTGGCAAGAGAGACATTATAAAGGTGGCAAGAGAGACATTCCAGAGGTGGAAAAATAAACGTTATTAAGGTGGCAAGATAGACGTTTTAAAGGTGGCAAGAGCGACGTTTCAGAGGTGGCAAGAGAGATGTTCTGAAGGTGGTAAGACCGATGGGACGAGGTATCAGATCTGACATGGTTGCTATGGGAGCGACACTCTTGGATGTGGCAAGAACGACATCCAACAGGTGGCAAGAGTGACGGCTTGGAGTTACTAGCTCCGACATGGTTGCTATGGGAACGACAATCTTGGAGGTGGAAAGAGAGACATCTCGGATGTGGCAATAGCGATGGGAAGAGAGTGAAAGACGTCACAATTGCCACCTTTGTGTAGGTATTTAAAAAAAAATACAATATCAATATCAAGACCTAATAGTCATTCCAATACCAAAGGAGAAGTAAGTCATATAGGTGTTAGCTAGTGACCCACTTAATAGTTTCCTTAGGCTTTCCCTCACACTAAAGGTTGGGATTTTTCTTTTGAGAGTGTCTAAGAGATAAAAAGACCCAATAATCTTTGAAATTTGTGGTGCTCTACAAGATATTTATTTAGTAGAACAATATTTAAGGCTATATACAAGCCAAGGTAGCTAGCTCTAGTGCTACCGTTCCAAAAATAGTGCAAACAAGAAGCAATTCTATTGAAATTTTGAAGAATTTTGAAGTCCTTAAGACAATATTACATTATAAATTTTGTATTTCTTTACTATATGGTTTGATCACAATCCCCTTTCAAAAAAAAATCATTCATTTTTGTTAAAAAAACGTGAAATCACTATTAGATGACTTAAAGGGATCCATCCCATTATGCCCTTTACAATAACTGGATAGACTACAAGAATTCAACACATTTGAACATTGATATAAATATAACTTTAACTTCATAGCTTGATAGTGGAAGGAAACTCACAAGAAAACAATAGGTTGTTAAAGATGTTGATGCAAGCTGGTGGAACTTGATTATGATGCATAAGTGATCATTGGGTTGTTGGAGGAAGTTGAATCCACTCATCTCCACAAACTTAAAATACCTGCAACTTTCTCCATCCTAAGTAGAATGGATCTTTCACTTAAAGAGATCATAGAAATGACCCTCATGCATATTAGGAAATCATGGAATGGGGTCACCAATAGACTTACCAATGGAATTAACTCTAAAGGATCTGTTTATGCAATAAGTTAGGAGACCTACCATTCTCAAACATGAAGTTGAGTTGTGAAGAGTTGCTAAATAAGTCCAACCTCACTCATAAGATACGGTAATGGTGGAAATATGGCTATATCCTCATCAATCAAAAGGAATAATGATCGTTGCACCTAGATCCAACATCTTGCAGACCTGTCATTCTTGACCTTGAAGTCGAGTGTGAAGTCTGGCCTTGCTCATAGGCTATAAGGTAATGGTGGGAAATATGACTAAATCCTTGTTAAGCAAAATAAACAATGATTGTTACACCCAACTCCAACACCATGGAGAACCATCCAAAACCCAATGATATGCACCTTCAACATCTCAAGGCAGACCTCAATAGCAGAAATGAAGGCCACAATGCATGGCTATTTCTATAGAGGTCTAATTTCTTAACTTTTGAACGACATATTTCATATGTGGAAAAACAAACAAGTATAAGCCTCCAAAAATAATAAATGTTAGGCTTTGGTTTATCATCTATCGAGTAGGAAAACCATGCGTGCTCATCAATCTAGTAGACCTTTTTATGATAAAAGTGAAAGCTAGACCTTTTTATGTGTGCTTATCAATCTACTAGACCTTTTTATTATTCTCACATCTAGTTAGGCGCTTTGCCTACTTAAAGAAACAATGAAAGCTAGTTCCCAAAGCAAAAAGGGAATAAACCTAATGCTTGGTGCTCATTGTTTGGATTTGTATTTGTAGTGAAAATGAATAAACTAGATTGCATCATCTTCTATTTCAAGCTCTCTTTGTTTCCTTGAAAGAAGCCATCAACATAACAAAAAGAGTTCAATAAACCATAGCTTAGTTGTTATTTCCGTTATTCACTTCATTGTCATTTATATTTGTTGTTAAATACCTAAGAGAACTCACCATCTAAAATCAATCTCCAACTCTAAGTTACACACTCAGATCTACACTTAATTTTTAATCCATCTAGAGGCCTACGCCCCTCACCCTAGTTTTCCCAATTCCTCTCAAAAACAGTTGACGACTTTACCTCCCTTCCCAGCCATAGAGTGCGGTGACTCACTCTAACCATCACAATCCAATGATAACACACAATACATGTAATAATCACTCTCCCTTGTCATTTAAACGAATAGGGCATACACTTGGACCATGAGAACCCCCAAAGGACATGTAGACATTTTGTTTATGAGTTATCCTCCAAAGAGACCACATTTTCCTCTGGTTTGTGTACTTTCACCACGCCTACTCTAAATAGTTTAATTCCTAAGCTAACACACTAAAACTAAGCTATAATATGGGCAATCATTAAACTCTACTTTCACGACGCCTGCTCTAAATAGTCTAATGCCTAAGCTAACACACTAAAACTAAGCTATAATATGGGCAATCATTAAAATCTACTTTCACCACGCCTACTCTAAATAGTCTAATGCCTAAGATAACACACTAAAACTAAGCTATAATATGGGAAATCATTAAACTCTTGTAAGAAGGTCATGTGCCTATTTATGTTTACCACCTTAATCTGACTTCTCTACAATGCTTGATCCTTTGACTATTTGTTGTCAGTGGATATGTGAAATATTGGAACTGCTAATCCATTCCATTTATAAGATGTTAAAAAAACATGAACTTAGCTTATTACAACATCAATATATATATAAATATAAAAAACTACCCATACATGTTTTACCTTGGTTCTGATCAAGGGAAAATATCAGACACTAATATTGCACTTATCGCCTAGAATTATAGAACTAGCACAAGCACTGATATGCATCTCTTCCTTGCATAGCTCAAGGTTACATATATGGAGTTCACACCATAGATCAGACCCGGGTTTAGATGGATCTATGACACTAATCAATGCATCCCATTCATAGACACACATACATGAGTTGATTTATCATCTCCATCACAACCTCTCTTGGGCTGTTGATTGCACCTTGCAACCCCCACTCCTCTTGGGGTTGTATATTGCATCTCACTTCTCTAAGTGCAATAATTTGGTAGCACTGTTATATCAAGCACCTTTCATGAACTTCGGTAGCATTGTGCTTGGCACTACATGTATAAAGTCTATGATAAGAGCAAGTATTGAAATATTTAGTGGAATCATCTTTCTTCCTTAATGAATTGGGTACCAAGGGAGTTTACTAACCTTAAAAACCATTCATCTATCAAAATAAAATGCCACATTAACTTTACAATATCTGTCACGATGCACACCCAAAATGTTTAACTCAAACAACTATGCCAACACAACCGTGTGCCTTGCAATTGCCAAACATGCCTTTTAAAGAAGATCAATTCGAGCAATGCTGTTATTTCATTACAAATCTCCAAAGTAATTTGTATTTGACACATCCATTTGAGTTTGGGTAATTAGTAATTGCGTATATTACTGTTGCAACCCACATTAACACAATTCTTCATGCATAAATAGTCTCTTTTTTCAATTATGGTGAATGAACTGACATTAAGTTCATACCCGTCTAATAGATCCTTCAAAATTTTACCCAATGAAACATGCTGTCACAACTTCTATCCTAATGAGATTACTCTTGGTATCATCTCCACAAGGATGAAGACCTAAAATATGAGGTATGCAAAATTTGTGCATGGAAAATCACTTTAAAAATGAACTTGTGTCTAACTGCATGTTCATCTCCTCTTCTTTAAATGACGTCCATAGCAGAACCATAAAAAATTAATCAAGCCTACCAACTAATAATATCATAACCATTATGGAATTTCAATGTCGAACATAGACAAGTTATCACATATCAAGAGAACATCAATTTCCCCAAAAAGCACTTCTAAAGTTTCTCCTTGAGGTTAAGAATTCTCAATGTTTAAGAACATGAGTAATGATGAAACTGGACCAAACCATGTTCCAATGACAAGCGCTATATGCTCTGTATAGGCCTTTCTTTTGTGTATGCCAAGGGGTTTGACATAACACTCATGGAGTACATGAACCACTTTCTTCAGATGAAGAAAAGCTTTTATATCGCTTACAGTGCCGAGGATATATAAAACTTAACTAAAATACCAACCTTTGAGCTTCGTCCATGATTAAGAGCTCCTTAATTTTGAGCCTCAGAGGTAACCAAAGCAATATGTAAGATATTAACATGAACCTCCAAAATTGTGAAGCAAAAGGTTAAAAGTCCAAACCAAACTACACAGTAAATAAATAGTAATATGGTAGTTGATATTTGTACGATGCTTATTTTATGAACTTGCTGACTTGTTGAACAAACTTTAGTTCAAGCCTTCAAGCATGCCAGAGATACTCAAATCAACATGAATGGGCAAGTTACTGACATAAACTAAATTTGTTTAACTAAAACGCCAACCTTTGAGCTACAAAAATTTTGAGCTTTGTCCATGATTAAGAGCTCCTTAATTGAGCCTCAGAGGTGACCAAATCAATATGAAAGATATTAACATGAACCTCCAAAAGTGTGGAGCACAGGGTTCAAAGTCTAAACCAAACTACACAGTAAATAAATAGTAAATATGACAGTTGATGTTTGTACAATACTATTTTTAGGAAGTTGTTGACTTGTTGAACAAACTTGAGTTCAAGCCTTCAAGCATGCCAAAGATACTGAAATCAACATGAATGGACAAGTTACTGACATAAACTAAATTTTGTTTTCATGCTATGAACAAAGAAATCAAGAAAGATCAAAAAGCATATTTAAGACCTAAATAACACAAGTCTCAAATTTCTACCTTTGTGTTTGGAACGAAGCAAAGACACAATCAAACCCTAGTGATATCTGGGGAAGATTATAGTTCTTATAGATTTTACTTAGAGGGCATGTAGCTAAAAAGGAATTTAAGTATCTGTAGTCTAAAATTATTAAAAACTCCTTATCTAGTGACAACTATGCTCAATAGCTCAAGCTTTGAACCTCCAAGATCCACTTGAGAGAGTCCACTAGATCAAACACATTGAAAATAAAGCTTAGATTAAGAATCAGGAGCTCCAACATGGAATCCTTGTCTATTATAGCAAAAATATTTGGATGTTATGTCCTGCAAAGGCAAGCTACTGAAGTTGGCATGAACTGAAATTATCCTAATATAACAACAATTACCATAGAAAATACCACAACTTTGTCCGTCCACATCTTTAGGAATCACAAGACTCATTTAAGATAATCTAAGACTGCATATACAACTCAACAATGATCAACAACATTCATTTACTGGTCAAATTAGCACAAAATGCTTTGATAGCAACCAAAACTACATATTAACACAGACAAACTGAAAGTTTACAATAAACAATAGAATGAAACTTCTGACAGTGTTTAAACCAATGTTTTAAAACTCAGACTTGACCTCGGTATCAACCAAGGGTCCGCTTGGACTTGACTTAAACTCGGCTCTGAATTGGACCAATTCAAATTTTATGACTTGGTTTACTAAAAAATGTATAAAATATTAAAATTTTAAAGAAAAAATATATTTTAAAGATTCCAAACCATTAGAGACAAAATATGCAAAGTTTGCTCATGTATATACCATGTAAGGGTTAATATATCAAAATGGCACTGAGTGAAATACATATCTAAAACAAAATACATAATCGACAAAGCTTTAAATGGCCTCTAGAGTCCAAAAAACAACATGCCACAATCTACTGACCTACTACATATCAGTGATCAACATGATCAATCATCAAACTCATCACCACTACTAGAAATGGGATCCTCAGCATGAGCTATAGGAGCATCCTCTAGCTCAGTGTCCTTAGACTCGTCGAACTCCTTGATGACATCTGTAACTGCACTAGTAGTATTAGTAGAAGCATGACTCAATGAGAGTGGTGTCAAGCAAATAGACAGGGGGGCTCTATAATGTGTTCTTTTAGGGTTTAGGGCGAGAGAATCTAGGGTTCAGGTTAAAAATAAATAAAAAATGTTTTTTTTCCTCCAAAAGTGTGCTAAGGCCTGTAGGGAACAAACTAGTATCGACTCAATTGAGTTGGATAGGTTTGGTACTGAAACAACCGGTTTGTACATTGAACCAGCTGGTTCAATACCTAACCAGTCGCCAATCCTGTTTGAAGGCCGAATCAGTACCCTAGATGGTCAACTCAGTCAACTCGACCAAGTCCGAGTCTAAGTGGGCCGAGTTTTGAAACACTAAGTTTAAACTCTTGTAATACCAAGTTAAAATAATATTTCATAGTGTTTACCAAGTCAACAAAAAAACAATTCAAACACTGTTGCTCTGAAGAAATTACCCAATGCTTCTTTGTAAAATAAGTAGGGAGAAAAATTTAGAAAGAATCAATTTATTGTAAACGGTTTGTCCTTGTTTGGAATAGATATTCAAATATTTGAATTATGTATAGCAGCTACAAATTTCTACAGATTTACAGGGAGTACTTCACCTGCGTACATGGAGAAGGTGCCTCCAATCATAAGCACCTGAAACATTGCAGGCTTAAAATTAAATTTCTTGTCACAGATAAAAAATGTACTACTGTAAAAATAGGAATTAAGTTTTAACCCTGTAATCAGGACACACACAACAAGCGGTGGAATCTCACCAAGATCATTTGTAGTTCACTCTCTCTGAACTACAAATAATGCCAAGGGAATTCACAGAAAGCTTGATACATGTGTATGCCACATTAGAGTCAGTCTCAAAGTTTCCCATGGCCTTCAAACCCCTTGGTCTCTACATCCACCCACATATTGAAGAAGTCAAGCTTAGTAGGTGAAAAATTGAAGACAATTAAATTAATAAGAAAGTCACAAGATCTATGAAACAAATCACAGAAAAGTCCAGAGGATAAACTTGATTTTGCAATAAATACCTTTTTTGTGCTTTTTCTTTTCTCGTACTTCGTATCGATCTTGTGACAGGTCACAAAGCCATGAACGAGGGCTAACTAGCTGAATATTCAAAGAAAAAACTCTTGTCAAACTACAAAGATATTGATGCAAAAAAAGAAGATCCTAAAGTAGTTCTTAAGCAGTCAGAGATAGATAGATTGATTGATTTTATTAAACTATCAAACTATCACCCAAACTGTAGACCATATGGGACAAAAAAGAGGTTACAATTTGCATGACTTGTAAATTGAACACTAGAAAACAACAAATGAGATTTAAAAAAGCATGCATATAATCACAAACGGTTACCTCAAATGATTGAAAACAACAGTGAAAACATGAAGGAAATAGTGCTGGCCAGTGCCCAGTTACAATACAAAAATATTATAAATTAAGGATCCATTATAGGTGTTGAATGCCCCATTAGACTCTTCTTTAACAACCCTCATCTTTCCAACAATTGTAAAAGTCATGAACATTTTCAACTAGATTTCCTGATTTTGGTTTTTGAATGAGAATAGAAAAATCTTATCCAAATTAGTCAACTGACATCAACTAATATTTATTAGGAAAAAGAGATTGAAACAACAAGGGTAAGTTCAACAACAACAATAGGCCAACTAGGTCTTGGTTCAATGGTGAGGTTCACAGATCTATTAAGCTGTCTACCAGGGTTTGTGGTTTACCTTACCCAAATGACATGTCTCAAAAAGGGATAAGGCCAAGGCCAATTTTCACAGAATACATACCCCTTGGAACTGGCACCTAAGCCCAAGAAAGTTTGTGGTGTGCAGTGCAACCCTCAATTTTGAGGTGTGTTTGTCAAACGAACTTAAAATTCAAAAAACAAATAGTATGATATATCTGAAAAAAACTGTTGGTTTAAAGTTAAATTTAGAAATGGTTCATCCACTCCAAGTATAGTGTGTTGAGATTTGGCTAAACTGAGAAAATAAATATGAATGGTGGAGGTTACTCACATGTAAGGATCTCTGGATAAATTTCACCTGTTTCTTGGGCCTCAGGGGCAACTTGGAGCCCTTGATAGCCATGAAATCCTCTTCTTTCTCCTTGCTGGAGAGGGCTATGATAAATTTGGGCCACAAAAACACCCCCAAGTTGGAGACCTTATTATCTTGCATTGTATATGCATCGGTGGAAATCTTGTTGGTATCATCAATGGAGGAACACCCATTATTCCCTCACAGAGGAAATCTATCATTCTTTTTCGGGGATGAATGACCATTGTTATGGACTTTGATGCCCTCGAAGACCGTGGATTTGACAGCTTCTAGTTGTGAATTCCTGTCGCATAGGCGATGGGGTTGGGTGCAATCTGGAATTTGAGTCGATGGATTTTCTTTCTCGGCTCTGATGACGTGCTTGTGGATTTTCCTTCTTCAATAACCTCTTCTGGTGAAGATTCTCACTCTAGTACATAATGCTCATGGCATCAAACATCTCCTTAGCCAATTTATTCTCTGTGATGTGAGGGGTTAGATGGTCCTTCACTGAATCTAAAATGATTTGCTTTGCCTTGGTTGCCTTGTTATGGCTGGCCAAGTTTGTGCAATCAATAGAAGCTATAGGAGTCGCTTCAACAAAGACCCATATAACAACCTCTTCCAATAGAATCTGTAGTCTGCACTTCCAAGGTGTAAAGTTGGAAGCACCTCCTCACCTATCACACTGTCCAAGACCGAGAGTAGTCATTCCTGCAACTACTAGAACACAACTATACCAAACAAACAACTGGAAAACAAGGCAGATCAACACCCTGTAACAAGCATAGATTGTCCCTGTCAAGGACATAACAACACTCCAATCACAGGAAAACTTAGGCTATCACACCCTATAACCCATCACAAATCTAGATCTCTTCAATCACTAAAGACACCTGAGCATCACACTTGCCAAAAGCCTCTGACAACTACTTCTCACAGAGAACTGACGTCTTGGAAGATTTCAGGGAACGTACTATGATACAATGTTAATTTCAGATCATGGTAACCAGATTTTGCATTCGAAATTAACCTAAACACTAGGTAGCTAAAAACTAAAAACCTCCAAAAAAATGAGTAACTTCTAAATAAGGTAATCTACAAATATATACTGCCGGAAATACGAACAACGCAAAAAAAAAACTCAATGCTCAACACAACATCCATCTTCTATTGAAAACTGAAAGAAGAATTACATCGCTATAGGTCAAAACAAAAATAAGCTAACCAAAACAATGGTCCTCTCAACATCTCCTATATAGACTAGGAGAAACTAGGATTACAATCAATGCTCTCCATCCTTGTGGAGTGACCTAGGCTAGGAATAGAACACTAACCCTAAAAAAGCCTAGAAAAATGTGCCTCCATGCATGAGACAACTACATAGAGAAGTGCATCCACTAGGAGAGGCTGACCTGCATGCAAGCATGCAACTCCTACCTAGGCAAGAGTACCCTATCTAAAACTGGAAGTTCCCCTACCTCAAGCACTTTCGTGAAAAACATAACTACCACTAAAGATAACGCCAAGCTAATTCTAGAAATGCAAACTCAAAATAATCTAAAACAGAAATGCTAAATCTACAACAACTGCTAATACCATAAGTGTTATGAGGTTGGCAAACACATGCAGTGTTACACCCAAGAGTCTCTAGTGTTGCATCATCACTCGCTTTGGCTTTGCCTTCAACTGCACAAGTACACTGCACAGGAACCATGGTATGAACTGCTGAAGTGTGCCATCACTGGGGGAATGCTATCTGAGCAGCCCAGTTAAAAAATTCTAACGTATTGACTCATGATTAGCCATTTCCAGGAGACAATAAGATAAGCGATCCATTTGAAAGAAAAGTAAAACAGAGACATATATAATGTACAAGATACATCAGAATTAGATTGAAGTCAACGTATATTCTAGTGTACCACATGAGAAAATATAAGGACAATAGGATCCTACCACACACATGAAAAACAAAGATGACATGCATAATTACTTGGAGCAATTACAAATGCAATTTCAAAGAAACAATAGGAAACATAAACAAATGATACATATCACAAATAGTAAAACATAAAACATATTTGAATTATTAGATTTACAACATGCATGTGACTATTCCCAATATAATACTGGGATCAGAAATCTGTAAGTACTGCACAAGAAAATACAAGGAAAAAATGTGGAGACTACACAGATGCAAAAGCATGTTCATATGATAAATGACTTGCCAAGCCCTGCAAGCCATATTTCATTCAACTTCCTCCAGTGATCTATTTCGACTCTTCTTCCAAACATTGCTAGATCACTTCCTCCTTTCCCTTGATTTTCGTAGTTGATGACCATAAACTAGGAAAGGAATCCCATGCAACATTAGTTTCTAGGTCACTGAGACCCTGTACTTATTCTAGAGCTCCAACTAGAAGACAAATTCCCACTAGGGTCTCAAGAAAGCTCTACTCACAACACAGTTCAACTACTCTACCCCTCCACCATCTCAAGTACTCAGAGATCCATTACCATATTCTTCCCAATGGCCTCTAGTGTTAGGAGAGTTGTGGAAGACAGTTAGCTTCTGCCCAGGATCCCAAATTCTGGTCCCCTCAACCTAGGTCTCTCTCTGGAAGAGGTTATCAGATAGTGTATTGGACCATTCTCTGCAATCGATGACTCTGTTGGGGAATCACCTTCTTCTTCCTCCCCACATTCTTCTTCTATATCTGACACACCTTGAGATGATCCCACATTCCCATTTCTAAGCTAGGATGGATAGCAATTTCTATTTTGTTTTGACTTCAGCATATCATGTTCAACATGGGTTTTGTATCTGAATAATTCTGTATTACTATTGTGTAGCGCTTTAGTTATTTTACTTTTTAGTAGATTAGTAATATGAGTTGTTTTTTCACTCCCACTATGTACTTACATTGGTTGTACTTTCCAAGTCCCATTGCCCTACTATTGTGGTCATTCATTCAACATAAATAAAATTATCTATCTTATCTAGAAGAGTATGCAGTTTTCAACTTTCTGAATATTGCTATGTTCATACAATTTGCAGAGATCTAAAAAATGCCTAACTAGGAAATATATGCCATGAAAACATGATGACAATTGTAGAGTTGATTAAAAACAGAAAAATGCCTAGAGGTTAAAACCAATGAGTCTCTCCCATTAGTCACATACAAGCTTGCAAAATACCCATATAATGATAACTATCGGTTTGTTCAAGCTAGAAGGTGAGAAACAAACTAACTCTGCACCTAGTATGATGGGATGTAAAACACACCTGACAACATCCATAAAAAACCCTGGAATCAAAGAAGGTCTCTGGAAGAATAAAGTGGGGCTGTTAGATAAGTTGCAAGTATTAGTGTAATCAAATTATGAAAAATATGAACCCTTTTCACCATAGAAATTCAAAATATAAGAAATTGTGATGGAATAAAGAACAGTGATAGCTGGAGTATAAATAAAAACCATAAAGCTACTGGACAACATATTCCAAAAGAACTATGGCAGTGGAAACTAAACGAAAAGTTAAGCATGTCAACTTTATTAGGTAATTGAAAATATATGCAATCAGTCACACCATAAAAAACAATATTACCAAATTGAAAAACAATTTTGTACCTACAAACAACTACAAGGCTTCCATAGTAACAGAAACAAGGTTGGTGGTAGTGATTTTCCTAACAGAGAAGACAAGGTATGGAAAGTACGAAAATATGTCTATGTCCATTTTATCTGGCAATTTAAAGTATTAACACTGTGGTACTATCAAAAACTTATTATACCGAAATGAAAAACAATATGTACCGCAAACAACTAAAACGCTTCTCTAGTACTACAAACAAGCTTAATGTTTTGAGGCACTTTTTCCTAAGTTCAAAGTCAAACATAGATGACATGGTATAAGCTGAAACTTTTTGGGAAGAAATAGAAAGAAAACAAGAGGGAGTGCATAAAGCTTCCAATCAACTTTGGAAGATAAAATCCTTGATAATATCTATAAACTGGTCTTCCTCTCTTGTACTCTTGTCATCTTAACTTCTCTTTCAAGGTTTGTAGAATGGACTGCTCCCAAAATTGGCTACATGCCATAGTCTCTGATCAATACATGATCCTTTTTCAGGATTGGCAGATTGCACCATTCTCAGGATGACACTACTTTTCAATGGAAGTGGGTAAGTTAACTTACGACCAATTTCACTGTTGTTTCAAGATTGATACATTGGGCTATTTCAAGAGTAGATACATCCTACGAAATAGTCTCAATATATCAATAAATAATTCAAAATCGATATGTCATATCTTTCTTACAATAGCACTACATAGATCATGAATCATAGCCTTGGTTGTCTCTATGATGGACTTGTTCTTCCTCTCTGTAACCCCATTCTATTGAGAGATGTAAGGTACTATCGATGCCCTCCTGATCCCTGTATCCCTACAAAAGGAATCAAACTCCTTGGAGGTGTACTCTCCTTCATTATCTAATCTAAGTGCCTTAATCTTCTTACCTGTCTAGTTCTCCACAAAAGATTGGAACCCACTGAAGACTTCATCATTGGTCTTCATAAAATATATCAAGGTTTTTCTAGAGGATTCATTAATAAATAAAACATAATAAATACTACATGTTAATGAAGTTGATGACATAGGCCCACACGAATCTAAATGAATAAGATCAAGAATCCCTCTCAATCTATTCTCACTGCTAGGAAAAACAGTCTTTGCATGCTTGCAGAGTGCACAACCCTTGCACACTCCTATCCTCTCTATCTTGAAGTATGGCCATCCCTACACCATGTTCTTCAAGAGAGGAAATGCCTCATAGTGTAGGTGCCCAAATCTCTTGTGCTAAGCTTGCACAATTAGTCACTATCTTGGACTAGGGCTCCATGTTTGATTGGATTGGCAAACAACCTGTAAAGGCCACCCTCTTGTACACCTCTAGCCAAAACTCAACCAATATCCTTGCTGAAATATCTAATAACTTGATCGTCAACTCAGACACAGATCTAAGATCTATCATGGTTGAAACTGAAAGCAGATTCTTCATTTAACCAAGAACATATAAGACATCAGCAATATCAAGAACATCAACTGATTGCATGTAGAATGACACTGAACCCATCCTAGTCACTGAATATGTGGCATCATCACCAAGTCCCCCCTGCATATATGCCCCCTGTGTCTTGAAGTTTGTCGAATGCCTTCTTGTTAAAGGTCATGTGCTTATATGCTTCATTGTCCACATATGAACCTACACCATAAATGGTGTTAATGGAAAGGCATAAATCCATGGAGAAGCTTTTCACAACACTGGATGCTAACTCATCCACTCTTACAGAAGCTTTTTCACTCCCTGCAAATTGTTGTTGTTGACTACCCTTTCCCTTCTTCTCGGGACACTAAGAAGAATAGTGACCCATCTTTTGTCACTTGAAACACTTCACATGTCTCAAGTCTTTCTTCTCCTAGTTAGAAGACCCTGAATCTCCCTTCTTCCCCTTCTAAATCTTCCCTGGTCCTCCTTTCTTACCACCTTTCCTC
>ML779654.1:130464-144904 GCA_009831015.1 Picea engelmannii
ATTGTAAATTAATATTGCATTTTTATTTTACACATTAATTAACACTAAAAAAAATGGGGAATAGTCAACCTTTATGTAGATGTGAAGTAACATATTACATACCTTAGGATCTGTGTCATACAAGTGTTAGACAAATGATTCGTGACTTTCAAATTCACCAGCAACAATGTAGTGGAGAGAACATTTGCTCTTGACCCTTTATAAAGTCGTTTATTTGCCTTTTCAATCAGAGGTTCATCATAAATACCATTACTTCTGTCCCCATGATCCTCATCTGGATGACCGAATAAGTCTTGAATCATTTGATTTGTCTCATCAACTTGAACTATGTTATTATTGTCATCTACTTCCATGGGATCATTAACTTGATCTTCATTATCTGCTTCAAGTTCTTCATCTTGTACTACAACATCATTTCTGCTACTACTTGGTGCTTTCTGCATAAAGTTAGGGGGAAAATCTAACTTTATAATTACAAACAATCATGAAAAATTAGTGCATGTATAAAACATTATAAAATTTGAGAATATAATAAATATTAAAACAAATAATGAATGTATATACCATTGGATGATATTCATTGGATCCCCCGTCCATGTGCCCATATTTTCTACAATGTTTTGTAGCTGTTGCTATTAAAACTCTTTCGGGACGTTTAGTACAACAATTTTTGCAAGGGCAATAACATTTACTGTCACCCTTTTCACCCTCTTTAATTCTTTTCCCAGCTCTAATGTTTGCTGACATTCTTCCCCGCAGACTTATACTGAAACAAATATCTATTTTTTGTTCGTTGAGAAGACCCGCAAACCCTTTTTGAAGCGTCGCTATTATAACAAACTTGTCACAACATCCATCAAATGCAACATATTTATAGATGTTGTAACGTCGCAATTCCGACGTAAAAAATCCTAAGTGACCATTGGTATTTTGACTTGGTGAACATACTAAGGTGACCGTTGGAAGGGAAAACCTAGTTTCCAAAACATCGCAATTGCGACATAAATCTTCACAAATGTGGCAAGAACGATGTCTATGTCACAAATGTCGCAAGAGAGATGTTCCGGTGGAAAATGTGGCAAGAGAGACGTTACAAAATGTCGCAATTGAGACATCAATCTTCACAAATGTGGCAAGAACGACGTCTATATCACAAATGTGGCAAGAGAGACGTTCCGATGGAAAACGTGGCAAGAGAGAAGTTAACGTGGCAAGAGAGACGTCAACATGGCAAGACCGACGTTATTGAGCAATATTATTTTTTTAAAAATAAATTTCCTCTATTTTGCGACAATATGGACAATTTTGTCCATAACGCCGCAAATAAAACATCGATTTTTTTACAATATGTACTAGTGTTACCACCTATAATACCTATTATAACCTTACCACCTATAATCCCTAACCATAGCACCTAATATATAATTATCACTCATAACCCCTAACATAACACCTAACTCATATATCCTTAACAATATCTGACACCCAATCCTTAAATTTTTTATAACCTTCATACCATATATCACATATCACCTTTTCCCTATAACCCCTAATCCAATAAATCCTAACCCTTAGTTCTTTTAACCCTACATGTTAACCCTATAATCATTAACCCTTGTAACCCCTAAAACATAAAGAACCCCTAAAACATAAATCTTATAACCTTACCACCTATAATCCCTAACCATAACACCTAATATATAATTATCGCTCATAACCCCTAACATAACACCTAACTCATATATCCTTAACAATATCTAACACCCAACCCTTAAATTTTTTATAACCTTCATACCATATATCACATATCACCTCTTCCCTATAACCCCTAATCCAATAAATCCTAACCCTTAATTCTTTTAACCCCTACATGTTAACCCTATAATCATTAACCCTTGTAACCCCTAAAACATAAACTAGCACCCCTAAAACATAAAGCTTATAACCTTACCACCTATAATCCCTATTATAACCTTACCACCTATAATCCCTAACCATAGCACCTAATATATAATTATCCCTCATAACCCCTAACATAACACCTAACTCATATATTCTTAACAATATCTAACACCCAACCCTTAAATTTTTTATAACCTTCATACCATATATTACATATCACCTCGTCCCTATAACCCCTAATCCAATAAATCCTAACCCTTAATTATTTTAACCCCTACATGTTAACCCTATAATCATTAACCCTTGTAACCCCTAAAACATAAAGCACCCCTAAAACATAAATCTTATAACCTTACCACCTATAATCCCTATTATAACCTTACCACCTATAATCCCTAACCATAGCACCTAATATATAGTTTTTGCTCATAACCCCTAACACTTGATATTTATAAGCTTAAATGGGGAAAGGGACACTATTGGTAACATCACCATTAGAATTTATGAAGATCTAATTGCACAGATCACTGGATTACCTCAAACTGGAGAAAGATACTTCAAAACTAAACACTTTAAAGACAAATCATGAGCACCTTTTGTATCCAAATCTAGGATTGTAGCAGCAAATTGGAAAAAAAAAATTCCAAGAAGTTGGTTGATTCATCCTTGGGATGAATTAACCTATCTCATCCATAAATTTATTACTTGTGAAGGAAGGTTTAGTATTGTCTACCTGTATCACATCAAATTGATGAAACATTTAAATAATGATTGTGAAATTAACATGCCCTACTTTCTACTACAAAGCCTTTCTAAGATGGCTAAGGTTGTTCAAAAACAAAGGAGGAATACAAAAAAGAGTCTATACCACTATGGATTCATCAAAATGATCATCACACATGAACTACAAAAACATAACTTGTCATGGCAACAGTTTATCATTGGAAATGGTTTTTAAACAGTGGAAGAGAAAATAGAAGAAGAACAGATCTTGATTGTGACAGAGGATGAGGAGGAAATGCAACACCCCAAGGAAACAAGCTCAAAGAAACCTATGGGGTGGAGAAGAACAAGAAGTATGGTGAAAATGGAAAAAGAATTCCAAGAAAAAGAAAATATTTTCACCACATATGAAAGGAAATCAAGAAAAAGACAACAAGTCCAAAAAGGACAAATAAAAGAAAGTGATGATGAAGCACAACAAGCACAGTATGCACACATTCAGACTTTGGAGAAACAAAAAGAGGCGAGGAAAGCAAAATCATTAGAAGATGATGGTTTTGAAAAACAAGAGACTTCCACATATGAGCAAATGAGAGAAGAGGTAAAACAATTAATTGAAGACATGAAACATGAAACTCAATCACCGCAGAAAGTAGAACAAATCGAAGAAATGGTTGGTGGGTCCACATCAGGGCTTGATAAGAAAGACAAGAAAATAAAACAGATGAAGAAAAAGATCAAAGAAATAGAGGTCCTGGAAAGATATTTGAAAAAATAAAATGAAATGTTGAGGACTCAAAGCCATAAAACTCACGAGGAAAATGAAAAACTAAAGAATAAGAAAAAGAAGCTTCAAAAGAAAAACAAACGGATCTCCGAACAAGCATACAAATGGCTTCAACAAAAGAAAGCATACAAGGCAAAATATAAGAGGTTAAAAGTTCTTCATACAACTCAAGCCAATGTCGATACATTATTGCAGGCAACAGAGGTGGTAGAAGACTATTGATAGGAGTTCAAGAACATTTTTTGTGCATGAGGACATGCAAAGTCTTTCTCTTGGGGGAGATGTTGGGTACCATTTTATGCTTATTTTCACTTCACAAATCATACTTTTGTCTCCAAAACCATCCATTTTGCGTTCATTTTATTCCATATTTTCCATAAAACAACCTATGCAAGGTACATTTACCATTCCTTAGCTTAAGAATTGAATTTTTGAATTTTTAGCATTAAAATTAAAAATTTATCAGAAATGACTGGATTTGACTAAATCCCGTAATTGCTCCAAGGTTTGTGTACTTTCAGGGCAATTGGGTGAAATCAGAGACATGTGTCATGATCCTTGATGTACAAGGATGGATGAATATCTATCAGGTTCAATATATGAGCTTTCCAGGTGTCTGGTCAACGCTGGTCAAACATGGCCACTTCAACAGAAAATACCCTGTTTTAGCAGAAAATTATGGACAGTTTTAGATTTTCTTGGGATTTGTGCATATTTTGTGGATATGAAGGAGGGATTCGACCTTCTTAGTATATTTTATGGATATCATCCTCAAATTAGGAGTCGTTTTAGTATTTTCAGTTACAAACGTTTTGTATAAATACTTCAAGACATGGACTAGTATGACATCTTATGTTACTGAAGAAAACTCTGAATTTTCAGTCTTGAGATCAGTTTGGTGTTTTGTTCTTCATGATGTTTATGAGATGATTATGTGAATGCTGCTGGAAGTTCCTTCTTAACTGAGACAACTCTAGGTGTACAAGTGAAGCACTGGAGGGCCCCCTTTGCCAAGCTAGTACACTTCTCCTTTTTCATTCTTTTCAAGTAAATTTTGGTATGAGATTTAAGTTTACATTTTGTTGTAGATAATGCTGCTGTGTTTTACTTGATTTAAAAATTACTTATGTTGCTGATGAATGTGGGAAAGCAAATAATGCATCTCTTGTAAAAGGGTTTAGTCTTTCTGACATTTACAAGCCTCTAAACTAGTTTGAATGCATACTGATTTGAATGCTTAAATTTAGTTGAATGCTTTTACTTTAGCTTGCTGATTAATGGTAAGAGATCTATGAATACACATTTTGTAAATGAGCTTAGCATTTCTTTCATACTCAACACTTAGATTAGCTTTTGAATTATTTTTATTTAAAGAACTAATTTTATCTCTAAGTCCATACATTTTGGATGTGTCTCTAAGTCTTACAAACACCAGATTAACAATTAAATACACTCTAATTTACATCGGTAGAATGGATCCCAACATATATATCCTAACCTATAACCATTTATCCTTACAAACCCCATAAATTCTAACCCAAATCACCTGAAAGCAATATAACCATAAATAACTAACACTTTTATCCCCTGAGCCATTTAACACCAAACTTGAAAATTCTATCACATGCAATCTCTATAACCCTTATAATGCATGATCCCTATTATCTCCAAACAATATCACATATTTGATATGAACCCTATATAAGCCTTATTATTTATAACCCATATGTCCCTTAACCTATAACCCCGAAGTCAAAGCCAATATATATCCTAACCTCTATAACCCATGTGTATAACCCCTTATATCATAATCCCTAACACACATAATCATTCTCTCCTTTAAAAATGATCACGATATAACCCTTAACCCCTACTAAATTAAAACCCTAAGAACTTTATTACCCCAAACCCCTCTATCCAACAACTTTTGTAACCCCTCACCTATATAAGCCATATAACTCCTAATGAGTATAACCATTATACCTCCTAATACCATAACATCATTAAACAAATTTTATAACCCCTCACCTATATAAGCCATATAACTCCTAATGATTATAATGATTATACCTCCTAATACCATAACATCGTCAAAATGCTAACATTTATAAGATCCATAATACTCAATCCCTAACTATTGATATTATGGTAGCTATAGGAGGTATTAACCTCACCCTTAACTACTACTACCTTAAAACCCTAAGATATTTACTACCCCTAACCCCTCTATCCATTAGTTCTTGTAACCCCTAACCTATATAATCCCTATAACTCCTAACATTTATAATCTTTATACCTCCTAATACCATGGCCCCTATAATGTTGAACCGCTAACATATATAAGACTTATAATACTTCATCCCTAAATACTCTAACTCATAACATCTCTAACCTATAACTCCTAAATATAATTACTTATACTTATAATCATTAACCTCTAACACCTATTCCCCCTAACTCTGAATACCTAGTTTCTATGATGCTAAAAAATGTTCACCTCTTGGCTTAGTTTGTTACTACACCACCATTAAGGTTTTTCTTTAACTCAAAGCCATAAAACTCATGAGGAAAATGAAAAACTAAAGAAGAAGTAAAAGAAGCTTCAAAAGAGAAACAAACTGATCTTCGAACAAACATACAATTGGCTTTAGCAAAAGCAAGCATACACGGAAAAATATAAGAGGTCAAAAGTTATTCATACAACTCAATCCAATGTGGATACATTATTGCAGACAACAGAGGTGGCAAAAGACTATTGACAGGAGTTCAAGAACATTTTTTGTGCATGAGGACATGCAAAGTCTTCCTCTTGGGGGAGATGTTGGGTACCATTTTATGCTTATTTTCACTTCACAAATCATACTTTTGTCTCCAAAACCATCCATTTTTCCTTCATTTTATTCCATATTTTCCATAAAACAACCTATGCAAGTTAAATTTATCATTCCTTAGCTTAAGAATTGAATTTTTGAAATTATCAGAAATTACAGGATTTGACTAAATCCCGTAATTGCTCCAAGGTTTGTGTACTTTTAGGAAAGCTGGGAGAAATCAGAGACATGTTTCATGATCCTTGATGTACAAGGATGGGTGACTATCTATATGGTTCTAGATCTGAGCTTTCCAGGTGTCTAGTCAATGCTGGTCAAACAAGGCCACTTCAGTAGAAAATACCCTGTTTTAGCAGAAAATTATGGACAATTTTAGATTTTCTTGGGATTTGTGCATATTTTGTGGATTTGAAGGAGGGATTCGACCTTATTAGTATATTTTGTGGATCTCATCCTCAGATTAGGAGTCTTTTTAGTATTTTCAGTTACAAACATTTTGTATAAATACTTCAAGAAATGGGTTAGTATGACATCTTATGTTAATGAAGAAAACTCTGAATTTCCAGTCTTGAGATTAGTTTGGTTTTTTTTTTCTTGATGATGTTTATGAGATGATTATGTGAATGCTTCTGGAAGTTCCTTCTTAACTGAGACAACTCTAGGTGTACAAGTGAAGCACTGGAGGGCCCCCTTTTCCAAGCTAGTACAGTTCTCCTTTTTCATTCTTTTCAAGTAAATTTTGGTATGAGCTTTAAGTTTACATTTCATTGTAGGTAATGCTGTTGTGTTTTACTTGATTTCAAAATTTCAACGTTGGCCCCATTCACAAGTCGCTGTTGTCGGTGTCTAGTCCTCGTACAATTTTTTTTCCTTGTTCCTTGTTCCTAATGGCATAAAATGTCCCACACAAAGACCAAATTAATATCTGCTACATAAGTCTTTTGTCTTTTTTCAATGACTATGTAACAAATCTCAATTCTAAGAAGATTCAAATAGGACCTAAGAACCTTAAGTTCTTTACTTAACCATGGGTGACATAACACTATCATAATTCAATAGTAAAATTGTTACATTTCATTGTAAGGCATCATGTGTACTGAGGGCTTGAGCCACCATATGCACAAAGGAAACATACCAATAATATTTGTCTTATGAACAAGATATGGTACTATCCATTTTGAGTTTTGGCATAGAGATTGTTCTTATAGACTACACTACATTGCACCATAATATAAGCTCTACACTCCTTTCAAACCATGTAATTAACCATTCAAATTAGACACAATATTCTTGCGACGAATTAGCTATACCATCGACGAACTTTTTTCGTCGATAGTATAGAAAATTCGTCACAAGATTATTTACATTCGTCTCTCTTGCGACGATATCAAATGATGCTTGGATTCATTTCATATTTGGTTTATCAACTTGAAATCTCAATTTGATACTTTGCAAGCTATTTGGACCTTCAGTCAAATACAAATATGAAATTTCGAATCATTAACGTATCTACTAGACGAGGAAAATGAAAAACTAAGGAAGAAGTAAAAGAAGCTTCAAAAGCGAAACAAACTGATCTTCGGACAAGCATACAAATGGCTTCAGCAAAAGAAAGCATACAAGGCAAAATATAAGAGGTTAAAAGTTCTTCATACAACTCAAGCTAATGTGGATACATTATTGCAAGCAGTAGAGGTGGCAAAAGACTATTGACAGGAGTTCAAGAAATTTTTTTGTGCATGAAGACATGTAAAGTCTTCCTCTTGGGGGAGATGTTGGGTACCATTTTATGCTTATTTTCACTTCACAAATCATACTGTTGTCTCCAAAACCATCCATTTTGCGTTCATTTTATTCCATATTTTCCATAAAACAACCTATGCAAGGTACATTTATCATTCCTTAGTTTAAGAATTGAATTTTTAATTTTTAGCATTAACATTAAAAATTTATCAGAAATTACAGGATTTGACTAAATCCCGTAATTGCTCCAAGGTTCGTGTACTTTTAGGACAACTGGGTGAAATCAGAGACATGTTTCATGATCCTTAATGTACAAGGATGGATGAATATCTATCAGGTTCAATATTTGAGCTTTCCAGGTGTCTAGTCAACACTGGTCAAATAGGGCCACTTTAGCACAAAATACCCCGTTTTAGCAGAAAATTATGGGCAATTTTATATTTTCTTGGGATTTGTGCATATTTTGTGGATCTGAAGGAGGGATTAAACCTTCTTAGTATATTTTGTGGATCTTATCCTTAGATTAGGAGTCTTTTTAGTCTTTTCAGTTACAAATTTTTTGTATAAATACTTCAAGAAATGGACTAGTATGACATCTTATGTTAATGAAGAAAGCTCTGAATTTCTAGTCTTGAGATCAGTTTGGTGTTTTGTTCTTGATGATTTTTATGAGATGATTATGTGAATGCTACTGGAAGTTACTTCTTAACTGAGACAACTCTAGGTGTACAGGTGAAGCACTGGAGGGCCCCACTTTGCCAAGCTAATACACTTCTCCTTTTTCATTCTTTTAAAGTAAATTTTGGCATGAGATTTAAGTTTACATTTTGTTGTAGGTAATGCTGCTGTGTTTTACTTGATTTCAAAATTTCAACGTTGGCCCCATTCCCAGGTCACTGTTGCCGGTGTTTAGTCCTCGTACAATTTTTGTTGCTCATTCCTTGTTCCTAATGGCATAAAATGCCCCACACAAAGACCAAATTAATATCTGCTACATAAGTCTTTTGTCTGTTTTCAATGACTATGTAACAAATCTCAATTCTAAGAAGATTCAAATAGGACCTAAGAACCTTAAGTTCTTTCCTTAACCATGGGTGACATAACACTATCATAATTCAATATTAAAATTGTTACATTTCATTGTAAGGCATCATGTGTACCGAGGGCTTGAGCCACCATATCCACAAAGGAAACATACCAAGCATATTTGTCTTATTTACAAGATATGGTACTCTCCATTTTGAGGTTTGGCATAGAGATTGTTCTTATAGACTGCACTACATTGCACCATAATATAAGCCCTACACTCCTTGCAAACCATGTAATTAACCATTCAAATTAGACACAATATTCTTGCGACGAATTAACTATACTATTGATGAACTTTTTTCGTCGATAGTATAGCAAATTTGTTGCAAGATTATTTACATTCGTTTCTCTTGCGATGATATCAAATGATGCTTGGATTCATTTTCGTACAATTTTCATTCCTTGTTCCTCGTTCCTTGACCATGGTGTAGTCCCCAAGATCCATTATTTTTGTACAAAACATACTAATGGCATAAAATGTCCCACACAAAGACCAAATTAATATCCGTTACATAAGTCTTTTGTATTTTTTCAACGACTATGTAACGAATCTCAATTCTAAGAAGATTCAAATAGGTAACAATATTGATGAAAGATTATACGATCATGATGGTATAAAAATGAAAGAGCTTCTCTTGGTTTCAAGAATAATTTATCCTCTACTGAACAAGGCCAACCATGTGAAGGTGGAAGCTCACTTGGCCACTCCCCTCCCCCTCACATCACTCTCAATTGATCCCCCAAAACCAATCTATAAAATAGAAAATAATCAAAAGCAACGTCCTATTAATATTCATGCATAGAAACTACAAAAACAAAAATCAATGAAGGTACATGAAATTATGTGTTTCTAAATGATATTTTTAGTCTACCACGTACTTTAGTATATTGGCAACTATTTTCGGGTTTCAAATAATAATTAAACAACATGTAACCTAGGATATAAAATTGTCGCATAAAACTTAAAAACATGTAATTAACCCATGACATTAAAAGTAAATTATTTTAAGAGAATAATTCATACAAATTAAAATTTTATATAGTCACTTACCTAATCCAACCTCAATATCTGTGTAATCATCCTTATTCTCTATCTTTATCTTCTTCATCGAACTCGACATCTGTATCATCATCCGGTTCTGAAACAATGTTGAAAGGATTGATGATATCATCATCGTCATCAATCTCATTTTCGAGCATATTTTCATCGATATCATCATCAAGAATTGAAATGTTATTTCCTACGCCTGGATCATCATGATCTTCTTCGTCTTCTTCATCTGTCGACCCTCCATGATCTTCTGGCTCTATCTGATCTATCGAATCATCTTCTTGATCTTCAATATCATCTTCTTCCTGTAAATGAGTATACTTAATTGGCCTTCCTCTTGGATCATATCTAACAACAAATGACTAATCCCTTTCACCTGGAACATTTGAGTAAAAGACCTGTTCACATTGGCTTGGAAAAACATAGCGATCATGTCCTCTTTCAAACACCAATGCTTTAATAATTGGAAATCCGTTGGCACGTTGAATAACAATTCTTTCCTCATCACGTTCATGCATTTGTAACCTATACCATTTGACATCGAACATAACTAATTTGAAGGAATTAAAGTCACAATCAAGTATATCGTTTTAATACCCATAGTATCTATTTTCAGATTCTCGGGGATGTCTGTCACTCCTAGAGGAAACATTAGTAACCTGGAATACTGTAGTTATCCCACTATCAGAAGTTTTCTTGGTTTCATCCAATTGTTTGATGCAACATTTATGACCACTGCACCACATAGCCCTGTGGTGTTTCAACTGCAATATGTCAGATATGTAAAAGATGCATTGTCAATTAATAAATTAACATATATTTATATAACTTCGAAAGTATCTGAAAAATACAGTACACATGTAGTCACATTAATACAATATAAAATAATTGAATAAAATGGGCGAATTTGATTACCTGTCCATCTTTCAAACCATATGCTAGATCAATTTCCCTTTGCGTAACATTGGCATCTCCGTTACAATGAGCTTCTCTAATCAATTCAGACAGTCCTTGCCATGATAACCTACCTCCATTATGTTGTTTACATCTTTCAATCCATACATTCATCCAATCAAGATTATTTTCAATGTATAAATGCAGTGCATCTCACTCTTGAGCAACTGAATAAAAAAAACATAATTCACCAATATTAAATATTAGTTCTAACGTACAATGTGCAGGTAATTATAAATATTTATAATTTATGAAATAAATTATATTAATATATTAATGAGTATGATCATATACACAAAAATGAAACTTTATATGTATTATTAATATAANTATTAATATATTACCTCTCATTTTTTTCATTCTACCTTTCCCCAACAGATGCTCTTGATCTTCAAATTTTTTGATGGAGTTCACATCCCAAATGCGATCCACTACTTGCATAGTTGGTGCTGCTAATTTAGGAAGATATTGAATAATATACACCATGGATTGATATACCATATATCCCTCCACCATAGAACCCTTAGGACGTGCTCTTTGTCTAACCAACACCTTCAATGATTTCAAGTGCCTCTCCACCATCCACATTGACGTTGTGTGAACAAGTCCACAAATTTCAATCTCCTCAACTTGGTGTATGAGGTAGTTTTCTTGTGAATTGAAAAATGTAGGAGGTAAATACTTTTGCATTTCACACATTAGACGAGAAATTTCCCTCTTCCACTACTTTATATCATCTTCATGGATTTCTTTCAATGACAACCATCTACATGAGATCATGACACAAGAAAATAACATGTTTCAACATAACATAACATAATATATTACATTACAAGTAAAACACATGTCATTAAGTACAACTATAATTTGAAAGAACATTTTGCATATAAATCACAACTACGTCTTACCTCATGTATTTTCCAAGATCAGATATAACTTGTTTGATGTTGTTGTCAAAGTCGTTTGGGAGAGATAGCGGTAGAACATAATGTAACAACAAAATGAATCATTATTTGTTTCGACCAAAGTAGATAAGAAAAAATAAAAAAATAAAAGATCTATAAGGCCAATATATATAAATATGTATACCAAAATTATTACCTTAATGAAGGTATGCCAATCATGTGTTTTTAACCCACCGAATTCACCTTTCTTTGTTAAGATATTTTTTATGTTTGAATCAAAACCCGTGGGAAATTTAATTCTTTGAATGACCTCTTTTACATCATTGCTTTGTTTCTCTGTTAATAATCATGGAAGGTTATTTCGGTCTAGTACTCCATCTGATTTATTTGAATATCAGATCACACTTTGCATTGCATGATTGGCTTCCTGAATGTTAGTACACATTTTGATGATTTTTTCTTTGTCCCTCCTACCATCTATGATTCGCCATAACATTTCAGTCACATTCTTCCCGATATGCATTATATCAAACAAATGAGCTATTTTTAGCTCCTCATAGTAGGGAAACCTCATGAATTGAGCAGGATAACATTTCATTCCTCGTGGAAACCCATTATTAATACCTTCATGATGATTGCGACCTTCATGAAGCATAAAAGAAATCACAAAAATAATGATCAAATACGGTAAAATAAATTCAATGATTAAAATAAACATTCAAAACATTACATGATCTATGATACATTATGAAACTGAGTACCTTGATGATTTCTATTATATTCTAACCTCCATAGGTGAGGTGTCATTCCTCCTGGTTTTAAACCAGTCTCTTATTCCCATTGAAAATATGTTTTTTAGTAGTACGATACCTATGGTTCTTAGGAAGAAGGTGCCTATACTCATCAAACACCATCGTTCCTAAACTTTTTGAATGACGATACTTCATCTTAGGGCCACAACTTGGCATGCAAATTTACCCTTTGTTTGAAGACCTGCAACAAATGGATTAATGTCAATTATACAATGAGATTATTTAAAAATTAAACATGCACCATGATAACATTAAAATATTATATAGTATTAAAGAGAAATATTAGAATGCTATATACCACAAAAATTTGTTAGTCCAGGGGCATCATGAATTGTCCATAAAAGTATTCCACGTAATTTAAATTTCTTCTCCCCGATTGGTTTACATATGTCATACATTGTGATGCCAACCCATAACTTTAGTAGCTCGTCTATAAGAGGCTCGATTTATACATTCATATATTTAACCTAGTACTTAACTAATTGTTTGAAATTACACATAATTACTATAGGAATGATATCATGTAATATATATAATTAAATAAATAAACAAAAGATATTATGAAAAAATTGAAACAAATGAAAATGTTAAATTCAAAAAATTAATGTAAACAAATACATGGAACAATCATTGTCAACATTATGTGCTCCCTCTTTATTGACATCCAAGTAGGAATGTTATTTTTGATAACAAAAATAGGCCACACCGAGTAAATAGACCTAAGCTCTCCAAATGGATTAACACCGTCAACTGCAAATGAAAGCCTAACATTACGAGGTTCATCTTTGAAATCTGCCCATTTTCCCTCAATTTTACTAAATGTAGAATCATCGACAAGTATTCGAAGAACACCATCTCCACTTCTGTTGTTGGTTAAGGTTGGTTGTCATTGATGTCAACCCTTGAAGAAATCCCCGTAGCACAAAGGTTTAGGTAATGGACCCAATATTGTTTGATGTAAATGTGAATCATTATTTTTTTGTCATGGTTGATAAGAAGTAAATATGGATGAACTCCAAAGTGGTCTCCTTATGGTGAAATCCCTCATGGGAAGACACTTTGCGGAGTAAGAGAACCCATGCTTAATTGTGAAATAATGAGATGAAGGAAAGTGAATTTGTCAGGGAAAATATCCTAGATGGATAGTGCTTGTCATGTCATTTCCGGTGGTATGTGGAACGTCACATAATTCCTGACGGTTAGAGAGTTATGGCCATGAGAAGTTGGAGACCCCAGGTTTGGGTAATGGAACCAAGTTTGTTTGATGGGTAATGGTATGAGTTATGATATATTTTCAGATAATACTATTCTATATGGATAGTACATGTCATGCCATTTCTGGTGGTATGTAGAACGTCACATAACTCCTCACGGTTCCAGAATTATGGCCTTACGAAGTTGGAGGACCCTCATATGTCATCTAGAAGCCCCAAAAGGTCAAAGTAATCAAAGTGGTTTAAGAGATTTTAAAAGATGAATAATAAAGTGAAGTGATGAGTGTATTATAATTCAAATTGAATACAAAATAAATTATTTCAATAATAAATTAAATGGAGAAATTAGAAGTGGACCCAACCCTAAAATAAGGAAAGTGGGCCAAGTGACATAGAAGATGTTTTTAAGGAAGCTACTTGGAGAGTATA
>ML779654.1:156417-192138 GCA_009831015.1 Picea engelmannii
ACATTCAAACAATATATATATATATATATATATATATATATATATATAATTGACAAAATAAAAAAAAGATAATGAATATATAGCTAATTACCATGGGACAATATTCATTCAATCCACCATTAATGTGCCCATATTTCCTACAATGTTTTGTAGATGTTACTAATAAAAGTCTTACGGTACGTCTGAGACAACATTTTTTACAAGGGAAATAACATCTACCATCACCCTTTTCACCTGCTTTAATTTTTTCCCCACCTCTAACAACATTCTGTGACATTCTTCCGCACAAAAATACCCTTTCAGAATCGTCGTTGTTATAGCAAGATTGTCGCAACATCTTTAAATTGTCAAATATTTATAGTCCAATTT
Source organism: Picea engelmannii (assembly GCA_009831015.1). Classification (NCBI taxonomy): domain Eukaryota; kingdom Viridiplantae; phylum Streptophyta; class Pinopsida; order Pinales; family Pinaceae; genus Picea; species Picea engelmannii. The sequence goes on from ML779654.1 coordinate 156,787, forward strand.
TAGGTCACGATCATCGCAATTGCGATGACCGTGACCTAAAAATATTTCTTTTTTTACCTATTTATTTGTCATTTTTAATGGTCAATTTTAATGTTAGGTCAGTTGTCGCTCTTGCCATGAACGTTGACCATATTAATTTTAACAAAATAGGTGCATTGCTCATGCGACAAACATTTACCACATTAATTTAGTCAAATTACATGCATCGAGATAGTGACGAATACAGGGTGGATTTAGAAAAAATGAACTTTTTCTCTTGCATGTTGCGACGAAAGAGTACTTTTGTTGCAAGTGGTCATCGCAAATTTTTCAATATGTAGTAGTGTCATTTTGCTGAAATGATCAACCACAACATAAAGATAATCATGATTCTTTTTTGACATAGGTAATCCTCCTACAAAGTCCACATAAATGTTTTCCCAAGGACGGGAAGGAACCAGAAGTGGAGTATACAATCCTAACTTTATGTTGCTAGGCTTACTTGTAGCACATAAAGAACATCCTCTTACATATCATGAAACAATTTCATTCATTTTAGGCCAATAACAATACCTTTGCAAATTAGCCACCGTCTTGCCTACACCAAAGTGGACAACAATAAGAGAAGAATGTGCTTCCCTTATGATGATACAAAAGTTTATCATTCACATGGTAATCCAATTCCTCAACTTGGTTAGAATGACACAAAGTTTTATAAACCTCTTTAAAATCAACATCTAAAGCATATTGTTCAACATAGTTCTCATTCATGATAGAATTATGCTTAAGAATAACTGAAGCACTAACAATAGGCCTAGAAAGAATATCAATAAATTTGTTATAAATGCCTTTCTTATACCTGATAACCAAGTGGAATTGTTGTAGGAAACCCATCCATCTGAAGTGCCTTGCTTGTTGTAGATTTTTTTGTGATTGTAAGTATGTCAATGGTTGATGATTTATATGAATAATAGTTTCTTTTCCCAACAAATAGTGTTTCCATTTTTTCACACTTTGCACCAATGCATACAACTCCTTGTCATATGTAGGATAATTAATCACATCACCATTAAAAGTTTCAGAATGAAAACAAATGGGCTTACCATGTTGCAACAAAACTTCTCCCATGGCATAGTTACTTGCATCTGTTTGTATCTCAAATGGTTGTCTTAAATCAGGAAGTGCAAGAACATGAGCTGAACTAATTTTCTCCTTCAATGCATCCAAATATTTTTGTTGCTTGCCACCCCATTGGAAAACCTACTTAATGCTTGTCACTACATGTAATGGAGTTGCAATTGAAGAAAAGTTAGCAATAAACTTTCTCCAACATTGGGCTTCTCCCCAAAAGATTCTAACCTTTGTTACTTTGTTGGGCTTGGGCCGATAAAAAATGACTTTGACCTTGGAAGGATCTATTTTCAATTCTCCTCCTCCAACAATATGTCCCAAGTAAACAAGTGAGGTATTTCCAAACTTACATTTAGACATCTTTAAAAAAGAAAAATCTTTCTTCAAGACATCTAAAACTTGCTTCACATTCCTAACATGTTCTTCATGAGATTTTCTAAATATTAATATGCCATCCAAGTAGACAATTACACAATCATTAAGAAAAGGCCTTAAAACGTCATTCATAACTCTCATGAATGTTGCAGGAGCATTACAAAGCCCAAATGGCATAACCATCCATTCAAACAAACCTTTCTTTGTTTTGAAAGTTGTCTTCCATGTGTCTCCTTCAACAATCCTAATATGATGATATCCACTTCTCAAGTCCAACTTAGTAAAATACTTATTTCAATTGATCAAACAAATCATCAATTCTAGGAAGAGGGTAATGATTCTTTATCGTAATCTTGTTCAAGGATCTGAAATCTACACACATGCGCCATGTACCATCTTTCTGGTACTAAAACAATTGGTGACTCACATGACAATGTTCTTGGCATGATAACCCCTTTGTCAAGCAATTCTTGGATTTGTTTTTTTATTTCAACATTCTCCATTACTGAGATCTTGCACATGCCAATATTTGGAAGAGGACAATCTTGCTGCAATTGGATCTCATGTTGGATACCTCTTTTAGGAGGCAATCCTTTTGGCTCGTAAAACATCTCATCATATTGGTTAACAACCTCATATAAATCAGATTTTAACTTTGCATCACATCCTTGGAAAGCTTCTTTTTCAACATTGTCTTTGGGTTTGATCATCAATAGTACAAAATTATTGCTAGCATTGACTAATCTCTTCATTTTTCCAACATTTACAAGTGACAAATTGAACTTCTTCGTATGTGCTTGAACAGTGTACTCAATTCAATTTTTAAACAAATTATATGTGTTCTCACAACGATGAAAGATGGCTCTCCTATCATATAAATATGGGCTTCCCAACACAATACCACAAATATCCAATGGAATAACATCAAGATATACCTCATTTATAAAGTTTGCAACAATGAAAAATCTAAGTTTATATCTTTTTGTCACATGCAATTTGGCATTGCCACATATCCAACCTAGAGGATATGGTTTAGGATGAGGAGTTGTTTCCAAATGCAATTTCTTGACAATGTCTTTAGAAATGGGGTTTGCTTGAGATCTAGTATAAAATAGAGTATCTTTATTGGTATGCTTTGAAATAACCCTTATGTGGAAACGCTCTATTCTTTCTTTTTCATTTTAAGTTTCATTGAGGCTACTACTTGAAGAACTAGTACTGGCAATAGAGTCCTTACCTTTAAAACCCATGGCTGTGATTTTTGTTTCATCTCCCAAATCAGATCCTAAATCATGTTGTTTAGTTGCAACATTCTTTGGTTTCATTTTGTTGTTGAACTTTTTGGGTCTCATTTCAGGATGAAGTTTCCAACAATGGTCATCATCATGACCATATTTTGAACAACATTTACATGAGATTTTTTCTCCCTCTTTCTTGACTGAAGCAATCTTCTTTCCATTTCCTTTAAATTTCCTCTTTCCTTTTTCTCCGTTATAAATGGCTTCTTGCTGCCCTCTTGAGGAGTGTTCTTCCCTGTTGCTTCTAAATGAGTTTCCTGTACACAAGCTTCATCTATATTTGTAGGGTTAAACATAATAATTGTGTGTCTCAAGTATCTATGCAATCCTCCAATGTATTTGAATAAAGTTTCTTGAGAAGATAAATCTATATCCAAAATCAAATCTCTTCTCCTAAATTCTTGAGTGTATCTTTGCACACTTTTCCCTTTAGCTTGCCTAAAGTTTTTCGAATCCATAATAGCTTTATGCATGTATGCTAATGGATAAATTTGCCTTTTAATTGCAACAATAAAATCATTCCAAGAGGATAAAGCTTTACCATGCTTCTTCATGTCCTCTTGAGTTTTGTCTTCCCACCAAATGAGTGTTGCACTTTCCAATCTATAAGAAGCAAGATGAATATTAGTTTCATCATTCTGGATTCTTTGTATCCTACAATACACTTCAATTGAAAAATCCAATTATCCAATTTCTCAACATTTACCTCTCCATGGTACATAGGAAATTCAAACTTAATATGAAGCTTAAGCAAAGGAGTTTGTGGAATAATTTTACCATGTTCTTTTGGAGAATTTGGAGGTGGTTTTGAAATGGTAGAAGTGGAATATGGAGTTGAAGGAGGTGGAGTGTCACCATTCCCTCCATTCCATTTAGGAGTTTTATCACCATTACCTTCATCACCTCTTGGAGGATTTGACCTTTCTCCTTGCATCATTTCATTCCTTCAAATAAAACTTTCACCATTTCTGTCATATCATAAAAGGATTTTCTGAAAGTTTCCTCTTCTGAAGTAAGGATTTCATGACTCTCCTCATGAGCCACACTTGGTGAATACCTCCTTGAAGCTTGAGGTGATTGAATGATTCTACTTCTTGAAAGTTGGGAAATTGGCTCTACAAGTTTCCCTTCTCCTCTTGTGAGCTTAAACCTTGTAAGAATCAGAAAACAAAACACTTGCAAACAATCAAACCTTCAAAAACCTTTTCATTTTTAAAGTTTGAATTCAATTTTTAAAGTGTCCCTAGTCTTTCAATCTCTACATTTATTATCATAGAAATATCCACTGAAATGGATGCATTTTTTGAACAATCTCTTCCTAAGAATTAGGCATTCTCATCCAAAGGTTTTCATCCTGTAACACTATTGGTGACCACCATAGACAATGGTCATCGAAAGAAAGTCCTACCCTTATAGAAACATGTTTCTAGACCAATTTGCCATTTTTGGCCTCCCAATTTCACCAAATTTTGTTAGCCACAAGAGTCCCCTTTACCTTGACAAGGGATAAGGTAATCAAGAGAGTTTTCATATTGGTGCAGACCCCCCTACACTCCAATGGGGCTATGTGACCTCCCGGTCAAGGATCTTAATCTCCTCAAGACCTTGTTTTTCTCAAACTAAATCAAACACATGCCCTGTTATCACCCAAGGCGTAGGTCATATGGTACCACCTCGCTTTGGTCTGATCGTCTTTCGTCGTCCCTTTCATTTTCATGGTCATGATACATTCATTATCGATTGGTTCATCGATCGGAAGTTCAAAGTGGTTGCGGAGTGCCAACGTGCTCGCTCTTTATGGAAGGGATCAATCTACGCAATCAGAAAAGTACTCACCCAAATCGATCTAATCATGGTCATTGATCCCCTGACCCAACGAGATAAATGATGTTAGTGAATTATGGGCCGTGAACTAGCACTCCCGCTAATTTCACCTCTGCACTCCGCAATGATTCCCCACCGTCGATCTCCATTCACAGATAAACGGGTACCCGTGAGCCCTGCTTTTTTATCACTTTTTCCAAATATTAACACCAATGGGCGCTAGATCCTTCCGCTAGTCCTTACTTGAATGTGACCTCGGGCTATGACCAGGGGCTTACTGTGACCCAGGGCTTAACCTCTTGGCGCTTCACGACTTCAGAACTTTCAACAGGGACCAAATCAACGATCGTCGTCTTCCTTCGCAACCAACGGTCGAGATCTACTTCAGGACTCTGCGCTTCAGGAGTTTAGGATGTTCCAACCTCCGCTTTCCCCCAGAGTATTCCATACCTAAATTTCTATATCAGGCACCACGCATCCACCCAAATCAAGTGCTCTGGTCCACTTCGGGACTTCGACCTTCGGGAGTCTCAACTTCTCCATGCTCGCTTCCTCCTTGAGTGCTTTCACCCAGAGTTCACGATCCGTTGACACGTGCCTCCCACAGATCAAAAACCATAAGCCACTTCGACTCTTTAGGCTTCAGGAGTTTCAACTTCTGCACACTCGTCTTCTCCCAGAGTGTGTTCACCCGAAGACGATGAATTTCTACTACATCTCCTTCTGGATCTAACAGTCTAGATCTTCTCCACTCCCATCGACTTCCTTTCAAAGTGTTAGGCCTCTAAACTTCTTGATCTCTTGCCACATGTTCTTCGCAATGGAAAGTTGCGATCTACTTCAGCCTTTGAGACTTTGGGAGTTTGTCACACTCCATAACTGAAATCTTCTAAAGTGACTTTCCTCAAAGTCTCAGATATTTTCACATGTACCTCCGAGCGACCAACAACCATGATCTATTTCAGCCTTTGACTCTTCAGTGATTTCACTCTCTCCTTGTCTACAAAACTTCCAAAGTGCTTCCTCTCTGGAGTTGTAGATCTTACGCCACATGTCCCTATGGATGATGGATGGTCCCTAACCTATTCGGGACTTCGACGAATTCCTCACTCTTGTGTGCACAATGAGACTTAAAGATCACACACTTTACCTAGATCCAATGGTATGGAATGATTTCGCTTCCTCTTGGACTGATCTTGACCGATAACTCGGTGAATCTTCAGAGATTCACTCCCTTTGAAGATTTATTCCTGCTATCTCTCTTGATATTTGTTTGTTGGACCCTTTGACTCCTCATAGGGCTACTTCAACACTTAGTCAAACTTTGAATCTGTGCACTCCTTACAATAGATCCTTATGCAAGACTTAGCTTCTTGCGGGCGACTGTGCACACCTTGCAGCAGTCCCTTTGCACTCCTTGCAAATGAAAGTTTCACTTTATCTCTTCTGAGGTTCTAAGTCGAAATAGAATCTATCAATGAATTCCTTGCAAACTGTATGCACACCTTGCATGAACTCAACGAAGAGAAAACAATTGAAGCGCAGTCAAATACTTCACAGTTTCATATAATCAATAACATAACTCATTCATTCATGAAAATAGAAATAACAGGGAAATTGTAAACAGTAGTAACATCATACGTTGGGTCAATATCCCTCTATTATATTCATTCATATGTAAATGGCTACAACTCTAATATAAACAAACTTACATTGAGTAACAACTATATCTTACTAATCTGCAACAACCTCATTCATGCATACTATGCACCTACTTATACAAGAGGTCCTCTACGGTTCCCTCCAACTACCTATCTAATCGAAATAAAAGCTTACAACTACTTAGTCCTATTACAATAAATGTCTATGACAGAAAATTTAAGGTGGATCTTCAGATCCACACCAAAATCAAATAACTTAAGGATGATCTAATGTCTTCTGGCCTGACACGATCGTTCAACCCCCCATCATTAAAACTTCTCTGATTCATCATTTACTCATTAGTTCTTTGAGATACGTCATCTTTCAAAATTTAAAATTTTACTCAAAAGGCACACTAGGTGTTGTGATGTTATCCCATGTGGCTTTGCTAACGATGCTCCTGCATCATACTCCTCTAGGTAGAAAATTCATTGAATCCTGTCCATGAGCTCCTACAATGACCTTCCATGCTTCTGGATATCAACTTCATTTACCCAACTAGCATCTTCTATTGGGTGTCCCTTCCATTTGACCAAATATTCAAAATAGGTCTTCCTCCTGGTCTTCTTGCAAATCCTCTGATCAATGATCTTCTCCATCTATGGATTTTCTGCTACAAGCATCTACTTCTCCCACTGAATATTCTCTTGATCTTTTGATCTTTCTCTGTAAGGATACAGGTCTGAAATGTTAAATATGGGTGATATTCCCACTTCCTTTGGTATCTCTAACTCATAGGCATTGGTACCAAACTTTCTTAGGATCTTGCATGGTCCAATATTCTTCAACTTCATCTTGTTATATGTTCCTCTTGGGAACCTTTCCTTCCTCAACTGTGCTAAAAATTGATCCCCCACTTCAAATTGTAGTTCCCTTTTGTGCTGATCAACTCTGCATTTATACTCTGCATTGTTGTTATGCAACTTCTCCTTGATCTAATTATGAAGCTTCTGCATTTATGTAGTGAATTCTTCTGCTCCAACACTTTTGAATTCACTCTGCTCCAGATCTCTAAATTCTGATACTCCTCTTGGATTCATTCCATACACTATCTGAAATGGGATTTTTCCTTTACTTCTGTTTTATGAGTCATTATATGCAAACTCTGCTTGTGGCAAAATTTGGTCCCACTGGCTATGATGTTCAGTGACAAAACTCCTTAACAAATATCCTATACTCCTATTTACCACCTCAGTCTATCCATCTGTCTGAGGGTGATATGATGAACTAAAAGACAGTTCTGTCCCCATGTTCTTCCATAATGTTCTCCAGAAATGACCTACAAATTTAGTGCCTCTGTCTGAGACAATACTCCTGGGAAATCCATGAAGTCTCACAACTTCCTTGAAAAACAAATTTGCAACATGTGTTGCATCACTAGTCTTTTGGCATGGGATAAAGTGTGCCATCTTCGAAAATCTATCAACCACAAAAAATATGGAGTCACTTCCCCTCTGGGTTCTTGGCAATCCCAACACAAAATACATGCTTATTGCATCCCAAGGCCTATATGAAATAGGAAATGGATGATACAATCCAGTGTTCCGTTTCTTTCGTTTTGCATACTAGAAAATCTTAAATTTTTTCACAAACTTGTTCACCTCTGCTCTCATACCTACCCAATAGTATGAACCATTCAACTGTGAAAATGTCTTGTCATGGCCAAAATGTCCTGTTAGACCTCCATTGTGTTTTTCCTTCAGCGGATTTTCTCTCATCGAGCACCTCGGTATGCACCATTGGTAACCTTTAAACACCAATCCATCTTGAATCATGTACTCTGTCCACTGGCTTCTATCCCTGAGCACATGATTTGTACATGCTTCATATGCTTCTTTAAAATCTGAATCATCACAATACATATTCTTAAGGTGTTCAAACCCTAATGTCTTGACCTGAAATTCCTGTAGAATCAAACATCTCCTGTTCAATGCATCAACAACTTTGTTAGCATTACCAAAAATATGTTTAATGACAAAAGTGAAATTTTGCATAAATTCTATCCACTTAGCATGTCTCTGGTTTAACTTCTCCTGCTTGGTTATGAATTGTAAAGCTTGATTATTGCTATACAAGACAAATTCCTTTGGAAGAAGATAGTGCCTCCACTTCTTCAAAGATTGAATTATGGCATAAAATGATATATCATATGTGGAGTACTTCCTCACTTCTCACTGAAATATGCAACAAGCCTATTATCTTGGCTCGAGACTACTCCAATTGCAACTCCACTTGCATCACATCTCACTTGAAATGTCTTCTCAAAATTTGGTAAGACCATAATTGGTCATTCTGTTATCTTCTCCTTCAATATATTGAAGCTCCTCTCGACCTCTTCTATCCATTTGAAATACTTGTGTCTTTTCTTCACCGTGTCCATCATTTGTGCACAAATTCCACTTAAATTTATAATGAACTTCCTATAGAAACTCGCTAATCCATGGAAGTTTCTCACTTCAAATATACTCCTTGGTGATGGCCATTCTTTGATTGCTTTCACCTTCTCTAGATCCATCTTCAATTCATTTCAAGAGATCAAAAAACCCAAATATATGAGTTATGTTTTCATGAAAGAGGACTTCTTCATATTAATCAACAACTTCTCCTGCTGTAGTCTCCTCATCACTAATATCATATGTCTCATATGCTCCTCTTTAGTCTTGCCAAATATCAGTATATCATCTAGATATACGATCACAAACTTACCAATGAAATCTTTCAATACTTCATTCATTATTCTCATAAAATTACTTGGGGAATTTGTTAATCCAAACAACATAACAAGCCACTCATACAACCCTTCATTTGTCTTAAAGGTTGTTTTCCATTCATCACTTTATCTCATATTTATCTAGTGATATCCACTTTTCAAATCTATCTTTGAAAAAAAAATTTCTCCACTTAAGCAAACCATTAAGTCATCCATTCTAGGTAAAGGAAATCTATACCTAATGGTGATCTTGTTTATGGCTGTGGAGTTTGTACAGATCCTCTATCCTCCATCCTTCTTTGGGCTCAACATAGTTGGTACTGCGCATGGGCTCAAGATTTCTCTGACCAAACCCTTTTTTAACAAATCCTAAACTTGTTTCTTTACATTCTCATTCTCTTGAGGTGTCAATCTATATGCTTCTTTGTTTGGCAGACTTACTCCTGATACTTTTGATGGGTGGAAATGAGTTAGGCAACTCATCCACTACTATGTCAACAAAATTCTCCAATGGATCCTGAACTTCTTCAAGCAAATCATCCATATAAGTACTTGTAAGGACAACTGTAGGTTTCCTTACCACAACAAACTGCATCTCCTTTTCCTTCTTGAATTCAATCATGAGTTCCTTTCCACTCATGAGAAGTATGCTTGTGCTAGCTTCTCCCTTTACTTTCTTCTCTTCTATTGGCAACAACATGTGCGTCCTACCATTCTTTTCCAAAGTGTAAGTATTCCTTCTCCCATTATGAATGACACTCCTGTCAAAATGCCATGGTCTTCTAAAAGAAACATGACATACATCCATGGGAATTACATCACATAGAATATCATCTCTATATCCACCTATTTTAACTTCAATAAGGCATTACTTAGCTACCATTACCTGGTGTCCTTTTTGCAACCATGAGACCTTATATGGATTTGGGTGTGGAGTTGTCTTCAATTCCAATTTCTCCACCATCTCTGTGGATACTAGGTTGTCAGTGCTCCCACTGTCAATTATCACCTTGCATACTCCGTCTTTAGTCTTGCAAGCTGTTCTGAACAAACTGTTTCTCTGCACTAGCTTTTCAATCTCTAGCTCTGGTTTTAAGAGAACCTTTCTCAACATCACGGATTTTCCATCCTCCACACCTTCTGCTTCAACATTCCTTTTCTGTGCTTCTGAAATGTGAGATTCACCTCCTCCTTCTTTATTTCTCTTGGGACATTCCCAAGACACGTGTCTTGTCTTTCCACAAGCATAACACCTTACCTCTCCTTCTCTGTGTCTTCCTCTTCCTCTGAAATAATTTCTTCCACCACTTTGTCTTCCTCGGGAACTTCCTCCTCTTTCTAAGTGACTATGTGGTTTTTCATTCTCATTCTTGGTTTTATGTGCCTTGTCGTGGGAAACTTCCTTACCTTTTTTTTGACTTCTGCCTCTGCTTTGCTGACTCTGTTTTCTGGCCAACTTATCCTCTACCTTCAGTGCAATCTGATAAGAATCCTCCACTATCCTCACCGACATCATGTTGATTTCATCCTGGATCTTATATCTTAGGCCATTTATGTACATGTAAAATTTCTCTTCATCTCTCTCCGTCTGTCCAGTACTGATGTTCAGATTGTCAAACTCCACTATGTACTCTTTCACTATCACACCCTTCTATCTCAGGTTCTGTAACTTCCTGAACAAATTCACCTGATAATTCTTGGGTATGAATTTAGCCTTCAGCTTAGCTACCATTGTATCCTAATTTTTTATCTTTTGCTTGTCTTTGCTCCTCCTATCATACTATAGTTCATCCCACCACAGTGCTGCATGTCCCTTTAGCCCGATGATAACATGTGTTGGCACAGGGGAAAACCCATGGCTCAACGCTTCAACAACACACCAAAAAAACCCTAACTACTGGCCCTTTCGGCAACACCTGCGAAGCAGATGAAATCTCACCCGAGGTAGAGGTAGGGGTGGTTGCAGGACTCAGATGTCTGCAACCTAGCTAGGACACAGATCTATGATTACAATACCTTAACAAAGCATTTAGTAGTTATCATTCCTTAGTATCTAGCCTTTGTTTATAGTGCAAATAAACCCTAATTTTAGAACAACATAGTATTCAACAAGATACAACACATTCAAGCACTAAGCACATCAAAATAGACCAGATCTGGTACTCATTCACATCACCAAGCACTAAGATATCATATCAGATATATCTAAGCATACATTACTGTACAAAGCATAAATCATATGAGCAATAAAACAACCATAATGAACAAAGAAAAAATAACACATGATATACGTGGTTCACCCCCAACCTGGGGTTATGTCCACCGACTCTTCTTCTCTTTATTGACTTCTGTCAATCATCTACATGCACAGAGCCACATGATCATACTCTGCATAGGACAAGAGATATGCGTGCACTCCGCCAGATCCCCCTTCCTCGAGCTAGGTTACAACACAAATCCCTCTTACAATATACACAAGCTTCTTACATCCACTTGCACTTAGCTCTTCCAGTGTCCAACACAACATGCATAAATCATTTATAACTATCACTTGCACTTAGCACAACATCACACATATGGACACATTCTCTCTTCTTACATTGCCTAGAAATCTATTTATACATTACAAAAGGGCCTAGACATGGGTAAACCCATGAGCCGACATCCCCACACCCATTACATAAGCCCAAAACCTAAAAATCCATAAAAGGGGGTCAAGATCCCATGATCTCCTCTTTGACTTGCACTCCACCTTTGACAACCTATCGAAAAAAAGGGGTCAAAAGTGACCAAGTATCTTCAAAACTTGGTCAAGGGCCAACATGCCCCCAACACTCACCCGTGACTCATCCCAAGTCATTTTGATCTGGGTAGCTCTGCCTCAAAATCCTTGAGTCTCCCTCAAGCTGGTTCAACCTCCTGCTTCTCCAGGGCCTCCTGCTCGGTGAATTCCTGAATAACGGCCTCGTTCACAGGTTCTTCCAAGCATTGTTCGACTACAATGACTACTTGTTCCATATCTGCTCCTCAACCTTCAATTTCCTCAAACAATTGGCAAGCTTCATCTTGGACTGGTTGCAACCTTTGAGTCACTTCCATGACTTTGCTTTGTATGGTATGGACTTGCTGCTGAGCAGTGCACTGTTCCTGGGACCTTTTCATCCTTTCAACTGCTGACATGAGTTTCAATGCCGGTACTGTCGCTACTTGCTGCTTTGCCTCCTGGAGTTGTGAGTCCAATGTATTTAGTTTAGGGTCCTCAATAAGTCGCCCATAAGTCTATGCACTTCTACTGCTAAGCTGTTTACATTCCAAAGCTAATGCTCTGATCTTCTCAACTACGCTCTGGGCAATGGCTTCTCTTTGGTCTCACACGTCCTGTAGAGTACTTGGTACTATTTGTAGCTCTAGATATGCTATTCTCTGTTGAAGCTGCTGGATGGCTTTAGAAAGCTTCACTACTTGGTGCTCCATTGGGTCTTCCTCCTTTCGCTCTAAGCCTGTCACAAAGCGAACTACTCTACTGATTGCTTCTTTTACTCCAACATGCTCTACGATCATTTGTTCCTTCTCTTGCTGGATATGTGCTCTCTCCTCTTCGAACTTTGTTTGTAGGTCATCCTTTTCCTGTTGCGCAACTCAACATTTCTCTATCACTTCCTCTTGTGCTTTCTTAAGGGCCACTATGGTATGTTATTTTTCTTCCTGTGCGCGATGAAGGCGAGCTTCAATCACATCAACTATTCTATGGAGTTGGGTAGGCTCATCTCCCAACTCTAGTTTTTCTTATGGTGGGGGTGTAGTGGATACTACGTGGATGGAGTGAAGGGCTTTCCATACCCCTCTTAGCTCTTCTTCAAGCCTTTTGTACATGGTCTCTTGCTTGGCTTCATTTATCTGCAAAATATCTTCTAAGGCATCTGATATAGCTGTGATGATGAGGTCAAAGTCATCGAGTGTGAGCACAGTCTGCAACTTGATCTTACTAGCTTTTGACTTCTTTTGCGATGTGGTTTTCATGGGAGAAACCTTTCTTTTGTTAGAAGGCTCTGCATCATTAGTGGGATTCTATGGCGGTGTTACTTCACCTTGCTTCTATTTGTCTTCTTATCCATTGTTCTCTTCTTTGTCTACTTCGTCATCACCTCCTTCACTAGGTGATTATGAAGCATTCTATTCTGATGCGCTGTTCAACTTCTTTACCTCTTCTATCTTCTTCCTTATGCTAGTTCCAGGTGTATCTTAACCTTCGTGAGTGACTACCGAGATTCTGATTAGTTCAGGGTTGTACAGTTCCGTGGGGTCAACCAGGATAAGGAGATCTGTAGGCCATTCCTTAGTTATTTCTTCTATGTCCTCGTCTATGAGTTTGTAGTAAATTTGTAGTACTTCTTTGTGTTCATCTCCACACGTAGCGATATAGATAAAATGTTTTTCTACATTGAACTTCCCAAATGGACTAAACCTATGCAGGGTGTTCTGTGTCATACGAGGGAAAGCATCAATATCCCTCTTTAACTACATTTAGTAGGTGTGGAACACCGCATTTGACTGCCATTTTTTTCCCATATCGCTCGAATAGAAGAGCATGGTGAACTTCGCGGCTAAGGGTTCAGATGGCTCTATTTCAGGGAAGGTATCACCTTCTGACATCTCCCAAGCTATGAACTCGATGAGGATCAACAACCAACTAAAGTGGAACTCATATCCCTAATCCCGATCTTTGCAACAATCTTGTTCTAAATGGTTCACTAAGTAGCTTGCCCAGTTCATTTGTAACCCCTCCACACATTTTCCTGCGAGGTCAACAACAAACCCCGTGACTTGTGTGGGTTTGTACTTTCTTACTAGCTTACCACCAATCAACTGGCAAGCGAGGCTCACCATGCCATTCTGGATGGAGGCTACCTTGTAGCCTCACTTCCCCTTCTCCACATCGATGTAGGTATCTTTAATCTTCTGTGCTAGGGCATGGTCTGCAGCCTTTCCTGGGTAAAAGTCTTGCGGGTCTAGTCCCTGCATTCTTAATCCAATGATCCAATGGATCAATGCCAGATCGATGTTGATGTGTCTTTCTAGCCACAAATAACCACAATGTAATCTCGACAATAGGATCTTAACGCACACATTAACCTCCTGGTGCCTTCCAAAATGGGGTATCTTCATTACGTTCAGGATGGTGGACTACATGAGGTGCATAGTACATGGTTGGGGGATTATTCTCGACTTCTTCCCCTTCATTCTAGTCAAATACCTGTGAGGTGAGAGAATGCTAAAGTTATTTTGGTCTCCCAAGTTGAATTCGCTGATCTTCAACATCATAATCTTATCCTACTGAGGCTTGCCTGTACGTATCCCCTTTGAGAGGTATGCAATAATCAGAGTGTAGTCGAAGTCCCTGGGGACACTGTCACGATTCACCACCACCGACCAGAGGTTGGATGTATTTGGGTAGGATGGATGGGATTAACTTTGTGTTTTCCAAGTCATATCGATGCTTGGTTCTTTTCTTGGTCATAGCTCGGGATGGTCTGGATCCACGAGCAGTCGACGAGGAGGCTTGCACTCCTCTTGTTGATGAAGCTTGAATTCCAACGGACATCACCTTCTCAGCCATAATTTCGATTATAACTTCATCGAGAAACTTTTCTATGATGCTGAGTTCTTTCAACATGCTTAGGTTGATTAACAAACACTCAATGCAATGGAACAAATGGTGAAGTCTAAGTAAACACAACGCGACAATAATGAGTTCTCTTGGATACAATTCACGAAAGTGTTCTCAGTGCAACAATTGACAGAATAAGTAGACAACGATGTAACAGATCCCTCCAATGGACAAGAATGTAATGTCCCTTTCCAAATAGGAGCTCCAGAAGAGGAGGCTTAATGGTCTAAATTGCCCCATTAGACTATAGCCAGGGCCAAAGAGGGGTAAACAGGATTACTAGATGTCACTCCAGTCACAGGTGTTATATTCAGAAAGTGACATTGAGATAAAAAGGGTTAAAAGTTCTTTTAAGTCATTATGAGATAAAAATAGAAGTCAACAGTGAATTAGGGTTTCAACAGTGATTTAGGGTTTTGGAAGTCAACAACGAATTAGGGTTTCAGCATGATTTAGGGTTTTGGAAATCTATAAAGGAAGGGTCGGCGACCCAATTCATCATTATGTAGATTATGATTTATTGAGGAGAAGAGGCACATCTCGGGGGAGATAGTTCAGTGTATTCTAGGA
Organism: Picea engelmannii; assembly: GCA_009831015.1. Taxonomy (NCBI): domain Eukaryota; kingdom Viridiplantae; phylum Streptophyta; class Pinopsida; order Pinales; family Pinaceae; genus Picea; species Picea engelmannii. The sequence continues at coordinate 172,043 of ML779654.1, forward strand.
GGAAGACACCAGTTGGATGATTTCGGTGTTGAAAGACACTCCCTAGTCACCGGGAAGATCATCCAGTTCTTCCATCATTCTTCATTGATTCCACAATGCTCCTATATTCTGGGTATTATCTTTTAGTTGCTTATTTGTATTCCGATTAAGATCCTTTTGTCTTTTGATCTAGCCGAGTGTTGTTATTTTATTCAGCCGTAGTTGCTTATTTATATTCCGGCTAAGATCCTTTGTATGTTGATCTAGTTGAGTATTGTCAATTATTCAGTCGCATTCGACCATTTTGTAATCCAAAAAGATATCATAATACAAAATTTGCAGTCCTTTGTCACGTTTATTATTTGTATGATCATTTATATGCTGTAAACCTTTGATCCTACACACACATTAGCAGCGTTTCCTAGACTAGCCAAGTCAGGAACATTACAGTGGTATCAGAGCTTTAGTCCTGCCAGACTGTGACTAAAGACAATGAGTGCAGTAGAAGACCCAGAGGGCCATGAACACGTAGGTGACGAATATGTCACTTACAACAGGCATCAGGAAAGAAAGCATAGGCCTGATTTTCCCCCTTTTCCTCCTAGCTCAGAGGAAGAGGAAGAGGCACACAAAGAAGCAGAGAGAAGGGTGGAGCATGAGGCAAAGAGGACGCTAGGAGACATATATGAGTGACCAGAGGGTAGTGGAAAGGCCCCCATAGATCCATAGGAAAATTTCATGCAAGTTATCAATGATATGTTAGCTAGTCAATGGACCATGTCTCAGTCCTTAGCATAGGTGGTTGATAGATTGGCTAGAGTGGACACCCTAGATAAACAAGTCCCACATGCAGCACAAGGGAACTCAGGAGCAGGCAGTAGACCCCAGTAACCCTCTCGCACATATAACTCTACGAGTAGGATTCCCAGACCTGTGTTTCCCAGTTTCTAGAGGGCAGCCCCGGTAGCAGCACCACCACCAATAGTACAGAGGCCACCCACTCATGCCAATGGCATTGCAGAGTATAGGAGGGAGTACACAACATTGGGTCATGAATTCCATCAGGACATGACCTTAGTCAAGTACTGTGGACTTAGACTCAAGAACTTCCCTAGAGAGCCGCAGAGGGGAGGACCACAACAACAGCAGGGGAATAACCTTGATTTCATCCAAAAAGTTGGGAAACTCACCATCCCTTCTTTTGACGGATCACCCAAATACACCACCAAAGATTGGGTACAGAATCTAGACACGTATTGCAAGCTCAACCAGATGACCGAGACAAAGGCCATCAGTTTCATGACCTTACACTTGGAGGGTGAGGCACATGAGTGGTGGTATCATGGAATGGTGACGTTGGGTCACAGTCACATAACCTCCTATAGGGAGTTTACAGATAGGCTCATGGACAGGTTTGACAGGAAGGATCTCGAGATACACTTCAGGGATCTATCCCAGTTGAGACAAACTGGCACAATAGAGGCGTTCATCACAGAGTTTTAGCAGGTAGCCATGGAAGTAACAGATATATCAGAGCCTAGGATGATCATGCTATTCACAAAAGGACTCACAGAGCCTTTGAGAGGATGGGTGAAGGCATATAGGCCTCCCACTTTGTAGGATGCCATCCTTGGCACTCGAGATATGGCAGACTCAATGCCAAAGACTAAAAATTTCTCCAAACCATTTGTGCCCTAGAGGGATCAAGACAGGAAGCCATTCCAGAGAGAATGGTGTTATCAGACTAATCAGTAGGTGCAGACACTAACAGATCTCCCTAGACCCACCTGGATCTACAACAAAACAGGACAGAACATGACTCTTTCCCTAAGTTGTGAGCATTGAATCTGCTAATAAGGAGGAATATGTGACATACCTTGATATCGTTTCCTTAGGTCTCTATTTCTCCCACTTCGCTCCGGTGCTCTTGTGAGGTCAAGTCCAAGACAACACAAACCAACCAAAGTGAAGATAACAAAATGTATTCAACGTCAACTTATGCATATGATCAAGGAATTACACAATAAAGTAAGAGTGACTTTATGGGAAAGGGACATGCCACTGTATCATATTAATTGAAAGTAGAAGATACAACCTGATCGCCTTGAGGTCACAAGCTTCCTTTCAGCGACCCTTGGTTCCAACACATACACTTTCTTTGTGCTTGCATGAAGAAGATCCAATTCCTCTTGATAGACCAACTAGAGCCTTCAAGCCTCTGTCCAAGCAGGGTTCTTCACACAATTCTTTCACCAATTTTTCATTCAATCTTGCTTAACCTTTTCCATGAGAAACCTTTCAATATATAGGAGAAGGAGAGATGGTTACATGGATGAGGATGATCCCATCAAATCTGAGAAGTCAGTAAAATGACAACCACACGAATGCCAACTCATTTTCTAGAATATTCCCTTCTAGAACCCTCGAGACCTCTTCTCTTTTCCAAGCTTGAAAACAGGTTCGCACCCTATGTATGGAGCAAACTACGAGAAGTTCACACCCTAGGTGTAGGTGGACTACGAGAATGAGGGATTCTCACACCCTAGGTCATATGTAGCCTACGAAATCACTTTGAAAATATGTTTTTTTGGAAGGAGACAAGGGCCACTTTTCTCAGGCAAAAAGTCCTTGTTGGGAGCCTGAATACACCATTGTTAATACATCACCAGAGTGACCAAAACCATGTGTAACAAAATGCCCCCCAAAGTATGAAGCCAGAATCTGTGACAGCCAAAATACTTTGTAAATTGTGTGTGTGTGTTAGAAACCAAGAATACACCTAATCATAAACTTGCAAACAACCAAGCATCTACAGAATATAATACCAGTTCTGAGGTAGGCATTCCCATACTCAGACCACAAATGAATGTCATCATGAATGTGGGTCATGGCCACCAATAATACACCATGGATCCATGCCGTCAAATATATTGCATAACCATCGGGAATACACTGTGGATCTATGCGAGGAGACTAAAGTTATGATGACATAGCCATGTGACATACAAAGTGGATCTATGTGTCAACAAATCATACATATTCCATTGCAGCTCGGATCAAAAAGACAATACCCAGGGTATTCAATCTCGTCACCTGAAAGTATGAATCTAGACATGTGATTACATGTGTTGAAGTCGAACATGGTAGAAACCACTTGATTATCGATCATTGATGCAACCATTAACAAGTGCGAGGGAAATAACCATTAATGTCAATGACTCCCAAGGTACACTAGTAAAATCCAATGAATGTGAATAAATGAGCCGAGGTCTAACATTCAATGGAATCTCCCGATCAGGGGTCAATGATGAAAACCCACTGTCGAAAGAGAGAGAACCTACCATTGAGGCATGTAAGTTCCAAGGTACCGAATAATTTCTAAGTCTTGTTTTCAGATAATGAGTTGGAGTCAACGGGACAAGACTTGTCACAGGAGGGCCTTGGTGTATCCCCCATCAATGACACAAAATAAGTAATAGATTTTGAAGGTGAAACATATTAAGAATATAGATGAAAATGGACATAGGGAAGGCTGGCTTGGTAAGAAAGGACAACTGCAGATGGATGACTCAAATAAAGGTTTTAGATGAACTTCTCTTGAACATATGAATGACACGACCAGGGATTTGGCAGCATTGACTCAGAGACGACTCAGGATATGACCTTGTAGCAAGTCGAATGAGAGACAAATGGATTTCCCAAACCGACTTACAATAATGAATAGGGGGTGTCATGTTCAAGAGCGACACTTAATGACAATAACATGAATATGAAAACACATCCCTTTCCCAAATTCCCCCCCACCATTTTTGGCGAGTACCTCTTTATTTTTACGCAAGATTGAGGAGGATAACATATGCTTGTTGATGTAAGCTCATCCTTCAGATGATTCCCTCGGAGTGTTTTTAACAAACCCTAGGAAGGAGTGGTTCAGTCCCATTACGGGTCTTTCAATGTTTGTTTAACGAGTCCAAAGATAGAAAACTCGAAGGTTTTTCATGATTATAGAGTCTGGAAAAACACTTAAAAGAGAACTCTCTCAGTTCCTTTTTTGTAAAGTAGTCTTATGAGACCGAAAAAGAGATAAATTATCGCCCAACAAACATTTTCTTCAAATAATTTAACGAACGTGAAAAAAACAAGGTTGCTCGACAATCTTTTCATGTTTAGAGAGTCTGAAAATAGCTTAAAGAGAACTCCAGGGGGTTCCTTTTTCGTATAACCTTTATGAGCCCGAAAAAGTGATAAAAGTGTGCTCGATTACGTTCTCATGTATTTTCGAGTGTGAGAACAAACAAAGACCAAGCTCGAGGTTTTGTCTAAAAACCATAAAAAACAATTAAACATGTGATGAAAAAGAGAAAAGATCCGTACTCCTTCGTGTGGACTTCAAAGTCGTTATATCTGCAAAAATTCGCACTCATAGGGCTATTAGGCATTAGGTTTGATGATTAAAACAATATAAAAATCAACAAAAATGGTAAAAAGTAAATATAAGTGGGTAAAAGGGATTTTACCATAATCATTGTGATTTTGCCAAGAATTTTGACCCAAAACCCCTCTTTTTCCCTTGAATTTCAGTGCTCGATTGCGGAAGGTACAAGCAACCATTTGGCGAACTGTCTCCGTCAGTGAGGTAAGCTCCCTGTCTTCTACCTTTTCATGGTTCAATTTTTTGTTTTCATTTGAAAATTTCAAGGTTTTGAGTTTATTTTAGGGCCAAAACTTGCACCCTGGCATTCTCGCAGGCTAGCCATACGAGACCCGCGAGAACCTCACACTGCGCTAAAGGGGCACCTGCGAGGGCTGCAAAATGAAAATTCACTTTGATTTTTTCTCAATGAAAAATATGCCAAGGCTTGAAATGAGTTGCTGACTCTTTTCTTATGGTTCTTATGTAGACATTTGACCATCACAATGCTGGAGTGACACGAAAGAGATGATGAAGAGGATGATGCTATTGCCTGGAATGACCCAGGTACCGTTGCCACTCTCCAAGACTGTGGTCTCTTGAAATTCTTTCGGATCCTGGGCATGAGGGCCCAAGTCAGGTTGTTGGAGTACCTCGTTCATATGTGGGACGTGGACCAACAAGTATTCCATGTGGGGGTCCACACATTGTCCTTGGATATCAAGGACGTTTACTTCCTAACAGGATTGTCACGGCGTGGGTACCACGCTAGCTTGACTGGTAGTCGATGTGGTGGGCTGCCTATGAGTGAGTATTGCCATCGGTACTGTTCTCTAGAGGCAGAAATAAGCAAAGGAAAGGTGGCCATTTGGGGGATCCAGTATTTGACCCTTCTGTTGATGGGCGAAATTGACCGCTCGTCAACTGGAGGGGTGAATCTGGTCTAGGGTTGTCTACTTAAACCAATCCGTTTGTATTAATCCACTCCAACAGGTTTAGCGGCTCGGTTGGCCGATCTAAGTCCTAAGGAAGTGAAAAAACAAAACTAAAGAAACTAACCTAATGAAAAACACTCGCTAAAAACTATATACAAATCTAATATATACTTACAGTTCGCTAACTAATATTTACAAAATAGCTCTACTTATTATATGTACAATATGATTATATCTCTGATATATGTATAACATTTACGGAATGCAAATTTTGATCGAAATCTACAAAAATCAAATATGAATTGATTTATTTAGCGACAACAAAACTATCACTCAGTCTTTTTGATTTATTTTTATAATTTTTATGAACAAGAAATGAAATAACAACTGTCTAATTGAAAAATAAAGATAACAAACAATACAATATATTTAGACTATAGGAAATTCCTATATTAATTTAACTAATAAAATAAAACAAGTGAACTAACCTGTAATCGCATCTCCTATTCGTCCTGTGTATAGCATCTAATTTTGCTATTTGATGAGGCCAACCTGCACCAGATTTTCCAAATGATTCTTATAAACGCGAAGCAGTAATGATTGAATGATTATGACAGAACATACAAGAGAATTAGTAACAACAATTTTATTATTTTACAAATGATCACATTAAGATAAATCTGGCTGTAAAAATTTGTATATAACTGCTCATTGAATAAAGAAGATTAACCTTCTAATCATCAAATTTGAACAGAGTAATTGCTGTATATAATATGAGAGATGTAAAACACGGACATCATATAAATTCCATCACATCAATCTGTAATAAACCATGATATCTAAAGTAGTCACAATTTAATTACAAATCAAAATGACCAAAACTTGAACAAAAATACGATATATCGAAGCTAAAGCTGTACTAATATCAACTTCCATTCAAGTCTGTCAATCATAAATCCATAGTTTCTGCTCCCAAGAAACGATGGTCCTTAGTTTACAAAACAATACATTTATATAGGCTACAGGATCAAAACGTTTCCTGTGGATATCATCAAATTTGTTCCAAAAATTGTGGGGGATGCAACCTCCCAGATTCTCATTGTTATCAAAACTAATAGCCTATTCTAAAACCACATAAAGAAATAGCATGCTGAGAGATGCCACCAACGATTCAAATCTTCTTTAGAAATCGTATGTACCTGTAAACACACAAGAATAAATGATTTCAGATCGCATTTTGGTTGTAAAAACAAGAAATTTGAATTTTAGTAACTAGCTACAGAATCTCACGATTCTGTAGCTAGTTATAATTATAACTAGAATCGTGTTTTATTGAATCAATCAAAACATACTAGATGTAATTTGTGCAAAAAAATCATGTATTCTAATTAAAAACAAAGACAAAATCATCCTAAAATTATTTTTAAACAACATACCTCAGATTAAGGGATTCGTCTTAATCAAACAATTTTCGAATTCACAATGGCAGTCGCTGCTTCCACGTTCTTAAAAACAACAGACCCTGTGTTTTTTTGTCTTTTATCTTTGGTTTGGGCTACAGATTGTAGTCTGCCATTTTCTTTCGTTAGCAAATTCACCTGGTCCTCCAAGGATTTGATTCGAGACTGAAGTAAAGGCACGTCTCTGTAATACCTATCGAGCCATGATTGACATTCGTTGCATTGCGGATGAATAGACTGTGTATTAGAAGTGATGGTATTAATAGGTGGGGAATTTTCTAGCTAACCTATAGGTTCACTGTTGAGTTTGATTCCAGGGAAATCGGGGTTGTCTTTAAGACACGATGGAAGGTTTGTCACATAATCATAGGGTTTACCAGAGCAAAGTCCATACGAATATGGATATTCTTCAGTTAGAAACTGTTCAATTTCTGAATCGAAATCCTCGCTTAACACAATTGGATTTTGGTCTACACAGGGCTTAGGTTTATTTCGGGCACATCGTGAAACCCAATGCATGGCCCTTTTACCCTTGTAATTGATATCAATATTACCTTTACACTTTTTCTTTGCAGATTTTTTAACAGACTTACCACCACCTTTGGGATATGAATTTGGTAGAGTGTCAGGTTGGGTAGTGTCCAGATAGGTTGAGGGTTCCACATAGGGCGAGAGCAAAGGAGGAGGGATGGTAGGCTCGATGAGGGTTTCTGTGATGACAGACTTGTCAATTTGTCCTATTTCACTACTAGCAAAACCATTTCTTAACAGGAAGGCGTCCCAACAATCACCGTTTAACTTCAACTGATGAACCATAATAATATTGATCAAACAATGGTGGAATAGGTTGGAATTAGATTTCTGCCTTTTAAAACACTTTTCCATTTTGTATAAACTTCGAAGGAGAAAATAGGACATGTTTAGGGGAAAATCGATAAAACTCATGAGAAACCGCAAGTGATATAAGAAAACCAAACCATATCTACCCTCACAGGTAATGAACTGCTTGACAATAGCTAACAGATCATGCCATCTAGGTTTTAGAGATGTAACGGGCATACCTCTGTCGCAGCTGGTAATCTTCCTTGAGGTGAGCAACAGTGACCAGGGAACCTCCTCAACCTTTGAGTTTTTGAACCACTTTTGTCCCACGGCTGGCAGACTGATGGCTTGGCTAATGAAATATTCATTTAACTCAAGCTAGACATCTCTTATTTTAGCTCTGCAACCATTGAATGTTAGCATGAATTGTTGAGCGACTGTTAAATTAAAGCCCTCGAACTTTTCAACAAAGACCTGCCAACCAGTCCTCTCTAAGTATTCTCGAGCATTATCAAATGATAACAAAGTCTGGACACTGTTGGGCTCAATTTTCACTACAGGGTCCATGGCTAATAGCACAAAATCGATAAGGGCTTCAACGATAGGGTATGACAAAACAAGAATAGAGCCATTTCCCTGAGCTTCCCCAACACAATGAAAAGGCAGCTCAAAATGGTAGGCAGGAGCGTTAATGCTATGCGTGTGAGGAAAAATCGTATAGATCAAGGCCATGCAAACACATCATACCATGCTATACTTGGAATGACACCTCAGTGTAATGGTACACATGAAATCACAATAGTTGAAAACCATCATATGCATATCCACAATTCGATCAAAAAATCAATTTATCAAATAAACATTTGAATCGAAGATTTTATAAATCAAAAACCCTATTAACAATAGTAAAATACTAAATGGGTGGTGGTTTAATACACATGTAACCAAGGTGTGTTTGAGAACAAGGGGTTATACCATGAAAACAACCATGCTCATAACAAAATGAGACAAATAGACGATAAACCATATGAACATTAACCCTTTGATGAAATCAAACATGAATTCCAGCTGTGAGTTTTCATACTTTGTTTTATGGAAACAAAATCGAAAAGTAGGTATGTAGAAAGTGATGGATAATGGTGTTGTTTAATGAGAAATGTTGCGACGAGTAATGAGAATTTAAAAACCCTGTGTAGGCAGCTTGTAAAAATAGAGATTAATATGGCTGCCAACACCTTCGCACCACTTGTTCACCATTGCTCGTATGGCTAGGAGCGCTACTCCACACATGGCTCTCTAGATCTATTTTCAGTATGCCATAGAGTGTATTGAGCCTCGGGTCTTTAACTGGTCAGACACAGTCCTTCGTAGCATAAAGAGCCAGTTAACAAAATGCAGGAAAGGCGACCTGAAGAAATTTGGGTACGGATCACTTTTGGTGTCCTTCTTTCTTGAGAGGGTTCCCTTGCTGAGATTACAGGTTGAGTGGGGTTTACCGGCCCCACAGGATCTGAGGATGTTGAGGTGGTGCAACCTCATGGCCCGACATGTAGCTGGGCCTATCATCAAATACATTGATTCCTTCTTTGACTGGTTGCGGCCATAGATGTTGATGGTTTATGAATACGTTTATGCCAGATTGGATTTCTGAGGGGATCCAGATTTAGCCCTACCTGAGGATGCTCAGTGGGGTGACCTAGGTAAGAAGTACACATTTTGTTCTTTTAAATGTTTTTGTAATTTTTATCATATGCAAATGTTTTTATGTTTTCCCAAGAATTGATCAAAAATATCTTTTGAATAACATGGATGTGGGGTCATACCGACCTCCAGGTACGTCTCCTATTCAGTGACAAGGAGAGGTGGCTCTAGTGCCATGATGGGATGCTGAAGACTATAAGGCAGTGGAGCAAAAATTGGAGGGGTTGACTGCTGACATTCCGGACATGACTATCAGAGAAGTCCCTCGGTGTTATCAGCGCCATACTGTGGGTGTGTCAGAGTCTATTAGCCGACTGCTTCGTAGGGTTTCCTGAGCAGTCATGTGTTATCGTGAGTGTCACCCATGACGTTACTTTGTAGAAGCTACAAGCTTCAGATTTTGAAATTTTGGTCCTTGGATAAAACTTTTTTGTAAAAAAATTTTGATCGTTATATACATATATATGGCTTCTACTGGCTTATCTTATGATGTGTGATACATGTGATGTGATTGGTTTATAAATGGCCCAAATATCTGTCTAATACATAGTTAGACAATGCATCAGTTAATGTATTTAGACATCTAAGAATATGCTAATACTCAATATAATCAAAATAACATTCCAAAAGGCGAATTCGTAAATATACCCATAATAAAGTAAAACTTCGAATAGCATAGACATTACTTAATTGTAGTGAAACTAGTTGCGAATCAAGTCGTATGACCAAGTGATGTATACCAAGCGAAATAGAATCAATCATAAATTCGATAACAATGCTATATTCTGTAATATTTTTGGTTGCATGGCCGAGACACACACCTCGTAGAGTGATAAGTTAGTTTCTAGGGGCGTAAATTGCCCAAGCAGCAGAAGCAAGGTTCTAAGTACTATGGCTAGCGCCATCATCGAAGCCAATGTAGGGTGGTGAAGACTCTGACATCTGGAAACCAAACACAATGTAACATAAGGGTAGAGACCAAATAAAGAAAAAGCATACTACAGTAACACACAAGAAGTATGATACAATAAAATACAAGTACTCATGCACAAGTGATCTTAGGCATAGTACTTCTTTAAGTACAACCCATTTCCGGGTTCACTCAGAGGGATACCGTCATAATTTACTAACTCGTAAGATCCTTTCTCTAGAACTCATCTAACGATGTAAGGACCTCGCCACATGGCTTCAAATTTTCCATCCCCTAGCACATCCTGATCTTGTTCGTAAAGGAGAACTAGATCACCTTTGGAGAAAACGTAAGGCTTGACATGTTTGTTGTATTGGGCCTTGACACGTTTCTTCTGGGATTCTATGACTAGGGTAGCGTTGCATCGAGTTTCATCTAATCGCATGAGATACAACAAATGTTCTTCTTCGACATAAATGTTTGGTAGGAGTTCGACGACTAGTTTTAGGGAGGGTATCTCACATTCAATCGACATGATGACTTCTAGACCATAGAATAACCGGAATGGTGTAAGCCCAGTAGCAGACTTAACAAACGTTCGGTAAGCCCACAATGCTGAAAAAAACATCGTGTGCCAACTCATTTTGTGGATCGCTATCATTCGTCGAAGCACGGTTATGAGGACTTTGTTAATTGCTTCAACTTGGCCGTTGGCTTGTGGGTAATAGGGTGTTGAGTTTTCATGGCGAAGACCCAACGTTTTAGTGAGTTCGGACATCATGAAGTTTCTAAAGTGGCTACCGTGATCGGTGATGATAGACTGAGGAACACCAAAATGAGCTATGATGTGATTGAATATGAATAATGCTGCGGTCTTCTTGGTATTGTCAAACATCGGCATCGCCTCGGCCCATTTTGTAAAATAGTCTATGACTACAATAATGTATCCATGCCCTCCGACAAATTATTTTTGTCCTCCTTATTCTTACCCTTTACTTTTCTTGATTTATTTTTACCGGCGGGGGTAGATTGAACAACATTTACCTTAGAAGTCTTGCCGGTGGGAGGGGTATGAGATGAAGCATTTTGAACATTAGAAGAAATGGGTTTGGGGTTGTTGCTGGAGGTTTAGATGGAATGCGGTTGTGCATGGAAAGTGCCAATCACACCGCCGACCACATGAGAAGCAACAAAAGTAGTTGAAGTAGCAGAAGTAGAAGGACGAGGTGCATCAGGGAGTAAGTCATAAAGAGCACCTGTTTGTGAGTAAATGAGGTCAAGGTATTGAGCACGACTAATGGCATATTCTTCTGTGACAGCTCCACCCATGGCGATGTCACGACCGATGTCCCTCACAAATGATTTCGTGAACCATTCTGCCAACAACTGATCGAGAAGTTCTAGTTTGATGAGATGTCGTCTCCATCACCATTCATGAATGTGATCGGAGATATGAGTGGCTTTGGTTTGTTTAAAAGAGCTCAAAATATCGGTCCTTGTTTCATAGTGGATCGGTAACTAGTAGTGGGTGAGGAAAGCCATAGAGAGGGTGTTGAAGTTGGTGAAGAAACCTCATGGTAATTCTATATACCACTTCGTGACAAAACCCGTGAGAGTTCGTTGAAAAAGGCGTAAACGAATAGAGTCATCCATCAAGGAGTTGGATGAGCACCAAATGTGAAAAGCCATTACATGATTGTTCAAGTCCTCTCCTACTTTGCCATCGAATTTAGGGATGTCAGATGGTAGTTTGGCTGGTATGGTCGGCAATTGGGGAGAGTGACATATTTGATCATTTAAAATCCTTGACAGATCCGGGAGGTCCAGGGTGGCTAAGAAAGGTAACTGTCTGTTCACATGTGGGTACTGGTGACTTTGGGGAGGGAGTCCCGTCGGTAAACTAGTGGGACCATAAGCAGTTTTCATATAATGTGAGGATCATGAAAGATTCAATGGTTGTTGTGGAGGAAAGTAACTCATAGGGTTGTACCCTTGAATGGGGGTGTGGGTTTGAGCAGTCAAGCCCCAAATAGGATTTGACGTACCTGGATATGGTTGGCCTATGCTAGTGGGTATAACAGACGTAGCTAGAGGTTGTTGCCCCCCAGTCGATTGAGGATTATGTTGTATCAGATGGTTCCAATACTGGGCCAAGGATGGAGGTATGTTTTGTCCATAGGGTGGGTTCGGTGGGGGTTTTACTCCAATCAGGGGTTGTATTCCAATTGGGATTTTCCCTGCAAGGGGGGGTTGAGTTGGGCCTCCTTGGTGAAATTGTCCACCAACATGAATCTGGTAATTTGGTGTGAATGACGGAATGGTACCACTAGGATCAAAGCCTCCGATAGAGGATGGAAAAGGTCCTCTGAAAGAGGGTGGAGGAAGTGTCGGAATGAAACCGGGAGGAGAGTGCCTAGAAGAAGAGGGACCACCGGGAGTTTCGTATGTGATGTGCATAGGAATGGGAATAGAGGCATTCAATGAACGGTATCCGGGTGGAAGTGTCGGGATGACTTTGGGTGAAAGTGGTGTACTAATAGGGTCTTGGCTAGCTGCGGTAATCCCAGTGTGAAGACTCGTAGTATCTGTGTAATGGACCATTTGTAAAGGGAGAGTCATGATGTGGTTGGCTTGCGGGGCTTCTGTACCAAGAAAATAATAAGAAATAGTAAAAGGTACTGCATTTGGGTCAGAGGTTTCGGGGAATGCAAGTGAGACGGTGATATCAACGCCTACTCCTGAGCCAAAGAGATCTCTTCTAAAAATGCCAGTAGTCCAAAAAGGATCTTGACCCTCAGGTCCTGGAAAAGGTCCACTCGCTGTTCTAGAAGACAAAACAACTAAGTCTCCGGAAGAATTTACTCGTATAATACGTCTCTCAGAGTCGGGATGAAGTTGAAATTCCTCTCGAGAATTGGTAATTCAGAACCATTCTAGAGAGTCAGTTCTTTCCACTTATGGAGTGGTGACGTCTTGGACTTCACTCTGTTGAGGAGAGCCCTCCAGTGAGATGGTAGGTAAGGGTTGAGAACCTTCTAGATTTTCTGGGGGTAAGCCTTGCATTCTACGTGAAGGATGTGGAGGGTCAATTGTGAACGAGTTAAAAAATTACAAAGAAAATTCTATGGTCAACTTGGGTAAACAAACAACACGCACTAGTAAAAAATCTAGGAAACAACACCAAACAAACAAGACCTTCTAATTCTGAAGTCACTAGTTGGTGATGAAATCTAACGTCGCAACAACGAGATGAGAAGGGGCTGGGCTAGGGTGGAAACGTTACGTTGACAACCTGATTAACGGAATTACACCCTGGTGCAAGCTCCCACACATAATCATGGGTATACCCTCCAAGGAGCCTGAGTGAGTTTGGCCAACGTTGATTCCAGGTACTTTGAAGACTTTCCCCTTCATAGTCACCTTGTGTAATACCCTAAGAAGATAGGCCACTAAGGTTACCACCAACAATAATAAAGCTTGGGGGGACAGTTGATAGTCCGATCCACACGTAAGGGCAGGGTATCTAGCCCGAAATCAACTTGAGAGGCTTCCACTCATCATTGTGGGTATACCTTCAAGTGACCCCTGTAATACGTGCAATCTCTACACCGATATTAACAAAGCAGGGTGAGTAACTCTATCAATATGAATGTGACCTCGGGATTGACCATTGTGTGAGAAGGGCTTCCCAGGACAAAATGTTGCAAATGGAATTTGACACTCCTTAACACAAGATGCTATTTCTCTCTACCTTATTTCAAAGCTCTAGCCTAGCTAATGTTGGTGTAATAGAGTCCTAGAAAAGAGTTACTAGTTAAATTTTAAAATTCGCACGATATTATTAAAGGCTGTTGTTACTCAAAGAAGACGGAAATGAAACTGATGTTGTGTGAGACTCGACCTAACAATGCATAGATAGGAATGAAAAATATCAATTCTTGTTCGATGAATCCTATTTATGGGAGGGAAAGAGGAGTTTTCTGGAACAATCTTGAACTACTATATATAATATTCTTTGAAAATGCAATATCAACAAATCATGACCAATGCCAATTCTCTATTTGTTCTATTTCAACAATTGAATGCCAATATTTTCAAAATAAAAAATTGCTTTTAAAAAGAAAAATGTTTTTAAATTTTCAATAGAAACCACACAACAATGGTGAAACTAAGAAAAACCAGCAACTAATGAAAAACAATATACAACAAAACCCAAACCAATCTTTCAATGAAGACAAACATAATAAGTAGACAAGACTAGTCTTTTCAAATGCATGAGGGTGACAATTTTCCAAGTAATGAGCAATTGAGAAAGACAAATAATCCCAACTTTTAAACCGATCATTGACTCCCAACCAAACAAGCAATCGGATTTCAGGACCAAAGATTATATCCTTGTTAAAAAAAGGTCAAGAGATAACAATTGAGAAAAATGAACAAGAAGAGCTTTTGATTTCCGAAGACTAATCATTCACAAAATCCGAAGTCAAGAAACAATCAATCAGTGGCTCAAGAAGTTCTCTTCAGACACACATACAAATCTGGGTATCTGGGCATACAAAAGACCTTAATCTCAAAATTTTGCAAAATGGGTTCACAGGCAGGCAGTAGTGTACAGTGTGAGAATGGAGCATTCTCACAGGCTGGTCACAAGCAGAGTGCGGGATATTCGCACTGGATTGCACAGTAGGGTGCGAACTCTAGTAGTTCTCGCAGGCAATAGAAGGGTTCAGTGCAAGAATGACTGAAACTAAGGAAAATTTGGAAAAAAGACAAAAAAATTGAATGAACCTCTAGACCCAGAGAGTATGTCAGGGTCTCCTCAAGACTCAGAGATTGATAGAAATGAAAAATGGTAAGGTAAGAGAAAATGGCCAAGGAAAAACACCAAAAATCACCAAAAAATGGGTTGCATCCCCAGTTGAGTCGCCAATTTTGTTATCGAACTAATCGGTAGATGCAGACACTAACAGATCTCCCTAGACCCACCTGGATCTAGAACAAAATAGGACAGGACATGACTCTTTCCCTAAGTTGTGATCATTGAATATGCTAATAAGGAGGAATAAGTGACATACCTTGATATCACTTCCTTAGGTCTCTGTTGCTCCCGCTTTGCTCCGGTTCTCTCGTGAGGTCAAGTCCAAGACAACACAAACCAGCCAAAGTGAAGATAGCAAAATATATTCAACTTCAACTTATGCATATGATCAAGGAATTACACAATAAAGTAAGAGTGACTTTATGGGAAAGGGACATGCCGCTGTATCATATTAATTGAAAGTAGAAGATACAACCTGAACACTTTGATGTCGCAAGCTTCCTTTCAATGACCCTTGGTTCCAACACACACACTTTCTTTGTGCTTGCATGAAGAATATCCAATTCCTCTTGATATACCAACTAGAGCCTTCAAGCCTCTGTCCAAGCAGGGTTCTTCACACAATTCTTTCACCAATTCTTCATTCAATCTTGCTTAACCTTTTCCATGAGAAACCTTTCAATATATAGGAGAAAGAGAGATGGTTACATGGATGAGGATGATCCCATCAAATTTTAGAAGTCAGTAAAATGACAACCATACAAATGCCAACTCATTTTCTAGAAGATTCCCTTCTAGAACCCCCGAGACCTCTTCTCTTTTCCAAGTTTGAAAACAGATTCACACCCTATGTATGGAGAAAACTATGAGAAGTTCGCACCCTAGGTGTAGGTGGCCTGAGAGAATGACGGATTCTTGCACCTTAGGTCATATGAAGCCTGTGAACTCACTTTGAAAATATGTTTTTTGGAAGGAGACAAGGGCCACTTTTCTCAAGAAAAAATTCCTTGTTGGGAGCCTGAATACACCATTGTTAATACATCACCAGAGTGACCAAAACCATGTGTAACAAATGGAAGGGCAAGGAGAAGTTGGATGATGAGACTAGGCGAGATATTATGAGGAAGAATCTTTGCTTCCGCTGCAAAGATCCTTGGGTCCCAGGCCACAGGTGCATGGGCAAAGGAGAGATTCATTATATTGAGGTAGCAACAGACAACATGGACAGTGAGGAGGAGGAGTAGGATAGTGGATCAACTAGTTCAGAGGAGGAGTCAACAACAATAGAGGAGCAACCTCCCCATAGACCACCGACACTGGTAGGAGCCCATCCTCTAGTAGTCCCACAACTGCCATAACAGGATAACAGGAGGAAACCAACAAAGGGAGGTGTCATAGCGACCCTTTCTGCTGTTCCCAGGTATGATACCCTCCATATCAGAGGGATTATTCAGGGGAAATGGGAAATCACCCTGATAGATGGTAGGTCCACCCACAACTTCATCAACGCTTCACTAGTATCGAGACAGGCACTTTAGACAGAGGAGTTTGAGGGGTTTGATGTTGTGGTAGTAGATGGCCACACAATGGAGTGTCTAGATAGAGTCCCAAACTTAGAGGTGAAGTTAGGAAACTACACAGTGAGAGACACATTCTATGTGGTTGAACTATCGGACATAGATGTGGTGTTAGGAGTTCAATGGATGATTACCTTGGGAAAAATCGTACCAACTACCAAACCTTGGAAATGGGATTCAGAGATCAGGATGGGAAGAAGGTTGTTCTAAGAGGTATGTCGATAGGAGCACCCAGGACAGTTTCAACCAAGAGGATGGAGAGGATATTTAGACATGGGATGGTAGCATATGCCACATAATGCTTGATCACTACTCAGAAAGATTCAAAAGGTTGACAACAATACCACACAGAGATCAAGAATTTATTGGGATGACATCAACAGGTCTTTGAGGCAATTCCACCAGGGAGACCACCTGACAGGGGGTTTGAGCACACCATTGAGTTGCAGGAGGGGGCCAAACCTATGATCACCCCTCCTATCATCATCCTAGGAGGTTCAAGGATGATATAGAGAAGGCAATCAAGGAATTGTTGGCGATGGGACACATCAGACCGAGAAACAACCCATTTGCTTCTTTAGTTGTTTTAGTTCTGAAGAAGGATGGAACCATGAGGATGTGCATTAATTACCAATCCTTGAACAAGAAAACCATCAAGAACCGATACCCTATCCCACGCATTGACGAGTTGATGGATGAACTGCATGGGGAAGTTTTCTTCTCAAAAATTGATCTACGCTCTAGATATCATCATATCAACATCCGAGAGAAGGACATAGAGAAGATGACATTTTGATGTCATTTTGGACACTTCGAGATCCTGGTTATGCCATTTGGGCTAACCAATGCACCCACTACATTCCAATCTTGCATGAACCATATATTCAGGGATCAGTTAAGGAAATCAGTTTTGGTTTTCTTCGACGACATCTTGATCTATAACTGGTCATGGCAAGAGCTTATGTCACACTTGGATGAGGTATTGACCATCATGGAGTCACAGTCATATTATGCCAAAGAGTCCAAGTGCAAGTTCGGTATGAAAGAGCTACTTTACTTAGGCCACATCATCCGTGCATAGGGGGTACAAGTGCACCAAGAGAAGATCAGGGCCATTCTGGATTGGCTGATTCCCAAGAACGTGACAGAATTGAGGAGCTTCTTCAGGCTGTGCAGCTATTACAGGCGGTTCGTCTAGGGTTTTTATCATCTTGGAGCACTACTGATAGATATTACCAAGAATGGAGCCTTCATATGGACCGAGAAATCATAGGAAGCCTTTGATCACATGAAGGAAGTCATGGGCACTTGTCCAGTGTTTCCACTACCAGACTTCACCTTGCCATTTGTACTAGAGTGTGACGCATCCAACGAAGGGATCGATGCAGTTTTGATGCAGGGAGGACACCCCATTTTATTTGAGAGATGGAAGCTTACTCAACCTAAGAGGTTGTTCTCCATTTATGACAAGGAAATGTTGGCAATCATTCATGCCTTGACCAAGTTCAGACAATATTTGGTGGGCAACAAATTCATGGTCAAGACCGATCACAATAGTTTGAAGTATTTCCTTTAGCAGAAGGACCTCAGTGAGCGCCAACAAAAATGGGTGACAAAGGTACAAGCATTCGATTTTGACATAGAGTATGTCAATGGGAAGAATAAAATTGTGGCCGATGCACTATCAAGGAGACCTGCAACATGTTCTTTGATGGAGATTTCAACAGATTGGAAATCCCACTTGTTAGTGGAATATTCCAAGAACAAGTTCGCTTGTGAGGTGATGGATGGGTAGATACAGGATGATCGGTATAGGGTCATTAACGATTTCATATTTTACAAGGATAGAGTCTACTTGGTGCCAGATTTAGAGCTTAAGAAGAACATCCTCACCGCAGTTCATGATTCACCTCTAGCAGGCCATCAGGGGTTTTTCAAAACCTATAGACAGATCAGAGAGAGGTTCTCATGGAAGGGCCTAAAACAAGACATTATGAGACACATCAGTGAGTGTGTGACTTGCTAGTAGAACAAGTTAGAGAATTCTCTTCCAGCAGGGCTACTTCAACCACTCCCCATTCTAGATCAGAAATAGGAGAGTATATCTATGGACTTCATCACCGGTCTACCCAAGTTCCAGGGTAAGTACTATATCTATGTAGCGGTCGATAGATTGACCAACTTTTCTCACTTCTACGCCATACCGATAGAGTATAACAAAGTTTAGGTAGCCGAGCTTTTCTTCAGGAAGGTCTTCAGACTTCATGGGTTACCAAAAAACATCGTCAGTGACAGGGATAGCCGGTTCATAGGGACATTTTGGAGAGAGTCATTTCGGTTGGTGGGGATAGAGTTGACACCTAGCACTAGCTATCACCCTCAGACATATGGGTAGACTAAGATTGTCAACAAGTGGGTTGAAGGGTATTTGAGGAACTATGTAGGAGGACAACATAGAACGTGGGTAAAGTGGTTACATTTAGGAGAACATTGCTACAACACCACCTTCCACATGTCCATTGGTATGACACCCTTCTGAGCATTGTACGGATATGATGCTCCCACTTTGGTAGACTTAGTCTTCGGGGATAGTAGAGCTCCCAAGGCCGAGGATTGGATCATAGAGAGTCAGGAGATTCTCAAGTTGTTGAAAAAGAACCTGCAGACGGTGCAAAACTGACAAAAGATAAGTGCAGATAGGCATAGGATAGAGCACAACTTTGAGGTTGGAGATTTGGTTTTCTTGAGACTCCAACCCTATAGACAATCATCTCTGAAGAAGAGTGGGGCCGAGAAGCTCAAGCCCATATTTTATGGTCCTTACAGGATTATGCGATGAGTAGGCGTGGTTTCTTACGAGCTATAGCTTCCAGAGGGGAGCAAGATTCATAATGTGTTCCATGTGTCTTGCCTCAAAAAAGTAGTGGGACAATTCATTAACACATCATAAGAGATTCCCCTGTTGGATGAGGAGGGACAGTTGGAGTTAGTTCCGGAGGAGGTTTTGGAGTTCCGGGAGTGGAAACTAAGGATCATGGTCATCAGAGAGCGTTTGATCATATGGAGAGGGCCTCCAGTAGAGGATGCTACTTGGGAGAGTGAGTAGGTGTTGCAACACCCTAGACTGGTATTGCTTGAGGACAAGCAATTTCGGGAAGGGAGGACTGTATTGTCCCTTTCCAAATAGGAGCTCCAGAAGAGGAGGCTTAATGGTCTAAACCGCCTCGTTAGACTATAGCCAGGGCCAAAGAGGGGTAAACAGGGTTACTAGAGGTCACTCCAGTCATAGGTGTTATATTCGGAAAGTGACATTGAGCTAAAAAGGGTTAAAAGCACTTTAAGTCATTATGAGCTAAAAATAGAAGTCAACAGTGAATTAGGGTTTCAACAGTGATTTAGGGTTTTGGAAGTCAACAACGAATTAGGGTTTCAGCATGATTTAGGGTTTTGGAAAGCTATAAAGGAAGGGTCAACGACCT
>ML779654.1:192188-226533 GCA_009831015.1 Picea engelmannii
ATCTCAGGAGAGATAGTTCAGTGTATTCCAGGAGGAAGACACCAGTTGGATGATTTCGGTGTTGAAAGACACACCTTAGTCACCGGGAAGATCATCCAGTTCTTCCATCATTCTTCATTGATTCCGAAGTGCTCCTATATTTCGGGTATTATCTTTTAGTTACTTATTTGTATTCCGGCTAAGATCCTTTTGTCTTTTGATCTAGCCGAGTGATGTTATTTTATTCATCCACAATTGCTTATTTATATTCTGGCTAAGATGCTTTGTATGTTGATCTAGTCGAGTATTGTCAGTTATTCAGCTACATTCGACCATTTTTTAATCCACAGAGATATCATAATACGAACTTTGCAGTCCTCTGTCATGTTTATTATTTGTATGATTATCTATATGTTGTAAGCCTTTGATCCTACACACACATTAACAATGTTTCCTAGACTAGCCAAGTCAGGAACATTACAAAGAAGCCTTCATCAATGTAGTTATATCCGTTACGACGCGGTCCCAATGGTTCGATAGCGAGATTTTTGATCATAATTGTTGTTTCAATAGTTTGGGATCGAAAATCTAATAGTCATAATGAATCTAACGGTTATATTGCTCCGCCATGGTGAAGTGCCAATATGAGTTTCTTTGATATTTTGGCGAAGTTCGAATTTTGGAGACCTTCCTTCTATGAAGTATTCTCTGGAACTTCCTGTAACTTCTCTAACTTTTCTTTCTTCTTGCTGAGCTTTCTAGCCTTCTTCCCTGTGATCTGCATCTTGGTATTCCTCTTTCCATTCTAATTATTATCTCCTCTTGGCATAGTAACTTTGTGATGTTGGTGGTCTTTCCTAAGGTTCAAGGGAAATACTTCTTCTCTGTCTAGGGTAGGTTCTCTACTCTCCTGTACAGATAGGTGTTTCAAGTCTTCCTGTGTTCTTTCAACTTCGACATCTAGATTTATGGTCCTCTGTAGCTTCTACTGGTTTTCCTGTTCTTTTAGTAAGTATGATATTCTCTTATCCATGAAGTCTCTTAGGCCTTTCTTTTTCTGTTCTAGAGCTTCCTCTTCTTTTCTTCGGGTCTGATCTTTCTCAATCTAGGTTTTTCCTAGTAACATAGAAAATGGGGTGTTGTTCTCAATAAGTTTAACAACCTCAAATTCTTCCTTTGTCGAAGTTCCATGAGAAGTCATAGATGTCTGGGTAAGTATTCCACATAGGGTTATCAAATTTCCTCTAAATAATCCTATTCATCCCAATGAAGGAATCATAATAGACTTTCCCAAAATTTCCCAGGTTCTTTCTGTCATGATATTCACCTATGTTTCCTCATCTAGAAAACAGTCTATGTCTAAGTCTACTATTCTTGTTTCTATGCACTCTTTTTCTTTGAATATATCTGATAACTTGATATCTTTGTGGTCATTCAGGGTTTCTTTCATTTGTAGTAATATAGTCTCTGATTATTTCTAGGGTTCTGCCATGTTACAACGGAAAAACTCTCTATGGACAAGGGTAAACCACAACAGACAAATGTGACTGGATAAATCAACTCAATTCCAACATATGCTATATAGACTAATGTGCAATACAAGAAATAGGCCTACCTCGATCCAACGTTTGATGATGTTCCACTGTTGATCACTTTGACCCAAAGCTTTATACCTACAAGAAGTTATCAACAAACGAGCAAAGAAAGTATATAGTGATGATATAAAATGAATTAGCACATCATATAGCATAATCCATTAATAGACATTGCAAACACGCCCATGGATAATAATCATATATTTGTGAGATACCAATAGGATGGGAAAGGAGTGTTTCTATTAATAATTGATCAACAGAAGCGTCAACATTACAGACTTCCGTGTCGACACGGTTCAAAACCAAGAAACCAAGTTCCTTCCAACTGGGTCTCCATCACTTAAATCCTCCACCAAAGGCAAGATCATAGAAAAGAGGCAATGGGATCCTCTCAGTAATAGGGAAAGAGCTTGGGGTTTGAAAACTATGTTCAGACTTGAGGGACAAAGGGATGCAGACTCAATATTAAGTAATTTATCTAGAGTAACTTTGCTCTCAAAGTTGAATGCTTTCTCCACTTTTCCATAGCTTGAAATTGTGCTCTTATAGCCTTCAGAATGCAATTGAAGGGCTGAGTCGGAACATTTTCAGTATATGGAAGGCCAAGGATTAGAGATATTCTGTCGTGACATGGAAACCTGATCTCATTTTGTATTTTCTAGCACAAATCCCGATATACACGAGCTGAAGTGGAGCAACAAGCATATACACATCTTGTATAACTGATAGGGAGCGTATATGTGGAAAAATGTATGTTTTAGCTCTGGATTCATCAAAAAGGGATGATAAGTCTGCATAGGGAAATGGAAAAAGGCCCTCTGTGCAAGATAGCAATGGTGAGGCAAATCTTGCTATAACAAATGCCCCTTAATGTGTGAGATCAAAGGAGTATTTGTGATGGCCGAAATACATTATAAATAACCCAGAAGTGGAGTGGTAGAGAACCAACTGGATGAACTCAATTGCTCATTACATTATGTATTGACTTTGCATGCATGGTTGCCAAGAATACAATGAAGATCCATTTGGATAATATACCAAACAAGTGTTCATGGCCATGAATAGGAAAATAGAAATGCGGTTATATGCTAAAAGCTATCATAGTCACGAACAAGGCCCAGTGAAACCAGTCTAAAAAATCAATCTAAATATATCTGTCTACCATGGAGTACAATCTGATCTCCCATGATCACTGAAGTCAAATAGGTACTGGTCCAATGAAATAGAAGCAACAACTCAGGAAAACTGCGACCACATAATGATGTCTTCAAGTCTTCTACACTATCTGCCAATGGTGCAAGTCTAAATCATGTGAATAAATGAGTTGAGGCCAAACACGATGAGACATTGTTTGATTACCGGTCATTGAAGTATACTGTTAACAAACGCGAGACAACCTACCGATAATGAAAGTAGGTATCAATGCACCGAGTACATCTCTACAAATGTGAATAAAGGAGTTGGTGTCGAACACTTGAAAGATCCATTGATCATGAGACATTGATGTATTCCCATCTGTCAATGGTGAGAGAGCCTGCCACTAATGACTGCAAGCCTCAAGGTACTCATAAAAATATAGGTCCCATAACCATAATAAATGAGCTGAAGTCGATGGAAAGAGACCCGCTAAAAGGAGAGCATTGAGGCATCTCTCATCAGTCAACATGAGGAACAAAGCAGGAGCTTCATGATTTGGTGGAGATTAGACGAAGAACATTTTCATGAACCAATGACCATGTGTGTCTTTCACGTGTGCCAAATGCAAGCGGTACATGAAAAGGACCCTTTGAATAGAAGCTAATGATAAAAAATTGCTGACAAAGGCGAGGAAACCACCAATAAGGCTAATGTAATCCAAGACACTACACAAATCCCAAAGTGTGAATAGATATCTTTCCGTCGAACACAAGGGAAACCACCCAGTCAATGACCAATGATGAAATGTCGATTTATGGGTTCAAGGTGACCTACCAATGATGAAAGTAGGGCCAGTGTGCAAGATAAGACCAAAGTGTCATGTGATTCTGAGACAAACTGAGGGTATGGCCAACATGCAAAGTCAAGATTTCTGATGAGTGGATGACACAGGTTGATGGACTTCCTTTGAACAAGAGCATGAGACATATGGTGGACTCTGGTAGCATGGAATCAATGATGTGACAATTAGATGTAGGAGGCATCAATAACGTTCTCTATAGGGACTGGAAGAGTAACCAGTCAGTAGAGAAAACTCTGTAGCGAGATCAACTTCCTGAGGCCATGCTAAACCCAAAATTATGATGACACAAGGACTCAATAACTTTATTCTCTGTTCAAAGGTGACACGACTACTGCCAATTACAATATAGTATTCCCTTCCTGCTCGCCTTTTTTTGATTTTTCATAACAAATGAATGCTATGATACAGAGGAGGGAACGAGTGTCCCAAGTAAGCAAAACTAGTTCCAGCAGTGGAACGTACCTATGCTCAATGCAAGGAATTGCATGCGGGAGATGGACACTCGGGGTGATGTTCCCTCCAGGGTATAGGGTGTCAAATTGTGAAGGATAAAAACAAGGCTCTGCTTGGTTGAGGATGCAAACTGCTTAGGCAATGGTTTATAATGAAAAGTGAGAACTAGTTAAAGGCTCAATACAACAAGCGAGGGCATGAGATGCAATCACAACTTAACACCAAAAAATGTCCTTTTTATATCTTTTAGTCTACTTGGTGTGAAAAAGGGGTAAACTTGTGCCAAATAGACGTCTTTTCAAATCCAATTTACGAGTGTGAAAAAGACAAGTTCACTCAAAATCTTTTCTATTTTTGATAGTGAGTTGGAAAAGAGCTTAACTAGGACTCATGATCTTTCAAATCCAATTTTAATGAGTGTGAAAGGGACAAATCAGTCGACAATCTTTTTAGTTTTTAGACAAGTCAGAAAAGAGCTTAACTAAGACTCATTATTGGGAATCTGCGAGTATTAAGGACGCGTGTGCATGAATGAGAAATGAGGCTCATTGTAAAGTCGCTTATTGAATTATAATGGACTCCTAGTCCTAAGGAAAAAAACTCGGCATGGGAACCAAATGACAAAGAGATTCTAACTAGGGTACCCATGTTTGATAAGTCTCTACCATTTTTTAATGATGCTATTAATAGAAGATGGAGGTTTATGCGTCGCAATAAATGGGTTCATACCTAAGGCGTAAAAAGTGGTAGTTGAAGGATAATGCGAAAAAAATGCACGATGGAGTAGATACCTATCTTATATTCTATGTTATGAACATACCTACCCAAGGAGACGAATGACCAACCATGATGTTGAAATCTACAAGAAAACTGAGTCAAAACTACAAAAACTAGCTTAAAACCATTATTGAATTAGTCCATTAGACAAAACAATAACATAAAACTATATCAAGTGGGTAAAAAATGGCTTATAAATAGTAATAAAATCAAAATTTATTGTATCATTTTCATTTTTACCCAAATAGTGCAATTTGGACTAAAACACCTCCAGAATTCAAACAACGATTGTGGGAGAAATAAGCAATGAAATCACACACCGTCTAGACCAGGTAACTCTTCATCCCATCCTCTTCAAATTCAGTGGTTTACATTTTTGAGTTAGGTTCTATTTTGTTAATTTTTAAGGGCGCAAATTGGGCTTTTCAGTATACGTGGGTTTCTATGAATATGTCGTGTATATGACTAGATATACACCCCTGTGTGAACTACAGGGGGGGTATATTGGGCCCTACCTGTGATTGTTTGTAAATAAACCACGTATACGTGCGCAAATGGAAAAAAAACAGATGTTTCTAACTAAAAGATGATTTTTTTTTTGCAGGATGGTGTTGGAATGGAGAGAGCGAGAGCATGAGGAGGTAGATATAGCAGTGGATCAAGATTCAGTGGCTCAAGCAGCTTTAAAAAGATGTGGTTTATACAAGTTTTGGGATCTCAAAGGAATGAGGGCCCAAGTGAGGTTGTTGGAAATGCCGGTGGGCTATTGGGATCCTGATAGTGAGAGATTTATCCTGGATGGAAAACCATTAAGGATCGAAGTAGAGGACATCTACTTCTTGACTGGACTTTCATTCCGAGGAGAGGTTGTGGACCTCAAGTCATGCGGGGTAGGGAGTGGGATGAAGGTCGAAGAATACATCGAGGCCCACTGTGTTGCAGGGACTCCCATGGTGGGAATTCAAATTCCTATCTGGGCTATAGGTAAGTTCAACTTGAATATTATTGTGCTCGTTCTTACCAGGATCATAGGATCGACCTCATTGCATCAAGCATCGAGACCAATTATGTTTTACGCACTGGAGTGTGCAAGACCCATCGTCTATGATTGGTGTACCTCACTACTGACCAACATGAATGGTCAGTTGACAGAGTGAAAGCAGGGGGGGGAAGTGAAACTTCAGGTTTTCCTCTATCCTTTGCAACTTCTTTTTCAAGCGAGTCCCAGGTCTGGGACCTAGAGTGGAGATCATTCCTAGAGGACCATGTGATATGTCTATGGTGTGATGGATCGAGGTCATGAGATGACAAGGGGTAGGTAGGGTGGTGACAACCTACAATGATGATTTTTTCTTTTGGTGGTGGAGATAAATCATAGCTCTAGACAACTATCCTTATGCAGGAATCGATTTTAGAGGAGATCCTAATATGCCACTTCCACCAGGAGCCGCCTACGATGCCATAGGTAATTTTTTTTTATATATTTTATTTTTTTGTATTTTGTATTGAGGAGAACAAAAATATTTTTGGATGGTGTTTTAAATATTAAATCGATACTTGTGTGATTACATATGTGGGTCCGAAATGACCAGAGGGATTCCTACGACATAGGAGGAGGCACCGATGAGATGAGGCAGTGGGAGGAGAAGCGAAGAGAGTCCTACAAAGTGTGTAGGGTAACCTGTCTCGTTTGACACATAGGATTCCTATGGTTCAGGTGGAGGATATACCCAAAGCCATGCAACGACAGGTTGTCGGTGTACCTAGAGCATGGGTACGACTCTTCCAGTGTCTCACAAACACCATGGTTTTCTATCATGATACACATCTGGCGCCATAGGCGTAGATGTCATGGGACATGTATATCGGCTGTATATGTATTTTGAGTGTTTTAGCCCCAATTTTGTAATATAAACACCATATTTTTTGGAAATATATAAAGAGGGATCTTCACCTTTACTCATATCTTACAATGTGTGCATTGATTTAATGGTCTTCTTTGCTTTATTAATGTGACAAATGCCAATCTAAAACATAATTAGCATAGGCATCAAATACATTATTAGAACTTCTAGGAATGTGAAAGTATGTAATAAAATCAAATTGTCGTTCTAAAAGACGTACCCATAGGAATCGATGGAGTAATGTCAGATCACGCACACGGTAACGATTCAACTGACATACAACTAACTAAGAATCTAGGCGAACCTCTAGAGAGTGAATACCATGTGAGATAGCATCGCACAAAATTTCTATGACGGTGCTATATTTGACCACATTATTCATGGATGGCCCTAGGCATATGCCACCTGAAGACACCAGTAGACCCTCAGGTGAGTAAATCACCAAAGAATAGGAAGCCAAGTTCTGTGTACGGTGACTGGCTCCGTCTACGAATCCTAGGTAGACCAAAGACTCTGTTAACATCTGCCAACCAAAAGGGAAAACTCGATAAGCAAGATGAAGAAAAAATAAAAAAGATGTATATACACTAAATTTATACTATTATACAAAGGGTTTCGCCCAAGCCCAGGGCTCAAGCGTAATACCTTTTCAAGTAGAGCCCATTTCTGGGCTTGATCAATTTATTCCCTTCATAATCTTCCAATTCGTAGGCTCCTTTTTCTAGAACACGTTGCACAATATAAGGACCATGCCACATGAGTTTAAACTTGCCTGCCCCTAGCGGTTATTTGGCTTGGTCATACAATAGGAACAAGTCACCCTCGGTATATAACTGGGGATAGACACACTTGTCGTGCTGTACCTTGACACATTTTTTGTTTGCCTCGATAGCCGTAAAGGTGTCTCAACTCTACTCATCAAGACTCTCTAGGTGCACCAGGCGTCGCTCTAAATCTGAAGTGTTAGGTAGGATCTCAGCTACCAAATTGAGAGAAGGGATTTTGCATTCAATGGGAAGTATCGACTCCACATCGTGCACTAACTAAAAAGGGGAAAAAACGGTGCCAATCTTAACCAAGGTTTGGTATGCCCAAAGCACGGGATACAACATGATGTGCCAATTGGAATTACTCCGACAGACAGTTTTTTGCAAGATGGTCTTGAGAGACTTGTTGACGGCCTCTACTTGCCCATTTTCTTGGGGGTAATAAGGATATGAGTGACCATGTTTAAACCCTAGCTTAGCTGCTAGTTCTAACATCATTTCATTCTGAAAGTGACTTCCATGATCAGTGACAATCTCACTCGGGATATCGAACCGGGCAATAATTTGGTTGAACACGAAGAAGCTGCAGTCTTCCCATCGAATTTTACAGTAGGCATGGCTTCAACCCACTTGGTATAGTAGTCGACAACCACGATGATGTGTTGATTCCCCCCAGTCGAAGTTGGGTTGCAATAGATGAAATCTACCCCCCACTTGGTGAAGGGACCGACGATAATGACTGGGTGAAGAGGGGCTGGGTGCGAGCACATTTTCTGAGTGAACACCTAAAAGGGGTGACACTTCTAAATCACTTCAATGCAATCTTTAAAGATGGTGGGCCAAAAGTAACCGACTTGTAGGATTTTTTGGGTTGTCGCAAGCCCGTATAGGTGACCACCACAAGCCCCTTTGTGGCAGTCATTTAGGACTAACTCGGCTTCCTCGTGAGTTAAGAAATGACGTAGGATACTATCTATTCCTCGGTGATACAAAGTGTCACCGATGATGGCATACTTTTTGAATTGGTATCTAACTCGCCATCGAACATCTCGCGAGAGATGTTGAGAGAAATTCAAGGTTTGAATATATAAAACAATGTCTCCATATCATGGGTTAGACGACGAGACAAGGAAAATGTGTTCATCTAAAAATGAATCGACATGGATGACATACTCGTCTAATCGTGGGAAATCAGATATTAACTCTGCAAAAACTAGTGACTTCTTGGACTTGGATGAAGCAAAGTCGAGATCAAATTCTTGTAAGATGACAATCCATTTATTATATTTCCCACCTATGATATGCCTAGTGAGGACGTATTGAAATGGATTCACATCAGTGACTACAATAGTTTTTGAAAATAAATATATAGTGCCGTAAACGTTAGACTGCGTGAATGACAACCAAAGCTAGCTTTTCAATGTGAGAGTAATTAATCTTAGGACCGACTAAATTTCGACTAAGATAGTAGATGACGTGCTCATGGAGCTCATCATCCTCCTGAACGAGAACCATACCAATCGTCTCTTCGGATGCGAAAATATATAACAAGTAATCTCTACTGTAATCAGGAGATTTCAGCAGAGGAGCCGATACTAAGGATTTCTTTAAGGCGTCGAAAGACTCCTGGGCTCGCTCATCCCAGATAAATGGGGTGTATTTCTTTAGTAGGCGCATGAAACCCTTAGTGATATTGGCATAATTCACTATAAACCAATGCATAAAGTTATCTTTCCCCTGTAAACCTTGAAGTTGTCTAATCATGTGCATGGGAGGCAATTGAAGTATTGCCTCAACCTTAAGAGGATCTACCATGATCCTAGTCTCGGAAACTAAAAATCCTAAGAGACAGCCAGACCTAACACAATAGATGCATTTGTGAGGGTTTAACCGGATTCTATAGTAACGACATCTTTCAAAAACCAGCCAAAGGTGTGTGACATGATCCACTCTCTTGCGAGAGTGAGCAGTAAGATCATCGAGGTAAGCTTCGACTATATGATTGAGATCATGAAAATCGAAAGTCATGGCGCGTTGGAAGGTTGCTCCGACATTTTTCAGGACGAAAGACATTTTCTGGTATGAAAAAGTACCCCAAGGACATATAAATGACATCTTGTGTTGGTCCTTAGGTTTGATCTAGATTTGGTTATATCCTGAAAATCCATCCATAAAGGGAAATATTTCACTTCCCACACACTCATTGAGAATCTGATCAATGAAAGGCCCGGGGAAGTTATCTTTAGGACAAGCTTTGTTTAGGTCAGGAAACTCCATACACATATGGATTGTTCCTTGCTTTTTATTCACAGGAATGGGGTTGGATACCCATTCGGTGAAGGGAACCAGGTAGATGAAGCTGAAATTAAGTAGCTTCTCCACCTATGCCTTGATAGCGGGGGCCTTCCTAGGATTAACAGCTCTAAGACATTGTCGAACATGTTTAGCATCCAGATAAGTTCTAATTTCATGTTTGACAATACGAGGGTCGATCCTTGGCATCTCTTCATATTACCAAGCAAGTACATCTCGAAATTCCTTGAAGAGGTTGGTGTAGATCAAAATCTCTTCTGGTGAATAATCCACACCTATATTTACATTCTCAATTTTTCCAGGGGTACGCGAGATGTCGATCGAGATGGTAGGAGAAATACTTGCCATATTTAATTTGGCATAAATGTTGTGCATATCAAGTGGAACTACAACATGACCGAATATCTCACTCAAGGTAGATCGAAAATCATCTTGCTTGATTCTTTCAAGACTTGCGATAAAATAAGATTGATGATACATGTCATCCCAAGGTCTCTCGAAACCATTCATGGATTCGAGGATGGCTTCATCCGAAGGAAAATTCTCATCTAAGAAATCATGTGAACAAGATAATGAAGTGGCCCATACAGGCCTAAGAAAGGGATCCTCCTCGTCCGTCTGCAAGGTAATAGGATAGGGATCGGTGGAAGAGTCAAGGATAGCTTGATACGCAATCTCCACCGCCAATAGTGGCATAGCCATGCCAACATGAGACTGACCTTAAATCGACGAAGTCAGAGAAGGTAGGGTCCAAGGATCACTAAAATAGGAAGTGCGGAAAGGAATGGACCTCTCTGCTGAAGTAGGCCTACTAGACATGGCATAAACGTGGTGAATAATTGCCGAGAATTCGAAAGTACCCATGAGGGAAGAATACATTCCGACACTGATATTCTTAGTTTCCGGTTGAGAATTGTCGATCACAGGGATCGAAGGTCCAATAGATGCATTAGGACTAGAGTACACAAAGGATAAATGGTCGATTGTCATGATATCCCCCTAATGAGGAAAACAAAGTACACAAAAAACAGATGATATGACAACGACCATAACATAGGTCCAATTGCAACCTAGTAACAAGTTATAATCGAGAGGTGCATCAACTACCTCTACTTCCACCTCTACCGTATTCCCACCTAACTGGACCGAAAAGGCGGGGAGAATACCATGAGGGTGGAAGGAATGAATGTAAAAGGTAGTCAACATGTTCGACGACTTGGAAAGAGTCGGAGAATTGATAGCTTTCCAAAAGACCAGGGACATCATGCAAGTGGCAACACCTTCATCAACGACCGCTTATTTGATAGTATACTTGGAATACTCCACGTGGATTTGAAAAGCCACATGGTAGGGTAAGAAAGGCTTCATGTCCATGACATCAAACTTGATGAATTTCGAGCCACTAGGTTCTAGAGCTCCTAAGGTAGAGAGTAAGGCATTCCTTTGTGATGGAAATGTCTGGAGTACCTCCAAAGCTGACATCGCACAAGGGGTTTGGTCCAGATCTTCAACAATAGAGTAGTTCTGGGCGGCTCTATCATTAGGGTTGTGGGTAGAGTGCTTGAGCACTCCTTTCGGAATATGAGATGGTGTCTCTGGTTTATCTATCTGTAAGTTCATCTCCAGGGGTGGAGGAGGAGCTTCTAGGCTAGTACTATCTTTTGAAGAGCTATAATCACGAGAGTAGGTGGCTATATCAATTTTCACATCGACCATATTGATGCAAACATGATCGCCATCTTGCGACAGTAGGCTTTTACTTCCACCAGACGCATTTTTGGTGCTCGAAGAACTCGAGGCTAAGTGTTGGTTGTGTGGGAGTGGATTCATCATCACAGCGGGCGATAGATTTAAAATCCTCGCAGCCTCCGCAAGTTTGGAGCACAAGTGCGTAAGGTGGTCATTGGTACAAAGTTTACAAGGAAACTTCACCTTACGCTTCTCTTTCTTTCCCTCTCCAACATTATCATTCTATTTCCCATTATTATCTTTGTCCTTGGGTTTATTATTATTATTCTTACCACCATTATGATTACTTCGACCTTTTGTTTTATTCCCATCTTGTTGCTGATTACCATTTGGGTTTTTCGACAATTGCACAAAATGTACATCCGCCAACTGGATGGGTTTCGAGGATCTATATGAAGTTGGTCCTCCAGCAGACTTCGTTGCCAAGTCTGTGGATTTTACATTGGTGGACCCTACAATTCCATCAGCATGAGGTCTGAGAGTTTTCCTAGGATCGTGATTTGTTCGCGGTGCTTCTGGAAGAAGGTGGTATAACATCCCAGACTGAGCATATATCAAATCAAATTGCTGGGCTCTAAGGATAACTTCTTCCTCACTGAAGACCCCAGAAGTAGCAATGTCCTTTGAAATAGGAGCATGTAAAGACTTTAGGAACTATTCTAGAAGAAATGTCGGGGGTATAGGAGTCTTAACCAACTGCCTTCGCCTATGCCATTCCTGGATATGGTCCAAGATGTGAGTGTCGGTACCCTGGCGTAAAGTTAACAAAATTTCGAGGCCAACATCATAACGAATGGGAAGTTGAAAGTGATTGAGAAAGGCTAGTGCCAACTGATGGAATGAACCATATGTCCCCCTAGGTAGCTCAATGTACCATTGTGACACCACTCCAATGAGAGTGTGCTGAAACAATCGTAACCTAATAGAATCATGGTTCAGAGAATTCGATGAGAACCAAAGGTGAAAATTAGTGACGTGATCACCAGGGCCTTCACCATTCTTACCTTCAAACTTTGGAATGTTTGATGGAAGTTTGGTAGGGACAGGGGGCCATGTGGGGTCATGACTCACTGGGTCATTCATTAGTTTAGACAAATCTGGCAGATTAAGCGTGGCCAAAAAGGGAATACGGGGTTGCGACACTTGACCCCATCCTCCCACGAAAGATTGTGTGTTAGGAACTGCGTTCCATCCAAGATTATGGCGAGGACCAAAACCTTGTCCAGAATTATAAGACCCTCCTCTAGGCTGATTTGTAAAAGATGGATTGGGCATCATTCCAACATGAATGTTCTGATAATGAAAATTGCCCCCAGTTGGATTAGATCCAAGCTGGGGGTTATTAAAACTGCCCCCAGCTGGATTAGATTCAGGCTGGGGAGTGCCCAAAGTGTAATACTGACCTCCTCCAGGTGGGAACTTGGAGGATTGAAGTGGATTCGTCATGCCAAAAGTATTGGTCAGAATCGACACCGAGGGGATAGGGATATAGGGCATAACTTGTCTACTAGCTGGGTTGTTCCATCCATCCGTAGAAGGATTAGACCCAGGGTTAAGAATAGGGACACTACCTACATTAGGATTTGCTTGGGGAATATGAGAACCACCAAACGGGAAAGGAGAGTAAGGAGGTGTAGTTCCCCCAAGTCCAAGGATAGCATTATGCCCAACAACTGGGATGGAATTTGAAAACTACGAGGTGAAGTTAGGCATACCATAAAAAATGGACTAGAAGCCATGGGGATGGTCTGAACATTGTAACTCAGCTAGTGGCCAAAACCCCCAAAAGGGTTTGAGGCAAGAGATGAAGCATTAACTACAGCCCGAGCCATAGTACCGGTGTAAGCCTCCGACACTACAACTGTAGCGGTTGCAGGTGTCGAAGGAGTGCCATTAATTATAATGGGATTGGGAGTCGAAAAACTCCTAGTGTTCTGAAGACTAGACTTGGTACTCATCCTTGTGGGACCACAAGTCTGAAAACTGGATATGTGTGTACCATTACTGATAACTCTACGCCTTTTAGAAGGAAAGGACTCAAAAACTGGTGGTAACTGCAACAACCGACGGGACCTGTGAGGAAGCTGGTCTGACTCCATGACGACTTATGAATCTTCCACAAATAAAATATATCCTATGGCCAACTAGTAGTCAAAGAGCATACCAAAAAGTCAAATGACCAATATGCATGCAAACAGGCTAAAGTGGCTGAGTGGCCTCCCTCATAAAAGAAGGTATGTCTTGTCCAGGAGGGACTTTTGACTCCCTACTAAAGTTTAAAGGTAACAAAATTAGTTATAAGGGCCCTCGTGGGCTTAAAAACTAGTCGGTCAGATCCCCCCAGAGAGGTAATCCTCCATAAAGGCTATGTGTTTTCCGACCCTTATCTGACTCAGGGTACAAGCATAATAACCCCTGCAAGTAACCTATGAGATACCTAAGTCAAGCAACTAATAAACCATTGTATAACTGATGCACATGCAAGTATTCGTAATTCTGGATCATCGTATGGACAAGGTAGAAAAGCCCGAAACCTTGAAATCACCGCCTCTCACAGAGGTATGGGCACTAGAAAGATCCCTAAATATGAATAAATCCACATAAATATCTTTGATGCTAGGTGAGTATCCAAGGTTTATCCCTTCAACTAACTTTGACGACCTCGTGATTAACTCCGATGTGAGCGGAGTCTCTCGATCTTACTGATTGTACAATGGAATTCTCAACTCTCTATCTCAGACACATGTTGATTTAATTGCCTTGGAGAAGTTTACTCACAAAATCCAATTCCAAGGCACTAAATCCTGAGCTAGTTTGTGCCCCCTAAAAATAAAATCGTGACTAATCAATTTTAGTTTAAAGCGTAAATTTTATTGGTCGTGGTTACTCAAAAAGGTGTGGAAGTGAAACTCATGGTGTCATGACTCTGCCAGAAAATAAATATGGATATAATGCAAAGTCTATCTTTAATTTTTCAATGAATGATATGCTAGTAAAAACAGTGCAGTCTTCAATTTCAAATCTGCAATTCAGAAGTAAAATACAATCTTTCGCTAAATGTGCTAAGCTAATGATAAAAATTCAAAGACAAAAATGCCAACCAATGCAAAATGCCTATTTTTTTTTTTAAATTTTCAATATTCTAAAAAGAAAATGCATGGACTGATAAACAACTTGACATATGAATTCTACTGTGTTTAAAAGCAGTAACTCAAGCAGAATACCAGACAACCAAGAAAACAACCGAGAAGACAAGTACAAATTAAAAATAAAAAACAAAGAGAAAGACTATGCCCAAAAATTCAACTCCAAACAGGCTTCCTGTCATCCCAGATAATCTCAACAGACACTATAGAGACCTAAGAAGGCTCAACAATCTTTAAATCCTACCCAACAATCACTCAACCAATAAAACAAGCAAGGGGAAGTGGTACATGGGACTGTTCAGGAGAACAGAGCATATATACGCTTCTTGCAGTGAGACAACAAGCATGTATACGTGACTGTCAAGGAAAAAAGGGTGCATATTCTTTAAAACAAGGCTAGGCAAGGGTAAAAGGCCAAAAACTCAGACTCAGAGTGAACAGGACCTGTCAAGTAGTGATACGACAAGAAACACAAAGGAAAAAGAGCAATGTAAGAAGAAAAAATACTTCAAACCTTAGAAGGAAGATCTCTCCCCAGTGGAGTCACCATTTCTGTTACAAGGGAACAACTCTCTATGGCCAAGGGTAAACCACAACAGACATATGTGACTACAAAAATAAACTCAATTCCAACATATGCTATATAGACTAATGTGCAATACAAGAAAGAGGCCTACCTTGATCCAACGTTTGATGATGTTCCACTGTTGAGCACTTTGACCCAAAGCTTTATACCTGCAAGAAGTTCTCAACAAACAAGCAAAGCAAGTATATAGTGATGATATAAAAGGAGTTAGAACATCAGATAGAATAATCCATTAATAGACATTGCAAACACGCCCATGGATAATAATCATATATTTGCAAGATACCAATAGGACGAGAAAGGAGTAGTTCTATTAATAATTGATCAGTAGAAGCGTCAACATTACAGACTTCTGTGTCGGCACGGTTCGAAAGCAAGAAACTGAGTTCCTTCCAACTGGGTCTCCATCACTTCAATCCTCCACCAAAGGCAAGCTCATAGAAAAGAGGCAATGAGATCCTCTCAACAATAGGGAAAGAGCTTGGGGTCTGAACATTGTGTTCAGACTTGAGGGACAAAGGGATGTAGACTCAATATGAAGTAATTTCTCCAGAGTAACTTTTCTCTCAAAATTGAATGCTTTCTCCTCTTTTCCATAGCTCGAAATTGTGATCTTATAGACTTTAGAATGCAATTGAAGGACCTAGTCAGAACGTTTCCAGTATATGGAAGGCCAAGGATCAGAGATCTCCTATCGTGACATGGAAAACCAACCTAATTTTGTATTTTCTGGCACAAATCTCGATATACACGAGTTGCAGTGGAGAAACAAGCGTATACACATCTTGTATAACTGATAGGGAGCGTATATGTGGAAAAATGTATGTTTTAGCTCTAGATTCATTAGAAAAGGATGATAAGTCTGCATAGGGAAATGGAAAAAGGCCCTTCTTGCAAGATAGAAATGGTGAGGCAAATCTTGCTATAACATGCCATGGCCTCAGTTTCTTGGTCTTCCTCAGGGTTTTCTTGTCTCATATTCATTCTTTCAACCTTATCAATCATTCTAGGGCAATCCAGAACTCCATGGTCCATAGCTTTACAACAAAAACAACTAGGTTTTCTACCAGGGCATTCCTTAGCAAGATGTCCCGGTCTTCTGCAACTGTAACAAAGAGTTAATCCTCTCTTTCTCTTAAATGATCCCCAACCTTTCTTGTAATGCGCACTAGGATCATGGTGGCTAACCTGAAAAAAATTATTCCTAGGATCCTGCATCCATTTGTTAGTCCAGAAATCCTTTCTATGCATAGGAATAACATATCTTTCACAATTTCTATCAGATCTACTCATATCAAATCTTCTTTCTTCTAGTTGTGCCCTATTTTCAGAATAGGACAAAAATGATCAAACATACCTAGATTCATACTTTCGAAACAAAAATTTCCACTTATCTTACCTTTAACAAAGCACAAAGCTTTTAGATCTTATCTCTTCAATCACAAATTTTCACTGTTCTTACCTTTATCAGAGCACAAAGCTTTCAGATCTTACATCTTTTTTTTAGATCTGCCTCCTTTGTTAGTACATATCTTCACAAGTCAAGTAGAGTATTGCATACTAGGGCAATAGATCTATGCATAAATCTTCCTCTTTTCCTCAGTTCCCAACAATCGCAGTTTCAGGTCCTGCAAACATAACCATTTGTTGCCACAGGGGCAGACCTAGGGTTCAATGCTTCAACAACGCACCAACACAACCCTAACTACCAACCCTTTAGACAACACCTGCGAAGTAGATGAAGTCTTACCTGAGGTAGAGGCATGGATGGTTGGAGGAATCAAATGTATGCAACCTAGATGGGACACCGATCTGTGATTACAATACCTTAACAGAGCATTTAGCAATTATCATTCCTTAGTATCTAGCCTTTGTTTACAACGCAAATAAACCCTAATTACATAGCAGTGCAGTATTCAACAAGATCCAACACATTCAAGTACTAAGCACATAAAAATATACTAGATCTGGTACTCATTCACATCACCAAGAACTAAGATATCATATCAGATATATCTAAGCATACATTACCATAGTAAGCATAAATCATATGAGCAATAAAACAACCATAATGCACAAAGCAACCATAACACAGGATATACGTGGTTCACCCCCAGCCTGGGGCTA
This sequence comes from Picea engelmannii, assembly GCA_009831015.1. Classification (NCBI taxonomy): domain Eukaryota; kingdom Viridiplantae; phylum Streptophyta; class Pinopsida; order Pinales; family Pinaceae; genus Picea; species Picea engelmannii. Next base: position 209,584 of record ML779654.1, read on the forward strand.
CATCCACCAACTCTTCTTCTCTTTATTGACTTCTGCCAATCATCTACATGTATAGAGCCACAATATCCTACTCCTCATAGGATAAGAGATCTGCGCGCACTCCTCCAGATCCTCCTTCCTTGAGTTAGGTTACAACACAAATCTCTCTTACAATCTACACAATATTCTTACATCCACTTGCACTTAGCTCTGCCAGTGTCCAACACAACATGCACAAAGTATTTATAACTATCACTTGCACGTAGCACAACATCACACATATGCACACATTCTCTCTTCTTACATTTCCTAGACATCTATTTATACATTGCAAAAGGGCCTAGTGTAATGTACCTGTAATTACCATAATATTTTTCTTTTTCTTTGTGGTCATAGATTCTCAAATTAAAGACATATTTAACTCAAATCTTGCTACAAGGAGATTAAGCACTTCTTCCTCCCACATTAATACTTACCAAAGCTATTTTAAAAGTGAATTTATAAGACTTCACCTCTTTCTCAAAACCCTTGACTCCTTGCAATCATATAAGTGTTTCTTTCTATTCTAACCGCATAGTCTATACTCCCGTCCTTGTAGACTATACATATATATACCACAATGTTTNTATATATATGTCTATTATCAAAATACTACTGCGCCATAAAATGTCTACGCAACAATTTATATACATATATAACTATTGCCAAATACATTGCGCCACCAAATATTTATGCAACGTTCTACATGTATAAACATAACTATTACCAAATCTATTGTTCCATAAAACATTTATGCAATAACCTATATCTATATAAGTCCATTGCCAAATGTATTGTGCCAGCAAGGCCTACTGTGAGATGATTAGAAATGACCCTTCATAAATTCAAGAGTGGCCAATACGTTTCTTTGGGTATGGGTGGCAGAGAACTTAATGAATTCTTTACTATCAACGTGGTCCCAGTACATGTGAATATCAGACGTGGAGATGGTAGTTAAGGACCAATTCTTACCTCACCCCTTTAGGGATAACTATCGTTCCATTTGAATTAAGTCTTGATATGAGACTTCCCTTATCCTTAAGGGAATTTCGATGAGTACAACAAACCCTAACCAAACTAGAACGATAAATATGAGATATATCCCAATTCCATTTTCCATGGATTGAGATGGGATCAACTTTGGATACGATCGAGAAGGTGTAATGACCCTTTTTCTAGAGTGTTTAAGACGTTCTGAGAACAACCCCCTCGGGATTATCACGACTTTAACGTGTCCCTCTGAAATCTTGCTACCTTCCCCTATCCACAGTAGTGATATTTATAGACTACCATTAAGCATCATTAGATTAGTATATGGGCGCTAGGGGCTACCATTTTCATTAGTCTTCTTTTGACATCGGCTCAGTGTGTTCCCTGCGATTATGGTCGAGTTATCCAACCTTCTCTATAACTGTTCAATACTTAAGTTGTGAACTTGTTCTGGATCCAAATGTTTTGGGAAGACCTCTGCCATTGGGAATCCACATAAATAAGGTAAGAGAATTTGGTTAGTCACTTTAGGAACCCCCTGAATTATAACAATCATTCAGGTTATGGAGTCATTCGACGTGAAGGTTGCTTGACAATATATATCTTGGATAATGGAAATTGTTATACATATGAGGTATCTGGTTTACCTTTCTTTATTTACAGTCACAGTCCTCTTTGTTGTCTTATTGTATACACCCACCCATCATTAGATTATAGTAAATAATCTCTCATTTATTCGAGGAAGAGTAGATTTTTACAAAAGAGTCCCATCGTGAAAAGCACATAGCGTTGTATAATTTATCTCATCTTTGTTGTGGTCTCAACCGATTGTTCAGTGTTGGACTAACGATGTAATATCCCTCGATTGAACCCAATTGTAATGAAATATGAATGTACTTAAGTTGGTGAGCTGTTTTGACCTCATTTGGTAATGCACGTCATGTGGCATAGTGCGCGCATGAACTGCACAGTAAAATGATGTAATATGCACATTCCAGGATACCACACACAGTAACTAAGGTGCACACAGTATGGAGGACAACGAGCCTCGTGTATATGATATGTGTTATAGGCTGGTGAGCCGGTTATTATAAGCTGGGATGATTATGTTTTGGTATTAGGCCGGGACGCCTAGATGTCAAAGGGAAATGTGCCTACTTTGTACATGACTCATGATTAATATAAAATACATCGCTACGCGCAGACCGACCATGATAAAAGAGATGGGGGACTGAACTTCACTAGTTAGGGAAAGGGAGGGCCAAAATTCAAGGGAATATTATATTAATATTTCCTAAAACATAAAGTATGGATAATTATTTTATCCTAAGTTCTAAAGTTGGGGACAAGTGGACCAAAGTAACTTCCGATATGACAAGTGCCAAGTTGGGGACATGCATTCATATCATGGGGGACTTTGCTCATTTGGTGAATTTTTCATGGGATACCTTACCAGTAGCCTGACCATCATTCTCACCGTCACTTCCACGAGAGTTTCATAGTGATTATTTTCCACACTCAATTATCTAGTGAATGATTCCATGACCATTTTCACTCATGCATTCTGTTATCCTTGAGACAACTATTTCACCATTATGGAGCCTGTTCCCATATCCTTTTCGATTGACGTACCTGGTTATCTTGGAGCGAGATTGAAGAAGCGGGTTGTCAAGCCCGTGAGCAATTCTCTGAGCGAGAGAATTGTTGGGGATCGATTCCCGAAGGTGATAAACTGCAGCTACAACGCTCTGAGACTTTCGGTCCAACCTGTTGCTGAAGCCCTGGAAGGGAAGTGGGGTAGCTGAGGGATTGTTGAGAAGAGAAGGGGCACACTTCCTTGGGTGGGACATGCATGTGGGGAATGAGAGGCTGTAGGATATTAGTTGAGTGAGCACATGAGACAAAGTCTTTCCTATTGTCCATGAGCCTTAACCTAGATAGAAACCCTTTACCCTGGGTGGAGTTCAGTCTCAACTCGGGGATGACTCACTTTTGAGAGTGATAAACAGTGTAGTATATGGCTAGGAGGTTCATTGATGGTCTGTATGTAGTTGGTGACAATATTTCTAAGATAACTAGAGATTGTATGATAAAATGATATGCTTCTTTGTTATTTACATGCCTATGTTATGGTTTATCATATATGTGATTATAATTGCCTGTATGTTTATGGGTAATTCCATGTAAATGCTGCATATTTGTAGTTATTGTTATTTTAGTATAAAATTCATATGTTATAGAAAGTAATTGTTTGTTTATGTTTATATGTAAAGCTTCTGCAAGAGTGATGTATGTATATGTTTTAGTTGCATGTAGTTTACAGAGGAAATTTATGTGGCATAGCTCAGTTGACTACTGGGTATGTTACTGTTTGTTCTGCAGTAAGGGAATGAAAGCATTCTCTAGAGTAGGATGGTATGGTCTGTTAAGGCTGGGGCTGTTATCGACTGGTGTCAGAGCATGAGTGGTTGCTCTGAAGTGGCACACCCCAGCTTGCGGGTGGCTGAGGGAACGCTACAAGTTTCTATTAGAGATTCAATTCAACACTGAGCTTGGATGGTCCAGAGGGGTTCAGTTGAAGCAAATATTCACAGAAGAGTAACTTCAAGGTGACCAAAATTGGAGTCATGGAGTGTCCATGGAAAAGGTTGGTGTGCTAGTGCACGCGGTAAATTTTGGCATCGTGTAGAAAAATGTTGGTGTGCCAGTATGCGTGGTAAATTGTGGTGCTACACGGAAGATTATTATGTGCGGATGCATGCGCTGAATTTATCCTTGTGTGGTGAGCACACACATAGTAATGTGCACATGGGGTGCGCAAGTATTTCTTAACAAAGAGGAGTTTTTTTGGTACACACATAAGTATGAGTATAAGTTGTTTCAGGACAGTATATTCAATAGTGTGCACAGATAAGTGGGCGCGATGGAATATGTTGAACTTGACATTGTGCATGCATAGGATGAAATGCATGTGGAATATCGGTACGTTGTACCAAAACTGTGCACAATGTATATTGGCGCACAACGCAAGAGTAGTGTGCGTAAGTTGTCGGTGCAATGAAGAAGAAATGCACAGTAGATATAGGTGCATGGAAAAGTGTTTTACCTTGTGATATTTCTATGCACGATAAATATAAATGAATAAGTCAAAGTTTAGTATGCACAAAGTCGCTTGGAAGTTGATGAGTCTGAGTTTAATTTACATAATAATAAAAGAAAAAGAAACACACAACCGCATCGAAGCATTAATTAAAAAATTCCGAGTTTTGATTTCCTCCGATTTAGACAGATGAAAATAAAATATAAGATTACAAGAAAAACTTATTATAAAAGAAAACAAGATTCATAACATCACCAAATAGAAATTGTAATAAAACAGTCTAAAATCCATTTCTGTATTTATATAATCATATTAATCACATAATTAAAAAAGGGTGATGACAACAGTTAGCCTGTTGTGAAAAGGGTCGTTTAAAGAACATGCCTATCATCTCTGGCACTCTTTACCACCACTACCGGCTGTTCAAAATTTGCTGAGACATGCTTAATTTTTAGTTGAAGACTTACTTTAGCTTAGCGTTCTCCACCTTTAAGGAAGAATCTAACCAACACTTTTGACCGCTTCAACTGTAGATTCCTCCTTCTTCTACCACTTACTCCTTTTCTTCTTAGTGTCTGGCCTGTTGATGACTAAATCCTTCATAGTGGGATTCAACTTGACTTCCATCCATGAGTCTATAGCTGAATCTGTGTGGAAATTAGTTGCTAGAATGTGTGCAAGGACCCTTTCCTCCTTATTCGCAGGAAAGTATAGCATGTTTCTTGAATAACCAGTCTCATTCGATTTATCCTTGTCCATGTATCTCAGGTTGTGGATACCGAAAGGTGTTTTTTAGAGAGCAGAAAGTCAAGCAGTTTGGAGATTACTTTGGTTATGGATACACATATATCTTCATACTTGGGGAGTGATAATTATCGAATTTCATTTATGAAGCGCAGATGGATTACATACAAGAGTGTTGGGTTTCCATGCTCGACCAATCCATTTCAAATGATTAGTTTTTGAGTTCGTTACATGGTGGAATTCAGTTGATGTCACATGGCTGTGAAGTACCGAATGAGTGAAGCGGGGTGATCTGACTAAGCTGTCGCCTGCTCCACTAGTGGTGGATTTGACATGTTGAGACACGTGATACTGCGTCTTGGCGAAAGTGGTTCCGACAAACCACCTTCTTGCACAAGTGTATCTCTAAAGGCACTGTGCATTTGTGTTTTCGAGACTTGGGTCTTATCTATAATTGTTGTGGTGATAACACCAGGAAATCGGGAGAGATAATTCTAATGTGTATATTGAACCAAAATGGTTCATATTCTCATGAATTGTTGAATTGTTAGCTTGATAAGTTTCGATGGCTGCACTTTTTACATAATTAACAACAACTAGATCAGATCAGAATAGTGCAGAGTCCATAGGAATAGAAGAGGCACAGGGGAATTATAGTTAGCAAGATGAGAGCAGATGGGTGGATGTTCATTTGGGCATGGAAGGAACGAACTCCGATGAACATGGAGAAGAAAGGAACAAAGATATGAATATGACTGAGACCATTAAGAAATTGCAGAAGGATGTCCAAATCCATAAAGATGATAATGAAAGGCTTATGAAAGCCAAAGAGTAGCAGGATGACTTCAACATGAATTTATTGGAGGGTTTGAATAGAATAGAAGAGAAATTGGTTAAGGAGAGTGGCTCAAATAAATCTGGGAGTCACAAACCTTCAGAGGAGGAAATAAAAGTAAAAAGTGATAATAGACATCACCGTAATTCCCAAAGGCATTCCAATAAGAGAGCAGGCAACAACTCGAGTCTATCCCCTATCAGAAGGTATAAGAGATCTGGGGTGGATGAGCTGAGAGGAGAAATGAACAAAATCAAACCTCCTACATTTGATGGTGATCACAAGAAGGATGAAGATGCATAAACATGGTTACTAGGCATGATAAAGTATTTTCAATTGCATAATTATTCTTCTCATGCAGAAGGTAGAATCACTATCTATCAACTCAAAGGAAATGCCTCCATGTGGTGGGATCAACTTGTGCAGCTGCAACACATTGTAGAAAAAGGTGTTACTTGGAGGGAATTCAAGAAGTATTTTGAGAAGAAGTACTCGACTAAGATATACTATGACAAGAAAACGAAGGAGTTCTTTGAACTCAAGCTTAGAAGTATGACCATAGATGAATATGAGAGAAGGTTTCTGGAACTGTTGAAGTATGTCTCTTTCATCAAGGATGAGACAATCAAAATTCAAAGGTATTTAAGTGGATTTCCATCGTTCATCAGTGAAAAAATACATTATGATGATCCCAATACATTAGAAGAGACCATAAGGAGAGCTAAATGCCTATATGATCATCAGAAAGCAAGGCCAACTTTCCAAAAGGCTTGGGAAGACAATAAGAAATTTAAGATGGATCAGAGGAAGAAGGGAGCTAAGCCACCACTCTTTAGAAATAATCCACAAGGACAAAAAATGCCTAAATAACCCAGAACGATTGACACAGGGAGTCAAGGGCCAAGGAAACCACCTATGCAATGTTAGGGTTGTAAAGGGGACCATAGGTTCAGAGATTGTCTTCACAGAGGTGAAAAAGGTAGGGATGTTCACAATGTATAGCGAACTAAAACAGTGGGGGAAATGGACAGATATGTGCCAAGGATTTATGAAGCCCTGGACAACAAGAAAGCATATTATCAATCCCACATGGTTGAAGTGGAAGGTATGATCAACAACCAAACCCTTGCTATTTTAATTGATTCAGGAGCTAGTCATAGTTATATAGACCCTAAGATGGTGGAAAGTTTGCAATTGCCAAGAATAAAGCATGGGAAATCATGGTTGGTACAACTGGCTATAGGAGCTAGATGAAAAGTTAATGAGATGGTTAATTCATGCCTCATAGACATGAATGGACTGAACACCAAGGAAAATTTAAACATCTTGCCTTTAGGTTCCTATGACTATCTAATTGGGATGGATTGGTTGGACCAACATCACACTCTCTTAGATTGTCACAACAAAGAATTTACTTGCCTAGATGAGGAAGGGAAACTAAGGAAGGTACAGGGAATCCCCAGGGCAGTAACCATTAGATAAATTTCATCATTGCAACTAAAGAAGTGTTATAGAAAAGGATGTCAAATAATTGCAGCTCATTTGGCAGAGACACCTAGAGATAAGGTGCCAAATTTGGAAGATTATGCAGTCCTGGAATATTTTGAAGATGTGTTCAAGGAGGTACTCAGAATACCCCCAAGGAGAGACATTTATTTATCTATAAATTTGATGCTTGGAGCAACACCAATATCAAAGACTCCTTACAAAATGAGTACACCAGAATTGAAGGAGTTGCAAATGGAGCTTGAAGAACTTCTGAAGAAGGGGTATATACGCCCAAGCGTGTCACCTTGGGGTGCCCCAGTCTTGTTTGTGAGAAATAAATATGGAACACTAAGGTTGTGCATTAACTTCAGACAGTTGAATAAAGTGACTATTAAGAACAAGTATCCTCTACCAAGGATTGATGACCTCTTTGATCAATTAAAGGATGCAAAGATATTTTCAAAGATAGATCTCAGATAAAGATACCATCAGGTAAGAATTAAAGAAGAAGATATTAGCAAGACCACCTTTAGGAAAATGTATGGTCATTATGAGTTTACAGTGGTACCATTTGGGTTGTCAAATGCACCAGCTGTTTTCATGTGCTTAATGAATGGTGTTTTCCGAGAGTATTTAGACAAGTTTGTCATTGTCTTTTTGGATGACATTCTTATATATTCCAAGTCAGAGGAAGAGCATGAACATCAATTGAGGATGGTTTTGCAAGTATTTAGGGACTGTAAGTTATATGCCAAATTGAGCAAGTGCTCATTTTATCAGAAACATATTCATTATTTGGGGCATATCATTTCAAAGGATGGGATAGTGGTGGATCCTGAGAAGATAAAGGCCATTAGAGAATGATCAACACCAAAGAATGTGGCAGAGGTGAGATCATTCATGGGTCTTCCAGGCTACTACAAGAGATTTATTGAAGGATTCTCAAATATTGCACACCCAATCACTTGTTTTCAAAGAAAGGGAGTGAAGTTTCAGTGGACACTGGATTGCGAGAAAAGTTTCCAACACTTGAAACAATTATTGACAAGTGCTCCAATGCATGTAATGAATGACTTGGTGGAGTCCTTAGTCAAAATAGGCTTGTCATATGTTATGAATCAAGGAAGTTGAAGGATCATGAAAGCAACTATGCCACTCACGATTTGGAGTTGGCAGCCATAGTGAATGCCCTGAGGAGATGGAGACACTGCCTCATGGGAAAGAGGTTTGAGATAAGAACATACCATAATGGTCTAAAATATTTATTTGATCATCCAAATCTAAATGCTAGACAAAAGAGATGGTTATAATTTCTAAGTGAATATGACTTTGATATAAAGCATATCAAGGAGAAAGAGAATAAAGTGGCTGATGCACTCAACAAGAAGGTGCATGAATTACATGCTACAACTATTAGCATGTACCAAATTGATATTAAAAGAAAAATTCTGGAGGCTGCAAATGTAGATTTGCAGTAAAAAGAATTGGTAGCAATGCTACAGTAGGGTAAGATGCTTCAGAAGGTGGATAATCATAAGTTGGGAATAGATGTAATATTGTTACGCAAGAACAAGATTTTTGTTCCAAATGTCCAGGACTTGAAACACATGATTTTGCATGAAATGCATAATGTTTCTTATGTAGGGCACCATGGATATCAGAAAACCATGGCAGTGATCAAGAGCCATTACTTTTGGCTACGTATGAAGAAAGAGATCGCCGAGTACATATCTAGATGTATGGAATGCCATAAAGTGAAAGCTGAGAAAAGGCACCCAGCGGGGTTACTGCAACCTTTAACCATTCCTGAATGGAAGTGGGAAGTGGTGACAATGGATTTTATTACGAGATTTCCTAGAACAGGCAAGCTGCATGATTCGATCATGGTGGTGGTGGACAAGATTACAAAATATTCCCATTTTATTCCACTGAAAACTATGCACAAGGAAAGAGAGGTTGCTGATATTTTCATGAAGGAAGTGGCACAATTTCACGAGATTCCTAAAACAATTGTGTCCGACAGAGACCTGAAATTCACCTCAAATTTCTGGAAAGGTTTGTTCAAAGGATTCAAAATGAATATGAACTTTAGTACAACTTATCATCCTGAGTCTGATGGACAAACAGAGAGGGTGAGCAGGGTGATAGAAGATATACTGAGAATGTATGTGATGGACAAACCATTGAAATGGGAAGACTACCTACACTTGGTAGAATTCGCGTACAACAATGGGTATCATGAATCATTGAATATGAACCCATTTGAAGCACTTTAAGGCATAAACTAAAATACTCCAGTGAGTTGGGATAATCCAGCTGATAGGACAATAGTTGGGCCAAAGTTGCTCAGGGAAATGGAGGACCAAATGAAAAAAATTAAGCAGAATTTAAAAGCTTCCCAAGACAGACAGAAAAGTTATGCTGATAAGAACATAACCCACAGAGAATTCAAAGTGGGTGATCATGTTTTCCTGAAAGTGAAAGCTAATAGGAGTTCCCTGAAGCTGGGAAGCTACGCCAAGCTGGCAGCCAGATTTTGTGGGCCTTTTGAAATCCTAGAGAGGATTGGTTCAGTTTCTTATATGATTGCATTGCCTGCATCTATGTCTGTTCATAATGTCTTCCATGTATCATTGCTAAAGAAATATATACCTGATTCTAATCATTTTACTGACTAGAATGTGATTTAGGTGGAGCAACAAGGCACTTTTCAAGTGCATCCGGTGCGCATTTTGGACCGAAAAGTCAAACAGCTCCGGAATCGAGCCATAGGGATTGTAAAGGTTCAATGGACCTGGTATGGTCTTGAGGATTCTACTTGGGAGCATGAAGATGCAATGCAGACAAAATACCCACATCTTTTTGAAGATTTTTGAAAACTCTATTATATATGGGTGTATGATGCACTATGGATAACGCATAAATAAGGGGAGGGGATTATAATATCCCTCGACCGAACCCAATTGTAATGAAATATAAATGTACTTAAGCTGGTGAGCTGTTTTGACCTCATTTGGTAATGCACGTCATGTGGCATAGTGTGTGCATGAATTGCGTAATAAAATAATATAATATGCACATTCCAGGATACCGCGCACATTAACTAAGGTGCACACAGTATGGAGGACAACGAGCCTCGTGTATATGATATGTGTTATAGGCTGGTGAGCCGGTTATTATAAGATGGGATGCTTATGTTTTGGTATTAGGAAGGAATGCCTAGATGTCAAAGGGAAATGCACCTACTTTGTACATGACTCATGATTAATATAAAATACATCGCTGTGCACAGACCAACCATGATAAAATAGATGGGGGACTAAACTTCACCAGTTAGGGAAAGGGAGGGCCAAAAGTCAAGGGAATATTATATTAATATTTCCTAAAACATAAAGTATGGATAATTATTTTATCCTAAGTTCTAAAGTTGGAGACAAGTGGACCAAAGTAACTTCCGATATGACAAGTGTCAAGTTGGGGACATGCATTCATATCGTGGGGGACTTAGCTAATTTGGTGATTTTTTCACAGGTTACCTTACCAACAGCCTGACCATCATTCTCACCATCACTTCCATGAGAGTTTCACAGTGATTCTTTTCCACACTCAGTTATCTAGTCAATGATTCCATGACCATTTTCACTCATGCATTCCATTATCCTTGAGACAACCATTTCACCATTCCAGATCCTGTTCCCATAGCCTTTTCGGTTGGCGTACCTGGTTAGCTTGGAGTAGGATTGAAGAAGTGGGTTGTCAGGCCCATGAGAAATTCTCTGAGCGAGAGAATTGTTGGGGATCGATTCCCGAAGGTGCTAAATTGTAGCTACAACGCTCTAAGACTTTCAGTACGGCTTGTTGCTGAAGCTTTGGAAGGGAAGTGGGGCAGCCGAGGGACTATTGAGAAGAGAAGGGGTACACTTCCTTGGGTGGAATAGGCATGTGGGGAATGATAGGCTGTAGGCTGTTAGTTGAGTCAGAACCTGAGATGGAGTCTATCCTGTTGTCCATGAGACTTATCCTGGATAGGAACCCTTTACCTTGGGTGGAGTTCAGTCCCAGCTCGGGGGTGACTCACTGTTGAGAGTGATGAATAGTGTAGACTATGGATGGGAGGTTCGTGGACGGTGTGTACACAGTTGGTGACAATATTTATAAGATAAGTAGAGATTGTGTGATAAAATGATATGCTACTTTGTTATTTACATGCCTATGTTATGGTTTATCATATATGTGATTATAATTACCTGTATGTTTATGGGTAATTCACTGTAAATGATGCATATCTGTAGTTACTGTTATTTCAGTATAAAATTCGTATGTTACAGAAAGTAATTTTTTGTTTATGTTTATATGTAAAGCTTCTACAAGAATGCTGCATGTATATGTTTTAGTTGCATGCAATTTAAAGAGTAAATTTATGTGGCATAGCTTAGTTGACTACTGGTTATGTTACTATATGTTCCACAGTAAGGGAACGAAAGCATTCCCTAGAGTAGCATGGTCTGGCCTATTAAGGCTGGGAATGTTACCAACTGGTGTCAGAGAATGCGTGGTTGCTCTGCAGTGGCATACCCTGAACTGCGGTGGGTGGGGGAATGTTACAAAAGACCTATGAAATTTTCAACATGCTAAGATAACTTACAGTACCAGTGAAGTCCCTTGAAATTTATCAGATGCTATTTGTCATTTTTGCTATCCCTACTGTTGTGCATCTTTTGTCACCTAAATGAGCAAAACAGAGGTGCTTACAAGCTTAGTTGGGTTAGCTAAGCAAGACAGCTGTAAAGGAAAGGGTTAGAGAAAGAAATATAAAAGAACAAACTAAGAATGAAACTAAGAAATAAAAGAACAGCTAAACTATTGAGCATAAGGACATAAGAACAAAAAACCAATAAGACTCATGTCACCAATGGAAAGGATTATATTAGTGAAAGAAAAAACCAAGAAGAAAGAGGACTATGGGTCCCTTCTTCCTTTAAGGGAGGGGTCTTGGACCCCCACAACTAAGCTCTTCTTACAACTTTGAATGAAATGGTGAAAGAATCCCAAGCTAATCCACTCAAGGGGTGAGATGGATTGCCCAATGTAATGGTGCTAGTATACTCTTGATGAGAATAGAGTATTCCTCAAGAGAATAGCAGCAACATAACTTTGCTAATGAATTCCTTGAAAATGAAGTGCACCCATGGCCTTGTTTTATAGCACCTCTTTGAGGTATTGTGCAACCAGCCTGTAGTGTGAAAAGAGGCTATTTAGGTCTTTGACCAGCCACCCAGTCGGATTCAATCGATATTTGGGTGTCAAATCAACTTGGAAGCTGAACCAGAAGTGGGTGGGAGGCCGACCAATCTCATAAATGTGTCGTTCTTAGATGTGTGCGGCTTTTAGCGACCACAGTCGCGCATCGTGCACATGTGCACTTTTCCTGCATTTCTAGATAACGCATGTGTGCGCACGCCCTGTGTAGTCATAGCACACTTTAATTTTGTCACTGGTTGTATAGTTTTGGACCTTTTGGAAATGATTTTGTGGTAATTTTGGTCCATGGGTGACCTCATAACTGTTTGATGATGTTGGATTCTATAACCATTTGCGGATGAAATTTCAATGATAACAGATGCCCCATGATGGATGAGGTTAAGAGCATACATATAGCTGAAATTCATCAATGTTTCTTCTACTGAGAGTGTCGTTGTAAGAGAGAGCAATAGTGAGAGTATCAAGAGTGACCCATTGGAGGGAGAAGGGAACCTGTAGAACCTAACCTTCCGTAAGGTGTGTAAAAATAAATTGTGTACAAATGAGGTGAGCATGCCCCATGCTCATGTCATGTAACTCAAAAAAGAATGGTGTTGTATAATAATGGAGATGGTGTGTTGATGTAGACAAGTGAAGTACCCTCAAGGGCAGTCGTGATAAAGGTAGAAGACAATTCTGTGGAGGAACATACTCTGAACAGTGGGTCGTGACACCTGTAAGAAGTATCACAGATTCTATAGGCATTGATAGCTTAGCCAAGTTCATAGGTCTTCAGAAAATATAAGAAATAACTACAATAGTTGCAAAGTAAGTCCCACTGTAACATGAGAAAGTGTTGAAGTCGAATGTTACGGGGGTCAACGACAACAGGGAGCAATTGTGGTTCTCCCTGTGTCATCCAAGACCTCTCATTGGAAAGGTCATGAGAGTCAAGATACTATTGCCCTTCTGGAAACTATGCTGATGTCGACAAAATGGGGACGCGACTCCAAGAAGAAAAGGGCTTCGTGAAATCTACTAGGTGAGGTTAGGAATTGGAGGAGGTACATGGACGAAGTCAAGATGTATGAAGTCTCAAGAGTGCCCTTGGTTGGGGGTATATGCGAAGTATAAGTGGACGCAACTGTTCAACTAGGTCAAGTGTCAGGGGGACAACAAGACATGGGATAAGTTGTGCCAGAGGTAGGACAAAGTGAACAAAATCAGAGGGCAGAGGTAAGTGGCTTGTGGGATACTCAGAGTATATGGGTGATGTCAATAGGGGTAGATGATAAGGAGTTCCCCAACTAAGGGCAACATGGGTTGCGTTTGGAAAAAAGGGAAGAAGGTCCTCAAAGGTGACGACAAAAAGATATGTAAATGCTGGAAACAAAGGCTTTTTACAAATTACCAAACGAATAAAGAATAATTCAGGATGAGTATACAAATACAGAAACAGGTGCCCCGGTGAAATATGGTTGGGTTGGTTAGGGAACAATTTGCTTGGACAACTGGTGGAGGCTGGGGGCCCCATGGGTGGGTTTCTGTATGAGGTAGATGAAATGGAGGGAAATTTGCGGATGGGAAAATTGATTGTGGATGAAATGGAGGGTTAATGATATTGCGGAGGTGCAGTCAACATAGAACCTTGAAGAGATAATCTGGGAGTCCATTGGGAAAGCTAGCAAAATGAGGAGAAGGAGTATGTGGCTGATTCACGACATGATGTAAGACTATCAGGACACCCATCGCTAAAGATTTGAAAAACAACATGAGTGTCAAAGTGCCAAAGGGTGCTATGAATGGGACAACTCATGTGGGGGAGAGTGCTACCAGGTGATAATAACTAAAATGCAATGGAGGTGTCGGTACTGCAGAGCCAGAGATGGGGATCCCAGAGGCAAATTTCAGATGGTGTGACTGAAGATGCAATTGAGATTTAGAGGGAATGATTACATGCCAGTGTTGATTATATACCTGAAGGGGTTGCATTGATGTATGAATACCAAGTACCTGCACATAGGAAAACCAAATACCCAATGTGAACAATTTCTGAAGAGAATCGAACATACAAGCATTTATTTGATAATTTTGAACATGAGCATGTGTACCTGGACGAGGTATGAAAAAATGGTGCCTTGGGGGCTAAGGATAAAAAATGGCCCAGGGACTGTCTTGATGTAGATGATGGGATGTTGATCCTATGGTTGAAGATGGATCGAAAAATGGACACCTAGAGCTCCCAGAATGGTGTTTGGAAGTTTTGCGGGAAGGCCTATATATAGTTGTAGGGCCCACATTGCCACCTCATTTGTACTTGCTATCAGAGTGATTGGACGAGAGGTATTTAGAGGATATTTGGAGATTCTAGGAGGATGAGGCAACCGATTCAGGACTAGTGAGCTTAAGGTTAGTAGTCTTATTGTCCTACATAGAAGTAGGTTTTCAATTTGTGGGCAAGGCCTATACGGAGGGCCGTACAAGGGTTTTTATGGGTGTGCCCCCCCCAGTGCACAGGAGATCTGGAAATATGTGTGCATGGGTGCGCACCTGTTATATGGATAGTCGCGCATGGGTGCACCCATCAGGGGGACAAAGGCGTGCATGGTATGCATGCCTCTTTTCTACAAAGCTACGCATGGGTGCGCGAATGTGTAGAGTACAGGTGTGCTATGATGCACGCCTGTGTTCGTGACAGAGGCACATGGAGGTGCCCCTGTAGGGTGGACAAGCGTGCACGCATGCACACCTGTGGGATGGGTAGGTGCGCATGCGTGTGCGGCTGTGGGGTGAATAGGCACACATATGTGCGCACCTGTGGGTTGAACAGGCACGCATATGTGCGCGCCTGTGGGTTAAACAACCATGCCCCGGGGGCACGGCTGATGGGTGAAAAACCTATCTTTTTTGGAGATTTTAATGTGTTTTATGGTCAATATGGTTGACCTAGGATTGTATTATGTGGTTGCAGGTGATCATTTTGTACGATGTCAGTCCATTAGTGAAAGCGGTATTGGTCGCAGCTGAGGGATGTCGTGGCTATTGAGGAGACGGGGGTTCGTGCTACTTTGGCAGCCTGTGGGCTGCTGAAGTTTTTCGAGTGCCCATTGATACGGGCATAGGAGTATCTTCTACAGTTTCTGATCCGGATGTGGAGTCCGGATCTAAATTGCTTTATGGTGCGGGGAGAGAAGATCTCCTTCACTGTGGTGGAGGATGTATACTTTCTAACTGGGCTCCCTTTTCAGGGAACACCTCTATCAGCGGAGCTGGTGTTACCTACGGACATGTCGTTAGTGACCTTGGGCCGGAGGTATTGTTCGAGGGAGAACTATATGTCAGGATTCGTCATGAGTATCGGGGTGATGGATGCTTTAGTTCATCGCTGTGTAGAAGTGATGATTGTGAGGGTGTATGGGTCCCTCGCAACTCAACGAATCAGTGGTGGTCAGCTGAGGGTTATGGGGAGGGCACTGGTCGGGGAGAATTTTGCCTGGGGGTTGATGCTGCATGCCAAGATGGTAGGGCAGTTGGACAGATGTCGGGTTGCGGACTCGGGGGAATTTGCCTTTGGGTCCATCTTAGTGGCCTGGTTTTTGGAGAGGGTCTTGATGTTGCACCCTAGAGTTTTGTTGGGCGCACCTGGTGCACGAGAGCCACGACTGAGGCAGTGGCCGATGATTTTGATTCACCACGGGGGTGGTGAGGGTGGCCACTTTTTCACGGCTGAGGCGGCACAGGTGTGGCGACAGATGCCACAGATCATACTGTAGTTTCCATACTGTGGTGTTGACTTCCAGGGTGATCCAGATATGGTGTTTCCTCCAGGGGAGGTGTTTGACCACTGAGGTATGTGTGTGATTTTGATATGTTGTTTTTTTTTGAGATAGCATGACATGTGTATTTTGTATAGATATTGATACTATCATTTGGTTGTTTGTATGTGCATATGTGGGACCTCACAGGCATGAGGTTGATCTAATGAGAGCGTCGACTCGCCAGGAGATGGGGAAATCGCCGTGGGGAGGGCCGCGGGTAGGAGAGAGATGTTAGCATGAGGACTATGAGGCGCTAGCTGGTGACGAGAGAGCGACGAGGAGACGCCATTTTGATGACCCTGGTGCCAGACCATCACATGCTCCTCCGGTGGAGGTCGAGGGAGATTTGGAGGAGATTCACCACCGCTTGGAGGCTGTGCTATAGGGTGTTCCTGAGGGCATGTGGTCGCATATCCAGGATGAAGGCATCCTAGAGAAGTGTGTTGGAGTTCCGCTGATGTGGTGGATCGTGGTGCAACAAGAAGCAGTAGCAGGTGCTGCTATGATAGGACGGTTACCTCCCGGTCCGGAGGGACCAGCAGTGGGTGGGGCACCACCGCCTGAGGGAGGGGAAGGAGGTGGTGCGCTAGAGGCACCTTGAGTGTCACCCTATGTATTTTTTTATTTTGTATATAGGCTGGTGAGCCCATTTTGGTGAAGTGGCACCAGTTTTGTAACGAGATGCTTCACTGGCCTGCGAATTTTTGTATATTTGT
>ML779654.1:226615-240554 GCA_009831015.1 Picea engelmannii
TATATATATATATATATATGAGTATACATTTTGGGGTCTTTGTGATGTTTACATGTGGTTTTTTAATGTGTTGATGTTGTCTAATCTATATATGCTGTGACAGGCTCTTGATGGTTTATGTGTGTGTAGAGATATCTTTATGTGATATATGCCAATCTAACACAATGTTAGCTATTTTATCTGTAATTTGATTCAATTGTATTGGAATATGTGTAAATGTAATGAAATCAAAATGTCGGGATAAAATTCTAACTTGCAGGTATTTGCGAAATAGGCAAGGATCGCAAACACGGTACACATTGTTGAGCTGGAGGATGACTAGTTGAGAGTCAAGAAAGATGCTAAGGTGACGAATACGATGATGACGGGAATCGACAAGGAGGCCAATGACGATAGTGTACTCGGCTTGGTTGTAGGTTTCTGAACCCAAACATATGCCACTAGAGTGGAGCAGTTCATGTGAGGGGGAATAGAGGGCCCAAGCTGATGAAGTGAGATTTTGTGTCCAACGGCTGGCGCTGTCAGCGTAATAGATGTGGTAGGTTGGAAGAGGAAGCATATGTCAATAGCACAAATGATAGTTTAGACATGAGGGATGAAAAAAAGATTAAAAACAATATAAAAGAAATAACCTAAGGTAAAATGGCTATGCTTAGGCGTAAAATTTCTTTAAGTATAACTTGTTGATGTGTTCTTTGAGAGAGAGGCCTTCGGGAGAATCCAGGATGTAGGTGCCTTTGGTGAGGCAATGTTGAATAATGTAGGGGCCATGCCATAGTGACTCAAATTTTCCATGACCGAGGGTATCGTGAGCGATATTGTAAGCAAGGATGAGGTCCCCTTCGTGAAATGAGCTAAGGTTGACATGGAAATCAAAGGTGGTCGTTTATCATTTTTTGGCTGCTTCATTGTTCTGTAATGAATATCGACGATCTTCATCCAGGGATTCTAAGTTCAGAAAACGCTGATCCATTGGAGAAGTGTTAGGTAACAACTCAATTGCGGTGCGTAAGGTGGGAATTTCGCACTCGATAGGAAGAGTGGCCTCAACCCCATGGACTAAATTAAATGGTGTGAAACCAGTGGCTGTTTTCACGGCTGTATAGTAAGCCCATAGCATGGAAAATAACATATGATGCCAATTGGTCTTATGTTTGTTAACCGTGTGCTGCAACATGGTCTTGAGGACCTTGTTAACTACTTCGACTTGTCCATTAGACTGAGGGTAATATGGTGAGGCAAACTTGTGGGAGAATCCCAACCGAGATGAGAGTTCGACAAAAATCTCATTCTCGAAATGTTTCCTATGATCGGAAAATAGTTGGAGTGGTACTCCAAAGTGGGATATGACATGATTAAAGAAAAAATGAGTTGCAATGTCAGTGGTGTTGTCGAAGGTGGGTATGGCTTCAACCCATTTTTTGAAGTAATCGACTGTGACAACAATGTATTTGTGTCCATTGCTGGATGGGGGATTACAAGTCATGAAGTCGATGCCCCATTCACAAAAGGGGCCTACAGTAATGACTGGGTGGAGAAGAGAAGGTGGTGCTCGTGCTTTGTTGGCATAAAGCTAACATTTATTGCATTGCTTCATGGCATGAATGCAATCGTGAAACAATGTAGGTCAAAAATAACCCACTCAGATGATTTTATGAGCAGTGGACATTCCCGAAAGATGGCCCCCACATGCGCCGCTATGGCAGTCGTTCAAGACTCTATCGGCCTCGTCAATAGTCAAGCATCGATGAAGTATGGTGTCGACCCCTCACTGATATAAGATATCTTTGATGAAAATATAGAGGGGGGCCTGGTGACGAATACAACGATGATCATCTCGTGAGAGGTGGTTATCAAACTTTTGGGTTTGGAGGTAGACGAGGAGGTCACCGTACCAAGGATCATCCGAAGTGATATAAAATAGATGTTCATTGGGGAAGTCGGTATTGACGGGGGCGCTGGTAGTATCAGAGGGGAAGGCCGTGACGATTTCGATGAGGACAAGAGATTTCTTACTCTTGGGTGTTGAAAATTCGAGATCGTATTCTTGAAGGATAATGATCCATCGGGAAAATTTGCCGACGACTGAGAAAGTATTGCATAGGGTTGGAATCTGCTACGACTTTAGTCATGCGAAGAAGAATGTAATGGCGCAGTTTCTGGACTGCGAGGACGACTGCAAGGGCTAGTTTCTCTTCGTGTTTATACTTCAGGGGTGGCCCTGAGAGGTTTTTACTAACATAGTAAATGACATCCTCACGATTGTCATTTCCGATTTGAACGAGAACTCCAGCTACTAAGACAGTTGATGCTGAGATGTAGAGGATATAGTCATGATTATAGTCCGGTGAACTAATTAAAGGGGCATTGGAGAGCACCGTTTTAAGATAGTCAAACGCTTTTTGGGCATGTTCATCCCAGTGAAATGGGATGTCATGGCATAGTAAGCGAAGGAAAATGTGTGCTCGAGTGGCATAGTCTGGGACAAATCACTGTAGAAAGTTAGCTTTTCCTTGTAGGCTCTGGAGTTGGCGTAAATTTCAGGGGGGGGGGGTGGAATTTCTGTGATGGCTTGGACTTTAAGGGGGTCCATGGTAATACCTCTTTGGGAAACGATGAATCTGAGGAGGCGCCATGCGGTGACACAAAACATGCACTTGAGGGGGTTCAACCAGATGTTGTACTGACGACACTGTTGGAAGATGATATGTAAATCATCAAGATGTTGGGTGCATTTTTGGATCGAGTCGTGAGATCGTCAAAGTATGCGAGGATAATATGAGCCAAATCGTGAAAAATGTATGTCATAGCCCATTGGAAAGTTGTGCCATCATTCTTTAGGCCAAAAGGCATGACACAATATGCAAAAGTACTCCAAGGGGTGGTGAATGTGGTTTTGTATTGATCGGCTGGGTGGATTTTGATTTGATTATAACCAGAGAAAATGTCCATGAAGTATAGAGCCTCGTGGCCTGCACAGTCGTCAATAATTTGATCAATGAAAGGCATTGGAAAGTTATCTTTGGGACATGCGTGATTGAGATCGCGAAAGTCTGTGAAAATGCGGATAGTGCCCTATTTTTTGTTAATGGGTACAGGGTTGGAAACCCATGAGGTATAGGCGATGGGGTAGATGAACCCAACCGTGCGTAATTTGTCAATCTTGGCTTTAATGGCTGCTGCTTTGGATGGGTGTAGCGGTCGTTTTTTTTGACGAACTGGTGAAATGTTAGGCCAGGTGTCAATGCGATGTTAGATAATCGACGGATCAAGGCCAGGTATCTCTATGTATGACTAGGAAAAAATATCCCGGTATTCTTGGAAGAGGGATTTATAGGTGGTGATTTCTTCAAGAGTGCATGCGGCGACAATGGTGATTTCCTCGACGACTCCATTTTTGATGGAAATATCGATTTTGATGGTTGGGGAAACGTTGGCCATGTTGACTTCTTCAAAAGCATCAGGGGTAGGAATGGGATTGTTGAACCAGTCGATATGCTCTGATGGGATAAAATCCTTGGTTTCAATTGCGTATATGGGGTGTTGGTTAGGAAGCGTGAAGGCTTCCTGTGGAAAAAAGAGCATTCTATGGTGTAGCGCATCCCATGGGTAGTCGGGGGTGGTTAACTCTTTGAGTATGTCCTTGTTATAGTGGAATTGGATGGAATACAAGGGGTATAACAGAGTGATATCAATGACTGTCATTGTGTGGTTGTCCTTGGGTGATGGAGAAGCATGGGGAATGGCGCAATGATATTGCAATGGTTCACTCAACATAAGCCAAATATAGAATTACTGAGGAGTACTAGTGGTAGTTGAATGTAAAATTTCTGTAGGGAAATGAAAGGGGGAATTGAGGGGATTTGGGGGTAAATCCTCATAGAAGTCATCCAAGAACCATGGAGGAATAGGGAGTGCCTTGGGTTCAAGAGAAATGATACGAAGAATCTCTAGTGATGAGGTAAGGTCAACCATCGATTTTGTAGGGGGTGCAGGGGTTTGAATCAGGGTCATTTGGCGTTGCCTGTATTTAATGATCATAGGACACTGGTATGTAAAATGATCTAAGGATTTTCATAGAGAGCAAGGGCATCTCATACGTTCATTGACTGAAGTCGTGACATAATGGATGTCGGTAATGTTTGGTAGGGATGATGTAGCTAGATTGGGTTCATTCTGGAAGCTTTGGCGTACTACGACTAATGTCTATCGAAAGTGAGGTAGGGTTGGGCAATGGTGTGTATAATGGCCATATTCTAAACAAATAGCGCAAGAGAATTTGGTTCGCAACCCTTTTCTACTTGATTTATTGGAGGTAGCAACAATACTTTCTATAGTGGCGAGAGGTGATGGTGTTTGATTGAGTGGAATCAGGTTATGTAACTCGGGTAGAGATGGGCATTTGTTGGTTGGGTGTCCATCTTTCTCACATAGCGCACAAGGAGGTTGGACGCATGGGGGAAGTGGAGTTGTGGGATCCTTCTTATTTTGCTTGCCCCCAGCTGTGGTAGGGAGGTTAGTGAGTGGGGTTGTAGAGGGTATGGTGGGAGTGAGTATGGGAATCGTCATTGGGATTCCTTTCGTTTGGGGGGGGAAGGGATGGTTGAGGAACCATCTCTGGGGGATGTAAATACCAAACTAGAATTTCCAACACCATATTAGGGAGAATAAGCAATGCAGCTACTTGGAAAGCTTGTACGCCTGGTGGAGGGTAAAAGAAGGGGATTTGAGTAATGGCCTGGGGAACTGTCTCCCAAACTGGGATATGGCCTTGGGGAGAGGTGAAATCATGACTTGGTGGAGTTGACGTGTTCGCAGGAGGCTCATAAGGGGGGAGCTCTCCGACTGGTGGGACATCAGATATGATAGAAGCCTCCCTAGGAGGAAGGGTATCCTCTATGTCAGTTCCTTTGGATGATACGATGCATACTTGATTGAAAGGATGAAGGAGCGGTGGTGCACCATGATAAGTTCCTAACAATGATGGGTCATTGAAAATTCTGGGGCCCATTTCGATGAGTGGGTATGCTTCATGACTCATGTGGATGAGAGGGAGAATGTTATCAATGTTGGTAGAAGGGTTGGGCTCATAATGTGAAACCTGGTCAATGGTAATGATATTCCCATTATGGGGGAACATCATGGTTTGAAAGACAAAAGAGGCAGCTGCCTTCATAGCGTACATGTAGCAACGACTGAACAAGATATTATAATCAAGTGGGGCATCGATAACTTCAATGTCGATGAGAATGGTATTGCCCCCGAGTTCTACAGGGACATTTTGAAAGGGTCCTTCAGGAGAGGATGGTCGTTCGTCATAAGCTCTTAAGGTAATGGCAAATGGTATGAGTTTGGGGGAACCAAGTTTCTTCCATACAGACTTGGACATAATGCATGTGGATGCACCTTCATCGATGATGCACTGATGGACTTTAATGTTCTGAATTTTTACTGGGATTTGAAAAGCGATTAGAGCGGGGAGGCGAGGCTCTCCCCTATCGAGATCAAATGTGATGAGTTGAGTATCCATGGGGTCGACTTCCCCCAAGGTGGAAAGTAATGATTTCTGCTGAGTGGGACAAGTTTGAAGGACTTCTAAGACTAACATGGCAGCCAAGGATTGTGCTAAGTCATCGACCAAGCTTCCCTAGCTCATGGGTTGTGGACATTCCTGCGGAATGGGATGCGAGGGATGCGAAGAGGTGTTTCTGCATTAGGGCGAGGAATCATCAATGGGGGTCCCGTTGGTACTAGGATCGTTTCTGGGGGAATGGGAGGAGACTCAGCGGGTGCACAGTATTGACGACTACATGTTTGCAGAAGGATTTCTTCCTCACTAGTGAGGAGGATAGTATGATCTGTGGGATTGTTTGGATTGAGGTACTGTCCCAACTGTGGTGGGGTAGGCTGTGTGTCCTGTTGGATGTTTTTCACACCCTAGTGCGGAATGGGATTCTGCATCATGACTAGGGGTGGTTGTTGCACGTATTGTTATGGGGCCTGCTGAGGGGCAGGTGGTGCTGGAGGATGTGGTGCACTTCTTGAGTCTTTCATCCATTTAAAATCAGTGATTTGAGGGAAATGATGAGTATAATGACCGAAATCACCGCAAAGGGCACAAGGGAAGGTGGTTCTAATATTATTGTTATTTCTCCCTTGATGTCTGTTGTTATTTCCCCCCTGGGGGTTCTGATTCCCTTGATTCTGGTTGCCCCCAGTAGGTTGGTTTTGTTGGGGGTGATTCCCTCCTTGACCTGGGTTGTTATTGTTCCTATATTTTCCTTTCATTTTGGCATTATTCAACGGATGGGTCAGGTTTTCCATATTCAACTGTTCGAAATTATGATATTGCTGAACATGAGAGGGTTGAACAAAATTCACCCCAGCATGAGGGTGTGGGGGTGCTATGGGATGTGGAGGACCAGGGAATGGAAAGTATGGATTCTGTGGGAGTTTTGATCTGTAAGGTATATAGGAAGGTGTGGCACTTTCGATAGTACTTAGTGTATAAGTTGAGGTAGAGGGAGTGCCAGAACTTGTTTAGATAGGTGGGTGTATTGGGGGTGGCGGTGGTGGCCCATTGATGGGTTGAGGAATAGTAACAGGGTATGGTTGTTGATAAGGGGGTGGGGAGTAATAAGAGGTTCCCCCATATGCTGGTGGATATTGAGGTGTGCCATACATTAGTGGTTGTTGGGGTTGTGGATTGTTGTGTGTGGTATTACCAATCAATCCATCTGTTGAGTGAGACATCCCGGGCTTGTCTTGACTGAATGGTACAGGTTTTGGGAGGTCAGGAAGTACTGTGTATAAATACCCTGATTGTGAATAGATGAGGTTGTATTGTTGAGCCTTACTGATGAATTCTTCTTCTAATTGAGGGAAGGTGGAAGCTACATCTTTATCTAGGAGAGAGACAAGTGATATGAGAAACTAGTCAAGACACTGTTGTTTGGTGGTTTCATCTTTGCACAAACTACGTCATCTATGCCACTCGTGAATGTGATTAGCGATACGTGTGGCTGAGGTTTGTTTAAAATTAGAGAGTAGTTCAAGACCATTGTCATGGTAGATTGGTAATTGGAAGAAGGTCAAAAATTCTTTGGCCAAGGACTCGAAAGTTGCATGGGACCTTGATTTTTCATCTACATACCATTTGGTTGATGGGCCAGTGAGTGTGCGTTGAAATAATTGTAGTTGGATGGAATCATCCATAATGCTGTTGGAAGAGCACCATGAGTGGAAAGTCATGACATGGTTGGCAGGGTCATCTCCTGCCTTTCCTTCAAATTTGGGGATGTCTGAAGGTAATTTGGTAGGAATTGTAGGTCATGTGGGGTCATGCAATATAGGATCATTTGTGAGTTTGCTTAGATCTGGTATGCTAAGAGAGGCCAAATATGGAAATTGTAGTGGGGGCGGAGGATTAGTTCCAGCCATGGTGTGAGTGGTTTGTGAACCTGACCCTTGAGGGGGGCTAGGTGGGTTGGTACTTCCCCCTTGAGAGGAAGTTGCCCCCCTGCTTCCATGTAAAGGAGAGAAAGTGGATGGAGGACCTTGGGAATTAGACCCAAGTAATGTGGAACCAAGCAAAGCTGATCCTAAGATAGTGGCACTCATTGGAGTGTGTGAAGGTGGTGTTGATGAGTTGGCAAGACTAGGAACTCCCCCTAGAATAGGAGGGAGGTTTAGCAAGCGTCTGGAATGACGGGGGTTCTGTGGGTCCCCTATGATGTCTGATTAGCTGAGTGGATGTGTGCAAATTGTGGTGAGAGTAAATAAACAATAGCATTTGTTGCAAATTTTGAACTTTACACGATATATATCTAAATAAAAAATGTAATCAGAAGTGCATCATACATAAAGTGTTTTGAAAAAGAAGCATATATGTGGATAAGTGGGTTTTGTCCACGTGGGGAATCAAAGAAAACAAATGCTTGTGTCCTAAAAGACGTAATGTCCTTCCTCTCAAATAGCATTGGACCTTATAATAGTACTCAACAATGGGGTCTGAAGTCACCGGAAGAGAAATTAGTGAAGGATGAAATAATTAGTTATAATGAGGGGTAAAGGGGGCATATCCTGAAAGAGGTGGCGATATTTCCCAATAACCACACAAAATCTGATCAAGGTGCAATTGCAGCCCACAATTGCCACCTGGGTAGATGTCCTAAAATTTGGTCACTAGGTGCCTCGGTCAAAGTGCGACATTTAGATTTTCGGCCTAAGAAATGGGTCACAGGATGGATCCCATACAAGAGGTGGGTGCCTCAAGGGGGGATGCACAGAACAACCAGACCTCGGCCTTCAACCCTTCACTGGTATCTCCCTTCCTTATGGTGTTAGGAACACTTGACTTGGAGGATTTTCAGTTCCCTATTTGACAACTTCTATTGTTTTGACAATGTGAGAACCAGATAATGGGGAGTTATTTGGATGCCTATCCCCGAAATCCTACCTAGACTAAAAAATTTCTTTTGGCACCTCCTGTGGAGGAAAACTTAGTGAGTTTTTAGAATTTTTTTAGATGTGGTTGTTTTGAGAGATTGGGGGTGTGAACCAACCTCGTTGAAATTAAATGGGAGTGGATAGTTTTGTGAAGAAAAGGGTGGGGTGTTTTCATAATCCCTTTGGAGGAAACTTACTTTGACCTCCATGTTTCGAGAGGAAAACTATGTGAGTGATAAGTGACTTTTGTGTGTGAATGAGTGAAAGTGTACCAAAGTTTTAATGAATTAGGTGTCACCTTGCTGCATTTGGACTTCACTTGGTCCTTACAAGTGTTGATTACCTAATTAACTAAATGCCTTTGGTACAACCTTGTGTAATTCAAAAGTCCCTAGGAAGCTAGCATGTGGACATGTGGGTCCTTTACTATTCCTTTAACTCCCTATTGTGATTTAATCTAAGAAAATCTTTGAAATTATCCTAGATTGTGATCATGTGGGCATGTATGGGCCCGTTACAAAACCTTTAAACTTCCCTAGTGATTTAATCTAATAAAGTGAATTTCAACACTATCCTATCTTTGTAGCATGTGGGAATGTATGGGCCTATTACAATCTTAAGATGTGTTTGAAAAAATAAACTAAGAGGAGTCCCGAGGGGGATGTTGTCCTCTCCTAAAGGTTTTAGTCTTTTTAAGGGAGATGAAATTGTCTTACAATCTTTTTCTGATTCTCAAGGTTGCTTGGAAGCATGAGAGAAGAGAGTACTAAGCGATTGTTACCCAACTTCGGGTCCCAATGCAAGTTAGGTGTGATTACAAATGATTCCAACTTATATCTTTAGTCAAAGAAAGCCATCGATGTGGCAAAATGAAAGAAAAAAGGGAAATAATGATTTTAAACCTCCTAAGTGCCTATATGTTTTGAATAATCCCTTTATATGAAGAGGTAACTAAGTGTGGTGCATCTTACAATATGCATGAAATCACTTTTAAGAAGGCTAGGGGCCTTTCCCAAATCACAAAAAACCTTACAATGTGTATTTTTCTGCACAGGTGCGCGGGTCTTAGGGTAGACAGAGGCGCACTGAGTGCCTGTGCATAGACTGAAACATGCTTTTGGGCGCAGGTGCGTAGAACAACACTGTGATTTTGGCACATGTGCACATGATGCGCGATTGTGGGCTAATAAACCCGCGCACAATTAACACATGGCTGTGAAGAAAATTTCAAATGGAATTCTTTCAATTCAACTTTGAATTGGATTTTTTGCAGGTTGACTTGGGCAAATTAAGGTACCTGTAGGTCAAATAAACCAAAAGAAGAGCTATAAAAACCCAAATGGGGTAGGAAATTGATACCTTTCCCCAGCGGAGTCGCCAATCTGTTGCGCCTCTTTTGTCACCTAAATGAGCAAAACAGAGGTGCTTACAAGCTTAGTTGGGTTAGCTAAGAAAGACAACTATAAAGGAAAGGGTTAGAGAAAGAAATATAAAAGAACAAACTAAGAATGAAACTAAGAAATAAAAGAACAACTAAACTATTGAGCATAAGGACATAGGAACAGAAAACCAATAAGACTGATGTCACCAATGGCAAGGATTATATTAGTGAAAGCAAACACCAAGAAGAAAGAGGACTATGGTCCCTTATTCCTCCAAGGGAGGGCTCCTGGACCCCCACAACTAAGCTCTTCTTACAAATTTGAATGAAATGGTGAAAGAATCCCAAGCTAATCCACTCAAGGGGTGAGATGGATTGCCCAATGTAATGGTGCTAGTTTACTCTTGATGAGAATAGAGGATTCCTCAAGAGAATAGCAGCAGCATAACTTTGCTAATGAATTCCTTGAAAATGAAGTGCATCCATGGCCTTGTTTTATAGCACCTCTTTGAGGTATCGTGAAACCAGCTTGTAGTGTGAAAAAGAGGCTATTTAGGGAATTTTTAGGTCTTTGACTAGCCACCCAGTCGAATTCAGTCGAGATTTGGGTGTCAAATCAACTTGGAAGCTGAACCAGAAGTGGGTGGGAGGATGACTAATCTCATAAATGCACCGTTCTTAGATGTGCACAGCTTTTAGCGGCCACAATCGCGCATTGTGCGCATGTGTGCTTTTTCTGTGTTTCTGGATAGCGCATGTGAGCGTGTGCCCTGTGTAGTCATAGCACACTTTAATTTTATCACTAGTTGTATAGTTTTGGACCTTTTGGAAATGATTTTGTGGTAATTTTGGTCCATGGGTGACCTCATAACTGTTTGACGATGCTGGATTCTGTAACCATTTGCAGATGCCATTTTAGTGATAACACCTACCATTTGAACCCAGTGGCCAGGTTTTTCTGTGTTAATCATTGAATTAATAATATATCCCCTATAAATTGTTACTAGTGGATCTATAACTCGACTATTAAGTATCTTTTGTCATGTGTGGGAAAAATATGTTTATGACATCTATGCACAATATGTTTGTTCATTTAAAAGGTAGCCTAAACTTGACAGTTAGATATGCTTCTGGTATAAAAGAAATACTTAAGGTTTGTAATGCTCAAACCAATATATGCCATCCATGTATGAAGGGAATCAGTATAGTCGCTTACTCTATTTCATTATTCATGAATACCGTGTAAATATTTTCTTGTATTGTTTTAAATCGTTTCTTTTGAATTGATACACATCACTAATGATGGGCCTTGTTTGATGCGAGGGTACCCATTAGTGAGTTGTTGCCCCATCCATCCTCGACCCCGAGCATCTGTCTAGATGGAAAACAACAAGGGAAAATTTCATGCGAGATGGGGATAAGAAGTTAAGTAATGTCTTGGTATGATGTTTTAAATAGACAATTATCACTCTGTTCATGCTTTCCTCAAGTTTTCCTTGAATATAATTTTCTAATATTCGTATGGTGATTCTTCTAGGATTTTTCATCTACACAAAGGTTTTAGAAAATAATCCATGTACTCGACGCAAAAGGTATTCGAGTTCCCTTTTGTAACCCTCCCGAAGTTTGAGCAGTCAGTATTGCAATTTTGCATGTAGTCGTTCCGTGTCGTTTCCTCAGTCTCCTATCGGGTTTTAAAAGGGAAAAATTTCCCAACTGTAACTTAAAGCTTGATCCATTTATTAGTATGAATCTTGCAATGCTTTAAGCACTAGATTACTTTATTCATTTGAATTAATGAAAATACTATTTTAAACGAATTCTCCTTATCGTTTCAGGCCTCACCCTACTCTGGGAATTAATTACCATGGATTATAATTTAAATTGAAGGCTCTGTTACAAATTCTGAATGTTTGATTTCTAAGAAAATAGATTGATGTATATTAGATCTATAATATTATGTCATTTTATTTCCTGTCAACAAGCCTAGTTGTTATTATAGATATGTTCAATCTGAACTGGTAATAGTTAGATTAGATACAACACTGAATAATATAATGATATGAGTTATCAAGATATCAATATATGAGGTTACGATTCTTTGTTTTATTTCCAGATCACTTAATTATATATATACATATATGCATATTTATGTATTTCCATACCTGTGAGTCTATCGTTGTTTGGACTAGTAGGATTTGAAATTTCGAGTTATGTGTATACTCATCCTTCAAAAAAATTGTCTAGTGTTTAAAGTAGTGGTTAATTATTTCAGTTGGGTCTTCCACTTTGTATAAATGATCCGTAGGATCTTTTAATGACTATGGTTGATTTTTAATTTTGCATGCGTTAATTAACCATTTGAGAAAAATTAGTGAAGAATGAGGAAAGAAGAGGAATTATGACAGCCATATACACATATGCAGATCTGAAATTAAATAATAGATAACAAACCATAACACATAGATTGATAACGGAGTTTGACACAACTTTGCCTACGTCTCCGGGCCTTTTCTCTATGGGGGAGGCTTCTTTATTTCTTTTCAAATGATCAAAAGTACATCGCTGCAATGCCAAATGGATACAAGACTGATCTAGTCATGTTCTTCCAGATCTCAAGAACCCTGCAAAGAAAACGACATGCAAAATGGACGTCCGGAGCTCCCAGAAATGATCCGACAACGTCTCCTCCTCAAAAGATTATCTGCGTCAAAATGGCTTTGTCTTGGTTTCCCTTTAGTATAAATCTACTCTGACTGCTCTAATGGCTTCAGAGCATCCAAAAACCCCTGTCTGGGCTCTTTCGGCACCTCAATCGGTCAAAAAACAAAGAAGTTAGGCCTCCTGGAAGTCTTCCCCTTCAAGCTTGCTGTCTCTGCATCTACAAAACGCACCCCTGTCAAATGAACCTGGAACACACACATTTTAAAGCATGAAAACCCAGCACCGGGTGCAACCGTACCAACGGTGCAAACCGTAGGACGGTTAAGGGCGCGCTAGCCCCTAACCGCCTAGGCACCTGGGCATATGGGTCATAGGACCTCGCGCTATAATAAAAAGGGCCAAACCCTTACAAAACCGTTTAAATCCCCCCGTGCTCCAGGTCATGGTCATATGGCGCATTCCAAGAAACCACAGGCTATGGTTTAAACTCCATTTCAAAAACCAAATTCAAAAACCCAAAACACGCGCCATATACCATGTGGTGGTCATATGTGGAACCACAAAAACCATGGCTTACAAATCCCGCGTGCCTTCCTGGAGGATAGAGTCATATGCAATGGGAGTGTGACCAGGGGCTGGGGATAAGCCCCAGCCCGGACCCCCACGTCGACCGTTGTATAATTTGATTTTAAATAAATTTAAAACCGCATAGTTAATAAGCAACGTCGTGTGGGCTAGTGGCAACCCACACTCTACCAAAGCGCGGAGCCACTGGGAGGTCCGGGGTTTGACTCCCATGAACCTCATACTATTTTGAACACAACCAATCAGCCAATTCCGGGGTGCCACGTGGCAGCCCATGATTGGGCCACGTGGCACCTTACCATTGACCAACAAAATGCCATGTGTCACGATATCATTCGCCTTCAAAAACCAACCAGATTATGCCATGTCATTAGATGCCACATCATCGTATGGTCTATACGACCCTGCCACGTCATCCTGTACGGATTGTACGGACTGTACAGTCAGCATCATTTTTTTTTTGTCTGTTTGGCTTTTCGGACAGAACGCAATATCTTCTCCATACGAAGCCCGTTTGACAAAGTAAATATACCGCCGGAATCAGGAAGTTGAGACGAACGCAATGGCACTGGTTTCGTCGCATTCCGAGCACTTTCATTTATGAGCATTTTTCAAGCCCTGTCAGGCTTCTGGATCTGATTTTGGATCACACCTCCCCACAATAAGACCTTTTGGTCCCCAAAAGGTTACTGACCAGTCAACAAGCTCGGGATAGGCGACCCGGCTTGCTCTCTGTCTCTGAACTCTGTCCTGTGCACCTGTCTCATCAAGATCAACTATAACACAATCATGACAACTGACAGTATATTGTTAGCCATTTGAACCTTGTTACATCTTACTGAAGCCACTATCATCCATGTA
>ML779654.1:267154-295896 GCA_009831015.1 Picea engelmannii
TATGAAATATATAAGTATATATATGTATATGTCTGTAGATTCCATACTGTCTCGTACCTTTCCCTTGAAATGAGGAAGGAAAGCTCAGCTATTAAATATGAACTCTCTGAAAATTTTAATTACAGAGATACCCATATATTTATCATATATTCAGACTTGTTAGAATATAATGATACATAGTTAATACCATGTAGAAGGTCAATTACAGAGGAGACAATTCTAGAACTAGATTATCTGTTATAAATTCCACATACGAACAAATTTTCCACAAGATATTTTACTTCAACACAAACAGGTGCATATATCATATGTACATAATCATTCTAACAAAGAAGGAGAAGCATTAACATATCTGAACCAGTTCATGTAAAGACAAAGGGAAAAAGCACGTTCCTCCCAACCGTAGAATAGGGAAGCCAAACCACTTTCCCATTTCACCCCCTAACCTGACCATGAATCCATGGGGGCGAACTTGGAATCTCCTCTTCAACAATATATTCATCTATCAATAGTATTCTCCCTTTCCTCACACTCAAAAATCAGTTTTCATAACAACAAGTATCTCTGTATTTCTTCTTTTTAGCATACTAGGCAGCGTCCTACCTCCTCACATATGCTATTTTCAAAACCATCTTTTTGCCTAGGTTATTTTTCCTCTTTTGGGAATTTTCGTAGCTTTCTAAATCCATGATTTCTAGGGGATGCCAGTGGCCAAATCCCTAATTTTCCACTTGTAACAATCAGCCCTGAGGTAGTTCCAACATGTTCCCCACTCATGGAGTCATGGTCAACGAATTTCAACATGGTTGTTCCATTTGTCCTCCTACAATAATTATAAAATATTCTGTTTTCATACAAGTGTCATGGTCAAATAGTTATTTGGGTCAAATCAGATCTCTGCTCAAAAGTCATAATAATTAATTACAATTTACCAAATTTGAAATTCATAATATCCATAAATGGCAAAAATTTTCCAAATTTGAATTTACCAAAAAAGAAATAATTTTCCTAATAATTTTTCGATTCAAAAATAATTTATTTTTGTGGTTGTCACACCTAGACATGGGTAAAACCATGGTATAACATCCCCATACCCGTTAGATAATCCCAAAATACAAAAATCCTTAAAAGGGGGCCGATATCCCGCGATCTCCGCTTCAACTTGCGCTCCGCCTTCGATAGCCTATCGAAAAAAAGGGGTCAAAAGTGACCAAGGATATTCAAAACTTGGTCAAGGGCCAACAACATGTTTCACCTTCTCCTCATCAACATATTCATCATTGAAGTACTTGTCCATGGACCTTATCCAATCCAACAACTCTTCGACATCCAAATTTCCTTCATACATTGGGATGTATATCTTTTATCTAGCTCCCAACTTCACAACAACTTTCAGTAAGCATTCTTCGGCCACATATTCCCTTGCAGCTTCTTCTTTGACCTCTATCTCTTCACTTTCTACGTCACTGATGTCTCCAACATCAGTGCTCTTCTCTACGCTGCTTCCATCACCTCCAACCTGGCACAAAGTTCTCTCATTTCTCTTTCTACAACGCAATTGGCTATAGGTGGCTACATGTGTCTCCTTGGTGGCATTGTGCTGACTAGTTCTCAGACACAGAGTTCAATTTCATGTTCCATTTCACTACCTGAACAAAATCAGGCTCTGATACGACTTGATGCAGACCCCCCTACTCTCCCTTGGGGCTGCGCGACCTCCCAGTCAAGGATATTAATCTCCTTGAGCTGGATTAGCTCCTCGAGACCTTGATGGTCTCAAACTAAATCAAACACATGAATTGTTATCAACCAAGGCGCAGGTCATATGGTACCCACCTCACTCTGATCTGATCATCTTTCATCATCCCTAAGGTTTTCATGGTCATTATCGATTTTTTCATTGATCGAAAGTTCACAGTGGTTGTGGGGTTCCAATGTTCTCTTTATCATAGGGATCAATCTCCGAAATAAAAAAGTACTTGTCCAACTCGATCTAATTGTGGTCGTTGGTGAATTGTGGGTCGTGAACTAGGAATTCGGCTAATTTCACCTCTACGCTCAAGAATGATTTTCCATCATCGATATCCATTCACAGATCAACAAGCACCCACGGGCCCTGCTTTCTTAGCAATTTTTCCAAAGATTAACACCAATGGGTGCTAGCTCCTTTTGCTAGCTCTTCTTTGCATGTGACCTCAGGCTATGACTTGAGGCTTAATATCTTGGTGCTTCACGACTTCAAAAATTTCAACTGGGACCAGATCAATGGTCCTCGCCCTCCTTCGCAACCAATGATCGAGATCTACTCCAAGACTCCGTGCTTTGAGAGTCCAGGATGTTCCAACCTTCGCTTTCTCCTAGAGTATTCTGTACCCGAACTTCTAGATTAGGTGCCATGCGTCCACCCAAATCAATGAATCTGGTCCACTTTGGGACTTTTCCCTTTGGGAGTCTCAAATTCTCCATGCTCACTTTCTCCCGGATCACTTTCACCCAGAGTTCATGATCCATTGACATGTGCCTCCCATAGATTGACGACCACAAGCCACTTCGGCTATTCGGGCTTCGATAGTTTCAACTCATGCACACTTATCTTCTCCCATATTATGTTCACCTGAAGACGAAGGATTTTTGCCATGTGTCCTTCTGGATTTGATGGTCCATATCTTTTCCTCTTTCGTTGACTTCCTTTCAGAGTGTTAGGCCTCCGAACTTCTTGATCTCTCACCACGTGTTCTTCGCAACAAATGGTTGCGATCTACTTCGGCCTTCGGGACTTCAGGAGCTTATCACACTCCAAAATTGAAATATTCTGAAGTGACTTTCACCAAAGTCTCAAATATGTTTACATGTACCACCTGACGACCATCGACCAAGATCTATTTCGACCTTCATCTCTTTGGCATTTTTTCTCTCTCCTTGTCTACAAAACTTTTGAAGTGCTTCCTCTTTAGAGTTGTAGATATTATGCCACTAGTCCCTTTGGATGATGGACGGTCCCTAACCTCTTCAGGAATTTGGAGAATTCCTCACTCTTGTGTGCACAATGAGACTTACAGCTAGTGCACTTTACCCATATCCAATAGTATGGAACGATTTCACTTCCTCCTGGATGGATCTTGACCGATAACTCGGTGAATATTCAGAGCTTCACTCCCTTTGAATATTTATTCCCACTATCTCTCTTGAGCTTTGGACCCTTTGACTCCTCAGAGGCCTTCTTTGACACTTATTCAAACTTAGAATTTGTGCACTCCTTGTAATATATCCTTACTCAAGACTTAGCTTCTTGCGTATGACTATGC
Organism: Picea engelmannii; assembly: GCA_009831015.1. Taxonomy (NCBI): domain Eukaryota; kingdom Viridiplantae; phylum Streptophyta; class Pinopsida; order Pinales; family Pinaceae; genus Picea; species Picea engelmannii. The sequence goes on from ML779654.1 coordinate 270,460, forward strand.
ACACCTTGCAACAGTCCCTTTGCACTCCTTGCAAATGAAAGTTTCACGCTATCTCTTCTGAGCTTATGAGTTGAAATAGACTATGTCAATGCACTCCTTATAGACTGTATGCACACCTTGCATGAACTCAACGAAGAGAAAACAATTGAATCTTAATTAAATACTTCACAGTTTCATATACTCAATAACATAACTCATTTAGTCATGAAAATAGAAATAACAGGAAAATTGTAAACAATAGCAACACCATGCGTTGGGTCAATATCCATCTATTATATTCATTCAGATGTAAATGGATACAACTCTGATAAAAACAAACTTACATTCAATAACAACTATCTCCTACTAATCTGTAACAGCCTTATTCAGGCATACTATGCACCTACTTATACAAGAGGTCCTCTAGGGTTCCCTCCAACTACCTATATGATCGAAATAAAAGCTTACAACTACTTAGTCCTATTACAATAAATGTTTGTGACAAACAATGTAAGGTAGATCTTCAGATCCATGCCAAAATCATATAACTCAAGGAATATCTGATCTCTTCTGGATTGACACGATCGTTCAACCCCCCAACATTAAAACTTCTTTGATTCATCATTTACTTAGAAGTTCTTTGAGATACACCATCTTTCAAAATTTAAAATTTTACTCAAAAGGCGCACTAGGTGTTGTGCTGTTATGCCATGTGGCTTTGCTGCGATGCTCCTACATCACACATTCAAATTTCTCCACACCTTTTGAACATAAGGTTCTCCTAAGTCAATACAATGTGTCAATAGGGTTTTCCATGCTTCATGGCCCTTGACATTTATAATGTTCCATTTGTCACATAAGACATGAGCCTAAGTTATAGTGGTGATAATTCCCATTCTTCCTTTATCTCTAGGTGCACAACACAAGGTCCAATTGACTCCATGGAAGCCTTTATCTCCACAAGTTAGCTAAAAAAAAATCATTGAGAATATTTTCTAGCGAAAAGAAAGCTCCCATTGAAAGAACCCAACATCCAAACTTTAATGTGGATTAGGGATTGCACAACAAGGGACATATGCATCATGATCCATTTGTCAATCTTATTTTCCACTCTTTGCAACATTGTTTCCCAAAGTTCCTTGGGGGAGGCATGAAAGGAAAAGAGGATTCCCATGGACTTAAATACTTGGATAGGGTGTATATAGGCCCAACCTTACCCCATCAATCAGTTTGATGCCTCCCTTGTATAAGGCGAAAACATCAATTCTTGATCATTTGGTAGCTTGGGCTTTGAGACCTCATAAAATCTGTGCAAGCAATCCATAATGTGATCCAAAATTTATTTTTCTTCTATAATTGTCATTCAAGAATCATCTGCAAAATGCCCTTTCACTAGTGTTCCATAATCAGGGATAGGGAGAGGGATACATTTGATAATTCCAAATGTCATTCTAATATCAAGGTGTTCAATGGTTTATGTTTCCATTATAGATTAGGCAGAGGCTAAGGGAATCCTTGCATTATATATTTGGAAAGGCCTATTTTTTTGATCTGTATTTATTAATAAAAAGGCATGCAATAACTTATGAGAAGACGGTTTCCATTGCTTTGAGAAAAAAAGGCCAAACCCTGACGATTTTAGCATGGCAATAATGAAAGGCCAATCCACCCTATTTATCATTCTCAAGGATTTGGTTCATAAAATTGTGGCGGATGCACTTTCAAGGAAAGAACGTCATCATGGTAATATCAGATCGACTAACAAAGTGTGCTATTTTTTCTCTCTTTCTCAACCTTTTAAAGAAATTACAATAGCTGTAACATTCATGGAAATATTCCAAAAGCTACATAGAGTCCCCAAGTTTATTGTAAGTGACATAGATCCAATTTTAACTGGAAATTTTTGGATTCAATTATGTTCTTGCTTGGGTACTTAATTGGCTCACAACTCATCTTACCATCCTCAATCCGATGGGAAAACTGATGTTGCGAATAAATGTCTAGAAATATATCTTCGTTTCTTTGCATATGATAAATAAACACAATGGGTCAAGTGGTTTCCCTTGGAAGAATGGTGGTATAACACATCCTTCCATACTTCATAAAAAATGTCCCTATTTCTGGCTCTTTATGGATATCATCCTCCATCCATCACATTGCCCTTGAAAGGGGCTACAAAGTTTCATATAGTGGAGGACCATATAGGGCACCAACAATTGGCTCTCAAACTATTGTAGGGAAACTTTGTTGTGGAACAAAATAGGATGAAACAACAAGCAAATCAACATTGGAGTGAAAGGGAATTTGAAGTGGGGGATTGGGTATTTTTTAGGCTACAACCATATAAACATATGTCCCTCAAGCAACAAAATAAGGGAAATAAATTAGAACTCAAATATCATGTCCCTTATTAGTTATTTCAAAGGATTGAAAGTATGGATTACAAATTGAAGTTACCTCCATCTTCATGTGTACATCTAGTCTTCCATGTTTCTTGTTTAAGTAAGTAATCAATGACAATATCCTAGTCCAAACTGTTTTACCAGAGATTAATGAAGAAGGGAAAATATACTAGAAACAAAAACAATTCTTGAAATAAGGATCAAGCGACTACAAAATCAAGCAATTATTGAGTACCTTGTCAAATGGAAGAACCTGCTAGTGGAAGAGACAACATGGGAAGATGAGTTCTTCATGCATAAACACTCGCAGTTAGTCAAGTGTCGAGGAAAATACTTGTTTGAAGGGGAGGGGCATGCTAATCCCTAGACAAAGCCCCATGTTAAGTATAAAACCAATTATTAACCCCTGTATATTGAATTATTACAATTATAGTGTTATATTTGTATGTAGGTGTTGATCCATTTTCATGTATCATCCTTGCATTCCAAGTTTAAGCATGTATAGAACTTTTCCCCATCTTTTCATTTCCATTTCATAGTCCATCACGTTGCATATTGTTTCATTACTTCATGATATGTCAGGAAAATTTTCATATGCGCACAATACTTGTATTATGCGGAAAAATCAAAACCTTCCCTCTATGATTTGCTTAAAATAGTTTCTTTGCACAACCTTTTGTTCCACACTTCTACCACCCTTATTTTGCACCTTGTGTCCATGAAATTACACCCCTTTAAGACTTAGCCATTTTTATGATTTATCCTATGAAAATATTCCCTCCTATGTGGAGATTCCCTCCCATACTCTATACAGTCCCACTTCTACACACTCCTACCTCCAGATGCTCTTACTTCTACACACTCCTACCTCCGCACATTCATATCTCCACAAAAATAAACCTTTGTAGGATCGATCTCTCTCTACCCCTTGTTCTATACTTAATGAAATTCTTGTTAGACCATAATACACTATCCACATCTTTTGAGGGTGATTTATGATTCATTAATGGGTTCCTGATTCATAAGGCAAAAGATGGAGATATGTGTTTAATGTGGATTAATTATCATGTTTTCGCATGGAGCAATTGCCTTTCAAAATTAATTCCTTTTATGGTTCATGTGTATGCCGAAGGAAATCATACGCGATGAAGGGTTGTCTTATTATCATTCATGATATTAACTTTTAAACAACTCAAGCTCCATAATCCATAAGAAATATCATCACATATATCAAAGTGCATCGAAAAGAATAAGAAACATGAAACTAGAAGAAGAAAGGAACCTTTATGTGGAGACACTATCAATTATCTTACACACCAAAATAAGGACTTCCATTGGTCAGTTGCATATCATTGGTTTTTGAGATTAACTCCTAAGAAGAAGCTTAATAACAAGATTTGGATGACTGGTCTAGTAAATGTAGGTTGCATGCCAACAATTTTTGACTTCAGGGAGCTAGTTTCTTGGTGTGCACATAGATTGGATTCAAAGACCAGAATGATTTGAGTAGATTTTTAAGGAAAAAAACCAGTCCTATTAACTCCAAAAGTGTTCAAAAGAATGCTTTGACTTCTCGTCCTTAACATGAGTCTCAATATTCTGGAAGCTGATTCTTTTTTGGACTCCCGGGGTAGTGGTGTAAATTGTTTGAAGGATTTCATGGAACCAACTGTTGGAATGCCAACACATATTTCTACTATTGATATATATATATCTACTGACATAGCCAAATCGATATTTCTTGTGGTTATTTGCAAGTCTAATGGGACAAGATTCTACATATCATATTCCCAGGGTAATGTAGATGTTGAGAATGAAGTCATTCAATTTTGGTACCCTGTACTTTGGAATCACAAGGCACCTTTCCAATGTTTTGTTATTATACCCATCGACAAACATGATATATAACATTCAATTCTCCATTGACTGCATATTAGTTTGTAGTTGACCATAAATTTCTATCTATTTTCCAAAGTTTTACATTAAGCAATTGTTTTTATTTTATTTTTCTCAAATATTTTAATTCATTTTTCTATTATACGATTGGATTCTCAATTTCAAGTCTTATTCGAGAGACGACGACCACCTTCTTGGAATTGGGAAAATTCTTTAATGCCTACATATTTCAATATTAATTTGCATTGCCATATGTTGACATTTTGTAGTAATATTTCAAAGTTCTAGGTCTGCATGTTGGGCATTGAATTAACATTCAATTACCTTGCAACTGTCCATGCATTTGTTTTTCCTGTAGTGACGACATACCTAACACAACGGTGGTAAAACTGTAAGTGCTACAGTTGTTGCTCACAAGTTGTGGGGGAGGCTTCCTAGTCCAATGCCTTAGTTGGATACTGCACCTTCACTTATTTGGATACTTGTTGACCCAAAAGTGTGTTAAGTCTTTCATAAATCTTATTTTGTATTTTTTCCCACACTTAGAAATTTTTTCGTTTTGTCACAGTTTCATGAGCCAATTCCATCATTGTACAAAGTTTCACCTCCTCCAAAATGCACCCATTGTTTTCTGTCGTATCCATTTTGCACCAAAACTTAGATTATTTTGAGTCTCTCATGAGTTTATCACATACTCTCATTCAAGTTTAAATTTTCATGGTTACCAAAATTCATTGCCATCTTCCACCAAACTCATTTTTCACTTTATTAGATCTATTTCTAATTCTTCACCACGGGTTCAACTCACTCACCCGACTTATTTGTTTCTCACCATGACTTGTCCATCTTTCCATCCGTTCATTTTATGATACTTAGCCAATTTTCAACACTTCAATGTAGGTTCATTTTTCATATCATAATTATTCAAAACCTTTTTCTCTCATCCGTTCGATCGATACAAGTCTTATACTTAGTCATTTCTTGAATCTTTTCACTGCGGGTTCATAGGTTTGTGTTGATTCTTCTCTATACATCCGATCCTCCTCTGCCCATGGTAATACATGTCTCTCTTGTCACTCTCCCTGATGTATATTAAATGTAAATCTTACAGAAAAATAACAAGCAGTTAAAATCTTAAAATGTTGTTATTAATTGCAACCTTCTCAAGACAATCCACCATTAATTCAAATTTAATTCATATTAATCTTTCTTCGAAAGAAGAGTATTGATGTATATTATGGTAAAGGGGTTTTCTTTGGTATTAACATTCCAAAATACCATACATAATCTGCCAAATCCATTAATCATGATGGCCAGAAGAAAGGAAAGCTTCCACGAAGATACCCTCAATACATTCGGACGAGAAGATAAAAAATTTGACTAGTCTAGAGCATACAATCATTACTCTACATTGTCACCAGTAGAGAGAAATTCCAATGATATCTTGACATCAAGAATTTCCAGAGCAAGGTGTGTTCTAGAGTTTTTTTTATTCCAAAGAGCTAGTTATGTGGTGTATCTATAAGTTCGACAAGAACCAGAGGATTATCCAACTACAAGGAGAATCCCCAAATTTTCTATCACCTTCAAATATCAAGAAAAAGTCCAAGCTACCAAAGATAATAATTAATTTTAAAGGTTATGAAGCCAAATATTTCCTGGAGGCTAGGAATGGTGGGTGAGATCTCTTGCAACAATATCACGAAGACCCAACAATAATGTTGGAATATTTATCAGCTATCTAGGTTATTTTTCTAAAATATCCCTACCAAGAAATGGCATGGATCTTTGCTAGGGTATATAGGAAAGAATCAACTGCATCTGTTCTTCATTTAGCTCTATATATTCTATATTTTTCTATTCACAAGAAATAATTTTTTGACTGGGTGAAAATCATTTCTGGTGAAATATCTTTTTAATTATCAAATTTTAAGAATAACATGAAGTTCTACATGTATTTGTATTTAATCTTTGTTATCACATACTGCCATATTTTTAAAGGACTGCATTTAACTAAACAGGTCAATTGTAAAATTGACCCAGTTCATACATGGTACCCTGCTTTATGGAAGCAAAAGGAAATGCATCATTTCTACGAATTTTATAGTTCCTTTGCTTCTTCTTTTAAGAAACTCATATTTGGATCTGGTACATCAAGACTTTCCTTAGAAGAAACACCATTTTTGAATAAAAGAGGAATTTTTGAAGCGATGGACCATTAGAACATTGTCAGGATTTATTGTTCTTGAGAAAGACATTTTTACCTTCCGTTTTATGTACCAAACAAGAAATTTGTGTTTGAAGTTTGTAAACCATACAAATTCTAGGCGCACTTATTCCATGAGAGGAGGAAAAAACAATCTATCCCCTTACCATGGAAAACCAATGAAATAATATTGAAGAATGATGCAAACATTGATGAATATGCATGTCAATTTGATCAATTTGATTTAAAGGTGGAAAAATAAATTAAGGGGTTTGACCCAAATCATTTTTTCATGAAACATATGATATATGTGGGTTACAGTGTCTCGTATGAAATTTTTTTTCTATTCATATAATAGGAAGACAAAGACAAAAACCTTGAGACATTTCCTATTGAATATATTGACACTATTATTAGTACCAATGAACCACATCAACAACATGAAAGAGTTATTAATGAAAGGAGTACTCATTATCCTAATGTATCTAAGAGAAGAAACTCACAAAAAAAAAATTCTAAATCAACAACACAAGAACAAAATAATTCTTTAGTCAATGATTCTGATGATGGAGGAGATCAAAACCCTCCTAATGAAAATTTTGAATGACCTCACACCTTTCTGTAACAAGTAAAATAAAAAGGAAAAATAATCCAAAAGAAGTAGAGGAGGTCATACCTGAAGATGAATTTGTTCTCGAAGACATGGATTTGGATGCCAATATTGAATATATAAAATTTCTTGATGAAGAGCAAAAACTTCAAGAAAGTCGAGAAGTTGCAGCCAAATTGGAAATAGAGGAACCAATTTTCTTTGAAGAAGAATCTTTGACTGTGCATAACGATTTTTTTGATAAATATTAAAAGAAATTAATCTTGAAAGAATTCATTCAAAAAATAAAAAGGCCCAAGAAAAATCTAATTCATAATTAGATCTCAACGGGGTCCCACCTTCTAGAATTGCACGTATCTACGAATTTATAGGGGAAGCCCTTAAAGTGTCTATTGATGAAATGGAAATAAAAATGCAATTCTGAATAATCTAATTAAAGAACTTGAGAATGCTTTAATGCCACTACCAATATTTGCTAGCCCGATTGCCACTGTTCAACCTTGGAGAAACTTTCATGGAACACCAGAGTCAAGTTCAAAATTAAGAGGGACATCAAGCCTACATGCTACAATTAGAAGGTATGTTGGGGAGAAAATTAAGAAAATAATGTCTTTAAATATTGAGGCATGGGAACTTGCAAACAATTTTGTTTCTTTGGGGTATAGAATTACAAATCTAAGAAAATACCTTCAAGCCAATCTAGAGAATGATGAGGGTTTTTATAAAGAGGATGTTATTACATTTGTTTTAAAAGTTTCAAGTATGAGTGAATTAAAAAGAAAGGAAGAATATTTACCATCCCCCACTCGTATAAATCAATTAAAAACATGTTGGTTTAAGAGAACAAAGACTTTAAAGGAAATATTGTTGATTGTGACACTTTAAGTGTAAAAAATGGGGAGTTATATTTGAAATTGATTGAGTTAGATTTCGTAGGAACCACCAGAGAAGTTCAATACCCAAAATTAATATTAAATTCCATGCTTATGACAAGAGAACAATTTGAAGAACATATGGATATATTGAAGGCCATGTCAACAAAAATATTTAATAGTTTGACTGAGTATGTAGAGCAAGAAGTCAAAAGTTAGCTAGTTAACTATGTTAATAAAAAAGGAAGATACTGAAGATACGTTACACCAACTTTCAATTGACTTTGGAGATATTGAAAGCACATTATTTGATATAAATGTCAAGTAAGAGATAATTGTCGCACCTATGATGGATTACATTGAAAATTGGTTAAATCAAGCTTTAATCAAAATAACTAAAGAATATCAAGAAGAGGTATTGGTACCGGTCATGTAACTACAACACAAGAGAATACAAAAGGGACATCCACCAATAGATAGCGAGTGAGATAAATCCATCACAATGAGTAAATTGATCATATCCTTCTCTATTCTTTTTCTCTTCTCATTCAAGAATCATCTAGTTGTGTCTTGTCGTTCTTGAGAAAACATAAATGATTTCTCATCGCTTCTCTCTTTCTTCTTTTCAGGTTCATCCTTGTTACACTTTCATTTTATGGTCCACGACCCAATCCCAGTCCATTTGGAGGAATGCCATTTTATTTTATTTTTAAACTATTGAAGACTATTATTATTTTTTGAAAATACCAGAGAACTATTTCGGGGTTAAACTTTAGTGATATCTTGAACTCTGAGTTATTGAGCACAAGATATTTACATTTTTCCTATAATATTCCTGCTTATTTTGAATGAAATACTCTTTTAAATTTCTTTCAATTGTGGACCTTTGTTTTTCATTCTCATGATCTTGATGAAATTATGATACTATGATGGATATGAGAATTATATTATTATTTATGTAATGGTTACTTATTTATGTACAATATTTCCACATATGTTGTTGTTACAAAATATTTCCCTCGTAGATAGGTGAAATCTCCCTTGGATATCTATATCCCTATCGACTAAGACAAAAAAACAAACAAATGGACACTAATATTCCTTTAGATCCATTATTTATGTCTATGGATAGAGAAGACATAAGAAATAAGTATGACTTACTCGTTTTCTGACGATTGTCCTCCCTATTCTTCAACCTTTGTTCTTGTTTTCCAAGCTACGATCAAGATGAAGAAAGTCTGCAAGGAAAATAACATTACCTTCTACTTCTAAAATATATCATTAGACAAGAACAAATCTATATATATTCATATACATGTATAAACAACAATATGAAGTAAATAGGCCAAGTTATATTAATGGAGAAACACGATGAAGTAATTACAAACCACCATAGACGTTGCAACAACTCCTCCAAGATCTCCAGTACAACCCTTTCCTGAATGTATTAGGATCAGAATGATGATGCTTGTGATGGATTCATCTCACGATATCAAAGGTTTGACAATCTGAAATTCTTTCTCTCCCTTTCACCTTTGAGTGGCCTCATTATATAGGATTTGGGAGGCTTAACCACCATGAAGGATTCTAGGAAACAATTGAGGATTTATCTCCTTAGGTTAGGATTTGGTTACCAAAAATGGAGGGAATATGGGTGACTCAATTCATGACTCAACCCCTCAACCAAACCCACTTAAGAGTATCTCGGAGTTGACCCTTAGAATAGGCAAAAATTCCTTAACAACATCAACACTCCCCCAACAATGAGTACGGATCATTCTTAACGCTCCCCCATATTTCATAAAGGAGTGTTGATTAAGGATTAATGCTCACTATACATGGGAAGGGGGGCGTTGACCTTCCAAAATGTGTGAAAACTCAAGGTAAAAAGCAATTTTCCAACCGTCTTATGCTGGGTTTTCTCCTCCACAAAGACTAGGGATCATGACAAATGTCATTTCATGGTGTCAATGATCCAGATTTTATGAGCATAACAAAATGACTACAGATTATTAACAGATTCTTAACACATAATAACAAAGATACAGTAAAACTGGTTTTCTATTCAATAAGGAAATAAGCTGAAACTATAAAATGCAACAGAAAACAAGCCTTCTCGAATGGTGGCGGCTTATCTCTGAGAAGAGATGTGATGGCTACATTAATTCATAATAAGATGATTACAATGAGGCTCTGAAGGAATTTTTACAATAAATAGGAGTGTCAAAATCCTTAGACATCCAAAAACCTAACCCTAGGAGATGAAGCGCCAAAAGTCATGTGGGCCCATTTGGGTAAGTTAGTACATCAACTTCCAGGGGTTGTAACTTTTGCATACTATCTCCATTTTAGGCATACGATAGCCCGTTGGAAAGATCTATCCGAGGAATACAACTAATGATGAAAATCTCATGATGAGAATTTTTTACTGCAACATGCCCAAAACACCGTCGTTTAGGGCCTCAAAATGGCTCCGGAAGTTCAGGACCTGAAAAACTGCTAAAAATAGTGAATTACCAAAATTGCCAGAAAGTTGTTTTGAGCCAGATGGAAAAGGTGGGTGGCCATCGATATCCACCTGGATCAATCCTCCCTCTTTATGAAGCAATGGTCTCCATTGCGTTGAGTTCCCCTATCAGATGAGGAAATTTCTGCTGAATTTGGCCCCGAGTGAGCCACTTGCCTTGGTGCAAGAGCTGCCCTGCTTTGGTGACTCGATAAAGCTAGATACTTTGCTGTCGAGTGCCCTTCATCTGTGTGTCCACAATCTGATCACTAGATTCTTGTTGTATGTAGTCGGGGTTGAGATCTATTGGTGTCAGTTGTTCTACTACGTCTGAGGTGTCAAATAATGGTGGGAAATAAGGCCGAAAGAGGTCCACATTGAACACTGGGTGCAGGCCAAAGAAAGGAGGAATGTTGAGCTCAAAGCATTATTCCCCACAACCTTGCTGATGGTGTATGAACCATAACAGAGTGGGAGAATCTTACTCTAGGGTCCTATAAGGAATTCTTTCTACAAGTGCAACCAAACTTTGTCGCCCACCTGAAACTTATGTGTCACTCGATGTTGATCATGGCATTGCTTTTAATTGCCATTGGACTTCTGTAGGATATCCTAAACAAGTTGGCGGATGTGATGGATCCACTCAATGAGCCGGCTGGCTTTGTTAGCTTCAGTTGGAGCAGGGTATGAGTCGACTAAGGTGACCGCAAGGGGAAGTGCAACATCTATTGAACCCAATGGTTGGAATTCCAACCCTACCTGAAAGGGGCTGTGGCCAGTTGAGCTATGCAGGGCTCGGTTGTAGCTATGCTGGAAATAGGGAAGAATCTCATCCCATGTGCAAGGGTTCTTGGAATTATACATGCACAGGATATGCATGATCATTTGATTTATGACCTCGGTTTGGCCATCTGTATGGGGGTGGAAGGCTGTGGATTTGGTGAGCTTGGTGTCCAGTAGTGACCAAAGGCTTGACTAGAATGTGCTGAGAAATTGATTGTCCTGATATGAGACAATGGTTTGTGGGATTCCAAAATGTACCCAAACTCATTCAAAGAAAAGCTTAGTAGTGGTTTCTGTTGTGATGCTCTTCTTGCAGGCAACCAAAATTGCCATCTTAGAAAAGCGATCAACAACCACAAAAACATAGTCATTTCCTCGGTTGGTGGATGGTAGGCTCGACATGTAGTCCATTGAGATGGATTCCCATGGCCTGTCAGGAGTAGGAAGAGGGGTGTACACACCCTGTTTCTTAGTAGTCGGTTTGGAAATAACACAGGCATTGCAAGACCTGATATACTTGCTGACCTCCCATCGAAGTTTCATCCAATAGAAATGTTTTTGTAGAATTACCATTGTATTTTCAATGTCTAAGTGCCTTTCCACCCAACTGTAGTGGGATTCCTAGATCATATTCACTTGCATGCTTGATGGAATGTAGATATGGCCTAGACGACACAACAACCCATCCTGAAGATGGAAATTATCGACAACTGTGTTTGCACCCAACATTTGGTAGGTGGTGGTGAAGTTCGGGTCTGTCTGATAGAGTTGGGGCCATCCATAGGTCTCATGGCCGCAAGAGTCTAACATTGTGGTGAGTGCCGTGACTAGCGGTCTACTGAGGTAATCAATGACGCGATTGGTGCTTCTTGTTTTATACTTGATGTTGAGGTGGAATTGCTGTAAGTATGTGGACCACTTTTGATGGCGGTCATTCTGTAATTTTCCTTGTGTTTGCATGAACTGTAGTGGATTATGATTAGTGTGGATGATTGTCTCCTTCCCAAGAATGTAATGTCTCCACTGGTGGTAGAATTGCACAATGGAGTACATTTCTTTGTCGTAAGTAGGGTACTTACGGAAAACATCTGATAGTGTCTCACTATGATAGCCACGTGGTGGTCGTGCTTAGTGAGAATTGTGCCCACAACATAATCTGAAGCATATGTCTCGATCTCAAAGGGTTGTTGTAGATATGGTAGTGAAATTACTGGGGCTGAGCACAAGTGCTGCTTGAAATCATCAAACAATTGTTTTTGGGATCACCCCCCCACAATTTTTTCCTTACCACCACCCTTGGTTGTTTGGCTGAGGGCCCATGCAATATGGGAGAATCCCAACACAAACCTACAGTAAACATTGGTAAGGCCCAAGAAGCTTCGAAGCTCAGTGAGTGTGGTTGGGGCTGACCAGTCACGGATGACTTGGATCTTGGCTTGATCCACATGCACTCCATGTTGATCAAAGATGTAGCCTAGGTAATGGACCCCGTCCATGCCGAAGGAGCATTTTCCCAAGTTGGCGTATAGCTTGTGATGCCGCAGGGTGTGTAGAACCTGGTAAATATGTTGCAAGTGTTCTGCCCAAGTCTTGTTGTAAATAAGAATGTCATCCAAATACACCACTACACAAGTATTGGTGAATGGTTGCAGGATATCGTCCATCATCCTCATGAAAGTGGTTGAAGCATTTGTCAAACCAAAGGGCATGACCAACCATTCAAAAAGGCCTTCCTTCGACTTGAAGGCTATCTTCCATACATCTATTTGTTCTATCGGGACCTGGTGGTATCCAGACTTCAGATCAATATTACTGAAGTATTTGGCCCCCGTGAGTTGATAAAGGAGGTCATTGATTCGGGGAATTGGGTACCAGTTTCTAACTGTGATTTTATTCAGGGCCTGATAATCAATGCAGAGTTGCCAGGTTCCATCTTTCTTCTGTACCAACACGATTGGGCTCCTGCAAGGTGATGAGATGGGATGAATGTGCCCCTTGTGGATCATTTCTTGGATCTGTCGCTTAATATCCTGATTCTCTAACATAGAGCGGTGATAGATTGGCCCATTGGGAAGTGGTGGTCCAGAGGTTATATCGATGAGGTGCTTGACCTAATAGTGTAGAGGTACCCCGATAGGTGAGGAGAAGATATCTGAGTATTCTTTGACGAACTTATCTATTGCTTCTTCTGTGTGGAGAGGTCGGACGTAGAGACCCTGGATGTGGCTGTGATATTTCACTCATTTCGAGAGAGAATCATGAAGAATACAAACTTCCCCATCTGAGAGATGAACTTCCTACATTACTTAACAAAGATCAAGGAAATAACAATAGGTGGGACTGCCTCGGGTATCCTGTACAATTTCCTGTTCAAAGTAATAATAACACTATGAGGCCTAGACTCATATACATCATGACCTTTCCATAAATAAGGTTGGCCCAAAATAACCTCACAAACTTCCAGAGGAGAAACATCACACAATACCTCGTCTTTGAAGGGCTTCATGCCGTACGACAATCGACACTGTTGGCTGACGCAGAGATCGCTTCCTTGGCAGAGCCATCCAATGGTGTAGGGTTGTGGGTGTAGTGTTGTCGACAAGGCCATCTGCTTGAAAACCTCTACTGATATGACGTTCTTCTGGCTACCATTATCAATGATGAAGTGAAACAGGGTGCATTTTACCCACATCTGTGAATGGAAGAGGCGCTCTCCTTCTTCTGGTTCGGCTGGTTCATTAGTTTGGAGCTTGGTGGTAGAAAAATTGGCACTGGGTTCCATGTCAATGATATGTCTTCCCCTTTCTGGTTCTGACTCAGATTCAAAACCCACATCTATTTCAGAGGCTTTCACTTCGACCACCAACGAATGCTTTAAGCATCAGTCAACAATTTTATGCCAAGGGCTCTTATGGAAGTCACACCACTTCTCGATATCTTTCTTTTATCTTTCCGGTGTCCTTTTCTTGCGGCTTGGACTAGTTGTTTTGATATTTTCCATCTTTGCTCTATCCTTTGTTTTGTGGGTTGGGGCCTCCCTTTCCTGGCTTTTGTTGTGCGGGGTTCCCAGGCTCAAATTGTCGCGTCTTTTGTTTGAGCTTCTGTTCGATTTTGACGACATATTGGTAGGCCACGCCCAAGGATGAGATGTCAAGAAATTCCATTTCAGTCTAGATGTATCTATGAATAACACCACGATACTTGAGCACTAGATGTCATTTTTAATCTTTGATACCCATCTTGGTGCTCAAGGTATGGAATATATTTGTGAACTCTGGAACTGCTTGGTCTCTTTCTTGCCGCAGTGTGGTCCATTTGGTATACAAGTCGTCATAACTTCCAACAGGGTAGTATTATTCCTTAATACCATCCCTGAGTGATTCCTAGGTGGTCGTGACTATAAATAACGAGGGTTCCTCTGTTTCCTTTTGCTCACAGAAAGCTTCCCACCAATCTTTGACATGGGGAACAACTTTGAGGAGCGAAAAAGTAATCTTTTCTCTATTAAAAAAGTTATGGATAGAAAAATACCCTTCTAGTAGATTCAACCACTTGTCTACACCATATACATCTATCTAACCTTCAAATACAAGAATATCAAAGTTTATTTGTACCTTGAAGGGGGCGACGCCTCCGCTCGAAGAAGATGTGTCGCCTGTTGGTAGCCACCGAAGGATTTGTGTGAAACTATCCAACATATCATTCCTCTGTTGCGTGAGGGATTCCTCAAGAAACATTTTGAAAGGATCTCCTGTCCCGTCATATTTATCTTCTCCAACCATGAGAGGTCTCTTGGGCGTGCGAGAGATTTGGTCCTCAAGAGAAACAAGCTCGATACCCAATTATTTCTACTCTGATCTCATTGGGGACATGCATTAAGACGACAAGGAGCATACTGCTCTGATACCACTCATATGGATTTTATGAGAAGAATGAAATGACTACAAATTATTAACAGATGCTTAACATAGAATAACAGAGATATAGTAAAACTAGTTTTCTATTCAATAAGGAATTAAGTTGAAACTATAAAATGCAGCGAAAAACAAGCTTGCTGGAATGGTGACAGTTTATCCCTGAGAAGAGATGTGACGATTGCGCTCATTCGCAAGAAAATGATTACAATGAGGATCTGAAGGAATTTTTACAATAAAAAAAAGTGTTAAAAACCCTAGACATCCAAAAACCTAACCCTAGGAGATGAAGCGCCAAAATTCATGCGAGCCCCATTTGGGTAAGTTAGTACATCAACTTCCCAGGGTCATAACTTTTGCATACGATCTCCGTTTTAGGCATACGATATCCCATTAGAAACATCTATCCAAGGAATACAAATATTGGCAAAACTAGCATAATCATATTTTTTGACTACAACATACCCAAAAAAACATCGTTTATGGCCTCAAAACGACTCCGATAGTTCAGGACCCGAAAAACTGCTAAAAATAGTAAATTACCAAAATTGCCAGAAAGTTGTTTTGAGCCAGCTGGAAAAGGTGGGTGGCCACTGATATCCACATGGATTAGTCAAATTGGGTGCGATACTTATTATGGTGCATATGACACTTGATAAAGTGCATGCAACACTTAGAAAGGTGCATATGACACTCTTGCGACACTTGCAACACTTGTGACACTTAGGTGCATAATAGATGTGACACTTAAGTGCGACATTTTGGTGTGTAATAGATGCCCCCTAAATTGTGAGGCTAGAAGAGAAACTGATGGTTGAAACACTTTAAAATATATTAGTGTAAGGGAATTGGAGTAGGAGAGCCTGGCGGAAGCTGCAAACAAACATCAAACAATATATGTGTATCATCCCCGAGGCAGACATACCTATGCTTGGAGTAAACTGACTCAAAGCATGGCCACTGATCAATACATTGCGGATCCATGAAATCATTGACTATGGATATGGCCACTAGAGATACAATGTGGATCCATACCTCCATGACATGATTTGATTGTAGCCACAAAATAATACATAGTGAAGCTATGATATGAAAAAAACATAGCCACGAACCAATTCAAAGTGGATCTATGTGACACCATATACATCAATGAGATTGAAAATATGGAAATCATACTGGAATCTCTTACATATTCAAATTATCTCCATCATAGCCTGGGTAAATTACATAACAGAGTGAGTGCCCAACCTAGGGTCTTCATCCCGATCCCAAAATAGTACGAATCTAGACATGTGAATAGATGACTTGATGTTGAACATGGTAGAAACCACTTGATTACCGGTTTATTAATGTATACTGTTAACAAGTGTGAGGGAAATCACCAATGATGACAATCACTCCCAAGGTACCCTATAACATTCCAACAAATGTGAATAAATGAGCTGATGTCAAACATCTGTGGAATCATTCGATCGGAGGAAACCTGCCATTGAGGCATGCATGCTCCATGGCACTAACTAGTTTCTAAGTATAATTCCTGGATAATGTGTTGAAGTGGAAAGGAATAGAATTTTCAAAGGAGGGACATGATGTTTCCCCCATCATCAACATGAAACTAACAAAGGAAAGTGATAAAATATGATAGATCAAATGAGGACTGACTGGCACTGGTATGAGAATGGATAATACCATAGAATGGTTGGTTTGTGGTGAAACTTCCATTGAACATTGTGAGGCATGAAAAGTGACTTAGCAACATTGACACCACTGTGAGATAGACAAAAACATAGTGCAATGATCACTGGGGCACTCTTTGGGTGGGATCAAAGATTATGAGGACTCATTGGATTGGTATGACTCAAAGACAAGCAAATTACCCAACTGTAAGACAAGATGAAAATAAGCAAAAGACAAGTATATTATCCAATTGTAAGACAAGACACAAATAGGTGCCATGTTCAAGGGAGACAACAAACAACTGCCATGATGCTTTCCAAAAACTTGACCCACTTCCTTCAATTCTCCCCCACACCATGATTGACGATTACCTCTTTCTTTTTTAAACAAGCTTGAGGAGGATAACAAATGCTTGGTGTAGCTCATCTTCAATGAGTCCCTCACCATATGTTTAACGAACCTGAAGAAGGAGGGGTTCGACCCCGTATGGGTCCCTCAATGCATGTTTTATGAGTCCAAACAAGTAAAACTCGACGGTCTTTTCATGTTTAGAGAATCTGAAAATATATAAAGACGAATCCATGGATGTTATTTTTTGCAAATTTAGTCCCTTAAGCCTAAAAAAGTGTAAAAGAATACAAGGGAGAACTCTTCTAGTCATGATTGAATAGAGTATACCTTTTTCGTAGTTAGTCTTATGAGGACAAAAAAGGGGTAAACTACCACTCAAAAGACAACTCTTTTTGGTTTAACGAGCTTGAGGAATGAAAACTTATGCTCGCAGTATGCTCACATTATGATTCATTTATTAATGAGCTTGAAACAAAAAATGAAACTATGCTCGAAATCATTTGTTTCATTTTATAACGATATTGACATAGAAATGAGAAATTTGCTCAAAGTTAGTTTCATTTTTTAACAACCTTGAAAACGAGAATAAACTATGATCAGTGTAATACCCATGAACAAGCCTCTTCCCAACATGATTTCTAGAGGTTGGTACATTGATTGATACCTATTGGCAATTTTTTTCCCAACATAGTGTTCAAAGGTTGTTACTTTTCCCTCAACATCATCATAAGAAGTTGGTGGTTTAACTTCAGTATGATGCCCAAAGGTTGGAGACATACCACCCAAGCTTCGGTTCTTCTGCCAACTCTTCTTATGCACTCTCTTATACTTCTGGTTACTAATAGGGATAGGTTCACTAGAGAGGGAGGAAGAAAAATAATCAATTTAAATGGGCGTGGGAAGGGAAGGTTTATGTACTAGATCTTGTGGTAGACAAGAGTCTACTAGGATAGGTACTACATGAGGATCGAATGATTCAAATGATCGTTTCACCGTATCCATAATCATATTTAACATGGAAACCTCATGTGTGGGATCAGGGGGAGGTAAAGGAAAGAGTCCCATGAGTGAGGAATCCTTGAGGAGATCTACCTCCACAATTTCGTACTAAATATCAGACTATCATAGGAAAGGGATATTATTCGCTGGGGAACTATGGAGATATAGAGTTCAATAATCAAGTTGGTCAACAGTCACAATAATCCCTTGACGGGGAAATTGTAAAATGTGAAAAATTGAAGAAGCGGAAATAGTCATCGCATAGAACCAACTAAGACCAAGCAATAAATTGTAATCTAGGGGCACGTCAACCACTTCAATGTCAACAAAAATGACCTTTCCATTTAATTCCACATCGAAAGATTTCTAAAGTCCATAAGGTTGGAAACCACATCTATCAAACGCCTTAAGGGTGGAAGGAGACTGGTTAAGTTTAGGAGAATCAATGGATCTCTAGTAGGACAAGGAAATGATACATGTGGAAGATACTTCATCCAAAATGGTGCAATGGATGTTCTTCCCACCAACCATAGCTTGAATTTGGAAGACCAAGTGGTGGGAGAGCCTCGACTTAAAAAAATAGTCCAGATTAAACATAATCATTACCTTGACCTCCACATAACAACCCTTCTCGATGAAAGAAATCTTCACTTTGTGAGGTCACCCTCCAAGGGTACTGAAAGTGTGATGCGACATCTACCCTAGGTACCGTATAAATCCCCCCATAATCATCTCTGTAGATACCTAGGAAATGCCACTAAGGTTACCAACTCACAGTCGACCTCTAGGGGGGTATAGTTAACAGTCATGAACGACCGTATGGGAAGGATATCAAAGTCCAAAATTCTTCAAGAGAAATGAGATAAGTGGATCGGTAAGAATCCTGAGGACCCCGAATGGATTTTGGATTCACGAAGCACCGAGACCAAATGAAACCAATAATTTCTCAAAAAAAAAACACGATATACACTCTTTCCACTACGTTTGGTTAAGATTTGGAGGGGTAATCTTTGCTGCTCTTCTGCACCCGACCTCGTGTTTATCCCTTATGTTAGAGGGGGTTCCCAGATATGCCTATATGATAGTTGGGTTTGATCACTCTTTAGTTTTCTACAATATTGTTTAGTAATATTGAATAATTTACTTACTTTTTCCTAGTCCAAAGATTCTAACCCTTTGCAACTGTTGGTGTACTATAAACCAAAAAAAATCTTATTGATTTTATTAGTGCGTTGGTTGATTTTAATGGCTTGTTTACTCAGAAAGGTCCATGGAGATGAAACTAAAGATGTGTAAGAATCGACTCCAATATAATACAAAAAGAATGAAATGCAAACATTTCTTTTTTATGAATTCTATCTATGATAAGGATAATATTTACTTTCTTCTTAACACACACTCAATATCATGCAACTTTCCAAAATGATGCCAAGCTATCTAACAAATTTTTTTGAAATCCTAAATCAAATGAAAGACTGGCTCTTTCAAAACATGTACCAAAACAAAATTCTTAAGAATGCATAAATTTTATTTGTTTGATTGTATGTGCAATGAAATCTTTTCAAATGAAAATTTTTTATGCTTCATATCATTCAATGAGAATGAAAGAAATCAATGTTTGACACAAAGGAACACGAAGCAAAAATAAATCAAATGAAGTGCACTCAAAAGTTTGATGAGAATTGAAATAAATCAAGCGTGAGATAACTTGTTCAATCAAGGAATCAAAATGAAAAAGAGAAAATAAATCATTGTTTGAAAACCTCCTAGTTGTAATTCCAAATCAAATAAAGAAAACTTTAATATAAGGTTTGAAATCAAGAAAATATAAGTTGGAAATCCTTTGTGACGAGGATCAAACCACTCGTAAGACATACCTTGACCAAAGGATCAAGTTAACCTAAGGTAGTCATGATCATTCCGTAATTTTGAAGGACTTGCAAGCTCAAAGGAGGAAAGAAAAATTGGTCATCATAGTTATTTTAATCAAACAAAGTCATAACCAAGTTCAGAGGAATCTACTTCAAAAGTATGAGTGAAAGATCTGAAAAAATAGGGGCAAAATAGGCTGAAAACAGACCTGGGAAGGAGATCGATGCTCCTATAAGAAGGGAGACAAGGTGTTGAACATGGATCGACACTCTCTAGAACACTGGCAAGGAGCATTGATAAGGGTTTTCAATGCTCTGTGGGCCACTGTGAGGGAGCGTTGATGCCTGGAAGTAGTTAAAACAACAACAATTTTTTTCTAGATTCACCAGAAAGAAGGGAAGGTTCATTCAATAAGCATAAACATGAAAAAGATCAAAGGAAAACTAAGATTCAAAAGGATAGGAACCTAGGAATAGGAATAACTGGTTCCCAATGGAGTCACCAATAATTTGTTACGAAATATTTCCCCTACAGATAGGTGAAATCTCCCTTGGATATCTAGACCCCTATCGACCAAGACAAAAAATAATAAAATGAAACTAACATTCCTTTAGATCGATTCTTTATGTCTATGGATACACAAGACAGAAGAAAGAAGTATGACTTACTCCTTTTCCAACTATTGTCCTCGCTATTCTTCAGTCTTTGTTCTTGTTGTCCAATTTGCGATCAAGATGAAGAAAGCTTGCAAGGAATAAAACAATACCTTCTACTTCTACAATATATCATTAGACAAGAACAAATCTATCTATATCGACATACATGTATAAACAACAATATGAAGGAAATATGCCAAGTTATATTAATGGTGAAACATGGTGAAGTACTTACAAACCACCGTAGACGTTGCAACAACTCCTCCAAGCTCTCCAGTCTAGCCCTTGCCTGAATGTCTCATGATTAGAATGATGATGCTTTTTATGGATTCCTCTCACAATATCAAAGGTTTAACACTCCAAAATTCTTTCTCTCCCTTTCACCTTTGAGTGGCCTCATTATATAAGATTTGGGAGGCTTAATCACCATGAAGGATTCTAGGAAATGGTTGAGGATTTATCTCCTTAGGTTAGGATATGGTTACCCAAAATGGAGGGAATATGGGTGAATCAATTCATGACTCAACCCCTTGACCAAAACCACTTAATATTATCTCAGAGTTGACCCATAGAACAACCAAAACTTCCTCAACAACATCAAAGCTCCACCAACATTGAGTACATAGTGTTGTCAACACTCCCTCAATATTGAGTACATAGTGTTGTCAACGCTCCCCCGTAGTTCAACAAGGATCATTGATTAAGGATCAATGCTCCCTATACATGGGCAGGGGGGCGTTGACCTTCAAAATGGGTCAAAAGTCAAGGTAAAAAGCAGTTTTTGGATCATCTTATGTTGGGTTTTATCCTCCACAAAGACTAGGGATTATGACAAATGCTATTTCATGGTTTCAAAGTGCATGCAACACTTAGTAAGGTGCATACGACACTTGATAAAGTGCATGCAACACTTATCAAGGTGCATATGACACTTTTGTGACACATGCGACACTTAGGTGCATAATAGATGCGGCACTTAAGTGTGACATTTTGGTGTGTAACAATTGTATTTTAATCTTTGAAGATTCCTAGTCCTCTTCTCAAGAAATCTTTTTGTTAATGCATATTATTTTTCAATCAGTAATATTTTACATTTTCATTGAGCGATAAAGATTGGGGTTTGCTATTTAGTACTCTCCCATTTTGATACTTTGGTCCGAATATATAAAGATTTATCTTTAAGAAAATACATAGGAGTACCACCTCTATAAAAACATAGGGGAATTAATATCCTTGTGAGGTTGTTGTTTGGATCTTAACAAATCTAAAAATAAACAATACTCCACCTTCACTATATGTGTACCCACCCATATATGAACAAGAATGACTCTCTAGAAGAAATTTATTGCAGGTGAATGCTAGGAGAATTTCTTCCAGGTGAATGCTAGGAGATCCTACAAGAGCTTCCAAGAAGAGTCCTACAATGTTAGCACCATATTGTAGCCTTCTAGCACTGCAAGTAAAGCACCACCACCACCAATTTTTTTTTTACGAATAGCATAAATTCCCACTACTTTACCATCTCAAATAAATTTTAGAAAATTGTGTTTTCTGATCTCTATTGAATATTCCAAAAATGTTACAAATATCTATAATTTGCACAAAATATTGCAAAAGTGTTACAAATATCTTTAATTTGCACCAATTCCTTCACACATACTCGCTTAGTTTCATGTATGTAGAGTGGAATTGTACTATTTGAAATCTTCGTGAATATATTAGAATGTTTGGCTTATACAATTTCTAATCGTACATGTATGGTGGAATTAGGCATCAATGCTTAAATGAAGAAATAGAGAAATAACTATTTTTCCGATTCACACGGTCAGTAAGAAATCACAATGAAGAAGGGAAACCATTTCACGTGTTGGTTGACTTTTGACTCCATCCCACCTTCCACATGTGTCCCAAGTATCATATTGAATGAGCACCCTAAACAACTGTTTGAAATGGTGAAAATATGAAAAAGTTTTATCAATCTTCAAGTTTGAAAGAGTCACCTAGTTTTAAGGATCCCTCCACTGATAGAGTAGAAAGAAATGTTGGCCGAACTGAGATTTTTGAAATTTTCATATTATTTTATATCTATTTTATTTTATATCATATATTTTCAAAAAACTTATCTCACGAATCCTTTATATGTGGGTAATTTGATTTGAACAATATGAAATAGTTTATTCAACTATCATATTTAAAAATTCTTGTTATCTTCTTTATGAAGCTTTACTTACCCTTTTTAATGGTCCCATAATGGTGAACATTATGTGCTCATTTGTGATTTTATGATTTTATCTATCAATCATATGATAAATGTTTTAGGTAAATATATATAACAATGGTAGTCTTGTTTTCAGAAATGTTTGGTTTTCCTATATGACAGTGGTTACCTTAGATAAAAGTTGAGTAGAATCAAACATAAACATATTAATGAATGCTTTTATTACAATATATATAATCACTTTGAATTGACTCTTAACCTAATGAAACTTGCTTGGATGGGGTTCTGTAGTCATATGAGATAGGATTTTCGCAAGAATGAATTTCCTTTCTAGGGTTCTTAACGTCCAGGGATGTGACCAACAAGTAGCTCTTTGAAGGATGCATACATAGAAAACTATGAGGCATATTACTCTTTTTTTTCATGACGTGCGTATAATTAAGGAACAATGATATATTTGACATCATGGCCGGTATGGAATCTTAAAGGAAGCCAAAATTGGGGCCTCAGGAGGAGAAAAATGCGAGAGGAATTGGTAACAATGCCATATTTTTCAATGAGGCAACTCATTCGTTTGTTTGGAAAATAGATTCTTTGCAATGCTTTGATGTTGGTTGAGAGTGTTATCACTGAAATTTCATCCGCACATGGTTACAAGAACTCAGCATTGGCAATCAGTAATGAATTCATTCATGAACCTAAATTAATACCACAACATTCAAAAAGGTAAAAAAACTATACCAAGTAGTGAAAAATTGAAGAGTGCTTTGCAGACATTGGGCGCGCGCGCACATGCGCGGAACAAGAATGTAGAAAGCGCGCATATGCGCACGATGCACGACTATTAGCGCAAAAAGCCGTGCACTTGCTAAACGACACATTTATGAAAGTGGTCGGCCTCCCAACCACTTATGGTTCATCTCCCAAGCCGATTTGACCCTCAAATCTGAGCTGAATCTGACTGGTGGGCTGGTCAAAGCCTGATAATGCCCTAAATGGCCTCTTTTCACACTACAAAGCAGTTACACAATAACCCAATGCAATGCTATAAAAAGCCATGAATGCACCTCATTTTCTCAAGGAATTCAAAGTAATGTTATGCTGCCTATATTGTTTTAAGGAATCCATCCTTGACAAGAGAACTTTGGCACCATTACATTAGACAATCCATCTCACCATTGAGTGGATTTGTAAGGAGTTCTTTCATCACCATTTTCTATTTTCTTTCTTGTAAGAAGAGCTACTAGTGAGGGTCCAAGAGCCTTCCCTTGGAGGAAAAAGGGACTCATAGTCCCCTTTCTTATTGGTGCTTTGTTTTCATCAATAGATCAAGCCCCAAACATTGGTAACATGGGTCTTTTTGTTCTTGTTATCTCTATGTCCCTATGCTTATGATTTTAATTTTTATTGCATCTATTAGTTTAATTCTTAATCTTAGTTTTGTTATTTCTTTCTCTAACTCTTTTCTCTATAGCTGTCCTACTCAGCAGACCCAACTGAGCTTGTAAGCACCTCTTATTTGCTCACCAAGGTGATGAAAGAGGTGCAACAAATTGATGATTCTACTGGGGAAAGGTATCAATTTCCTACCTCATTTGGGTTTATTTTTCTCTTCTTTTAGTTTGCTTAACTTGCAGGTGCACTAACCGGCCTAAGCCGACTTGCCAATCATCCAATTCAGAGCAGAATTGAGAGAAATCCATTCGGATTTTTCATTCTCGGCCGTGTACCACACACGCGCAGGTTTTTCAGCCCATAGACATGCATCGTGCACCCATGCGCTTTAATCACGGTTTTGTTCTGTGCACGTGCACTTTTTAACTTATCTCTTCTCGCGCACATGCGCTCTGTGTGCCTCTGTCTCCACTGAGACCCGTGCATTTATTCAAAAATTCACATTGTAGAGTTGTTGAGATGCGGGGAAGGCCATTTGCCTTCTTAAAAATGATGTCAAGCATGTTCTAAAAACTGCACCACACTTAGTCCCCTCATCATATAAAGGGGTTAGTCAAACACACATAGGCACTTAGGAGGATAAAATCAATTTCCCTTCTTTGCTTTTTGCCACATGGATGGTCTGTTTTGACTTATAATATAAGTTGGAAATAATTTTTAATCACATTTAACTCACATTGGGACTAGAAGTTGAGTAACAATCACTTAGTATGATCTTCTCTCATGCCTCCAAGCGACCTTGAGAATCAGAAAAAGATTGTGAAACAATTTCATCTCCCTTAACAAAGTTTAAAACCTTTAGGAGAGGACAACGACCCTTCTTGGGACTCCTCTTAGTTTTCTTTTTCAAACACATCTTAATATTGTAACGGGCCCATACATTCCCACATGCTACAATGATAGGATAGTGTTTGAATTTTTTCTTTCTTAGATCAAAACACTAGGGAAGTTTAAAGGTTTGTAACGGGCCCATACATGCCCACATGTTCAATCTAGGATAGTTTCAAGATTTTCTTATATTACATCACAATAGGGAGTTAA
>ML779654.1:306677-348185 GCA_009831015.1 Picea engelmannii
TATGTAATGATTATTTGGCCACTGAAGTCAGTTTAAATACTCAACGTCAACATAACATGATGAAGCAAAGAGGGAAAAGTGCAACTAATGTTTAATCTTATTCTACCCCCCATCTATATAGGAGTTCCTCTTCGGCCCAAAAGAAACATGAATCTAATATCAACAAAGGAGAGAATAATGAGAGATGTGTTGGATGATGAAGATAACCTACCTCATGCTAATACTAAAAAGGCACATGTAGTTTCACAACCTAAGAGGAAGAGAAGCTCGAGTAAGAAAGGTTCTCAAGGTTCTCAAAATTCTAGAAGCCCAAGAGATGCAGTTGAGATGGAAGTGGATAACACCAATGTACCTAACTGGGTGGAATTATAAAATGATGAAAGTCAATAGTTAGAAGAAGAGTTGGCCCAAGAGGGGCCAACTATTTTTGAAGAACAATATTTAACACTACATAATTCCCAATACAACAAAGATGAGAGAAAGTTGCACATAGAGAAGGTTCACATAAAAAATAAGAAGATAACCTAAAGATGGAACTTAGAAGAAGATGTTTATGATAATAAATAAAACACACAAGACCAAGACAAGAACTTTGGCAGAAAAGGCCTCAAGCCATATTCTCAACTATATTGTATTCATTTTAATGATACAAATACATAATACAATAATTAAACCACCTCAATTGGTCTCACATTAAAACCTCATTGGGAGATAAGGTAGGAGGAGGCAAAATAGGAATTTAGAACACACTTAGCATAAAAACTATATCCTTAAATATGAAATACAAAGGTGGTATACCAATACTTCATGATTGTATAAGAGTTAG
Source organism: Picea engelmannii (assembly GCA_009831015.1). Taxonomy (NCBI): domain Eukaryota; kingdom Viridiplantae; phylum Streptophyta; class Pinopsida; order Pinales; family Pinaceae; genus Picea; species Picea engelmannii. The sequence continues at coordinate 307,504 of ML779654.1, forward strand.
AGGCTAACATCCCCCCCCCCACCCCCGCAAAAAAAAATAAAAAAATCATAAGTTTGAATAATAACACTAACAATGTAGCATAAATCAATATCATCTCCAAGTATTCATACTGAAACTCCCGAGTCGAGCCTCAATGAAGAAAAACCTAAAAAACTACTAAATCTAGGTGTTAAATTCCATTATGATGAGAGACAACCAAGAGAAGTGATTCAACTACAAGTGTGATATAAAATGCCCTAAAAATCAATCAAATGCCAAGTTGCAATGCAGAAGGATCCAACTGTCCTCTGCTATGTCGAATGACCATCCAGGTGAACATAAATATTCACATCATTTCTCTGAAAATCAACATCCCAATCCTATATCCTATGTATGATTCAATTGTAGTCATTAAATCATAATTCTTCCAAATTTTTCCATCTATATACTACAGTTCTCCATCTGACATATTTTTTTATTTTATTTTTCTATCTACAGACTATGGTTTCCCATTTGGAAAATTTGATGCTCATCTGGCATATTTGTGTTGAAACTTTCAGTCTTACACCATCTTAAATTCTATCATCAATTCCCCCCTTTGTTAGTTGAAAGGAGAGACCACAATTGGTTTCACGATCATCTTAAGGATCGTGAGAGTTTCATTTCTAACTTCAATGTTTTTCTTTACGTGAGATTGAATTCTCTGATAAGATTGAAATAATCATTTGGTTGTTGATGGCCACTACCAAGGATCAATCGACTCATAGTGAATGCTTAATCTTGCAATTTTGTTTCTCTTGGAACATTTTTCTGATGGATGATTCTTCTTGCCACAATTTTGAAAAGGATGGATATCATGGCACTAATTCTCCATGTGACCAACTCGATTGCAATGCTAACATTTAACATTCTGATGTTGAACTCGAACATGCAAAGTTAAATATTCTTGAAGGAATCCAACACTATGGAGCTGGATTGGTCTAGAATAATAAATCATATGAAAGGTAACTTCCTTGTCATATCCAAGTCATGTTCTATGATTGTTTTTCCTAATTTCTTCCCAAGGTCTGATGATTAGCTCGGAAAGATAAAGATGAGCTTGTTCATGCACAACGTTATCCTACACTTGTATTTGAAGTTGGCTCACTGAGTTTATATTGCATTGACTATTGATCAAAATAATCATAGAGAGGGTTGTTCTGAATGAAGACTACTTTCGAACGCTACATTGACTGTTGATTTTGGAGATACTTGATTTCATCATTTAGGAGTTGGGATTGTGCTTGAAGAAGTTTAAATTTAGCTTGTGTCACTTGCAAACAAGTTAACACTGATTGAAGAGTGACTTTGTTGAGTATGATTATATTATCTTTAACAATGTTTATTAGAGTATTCAGAAACTTTAATAATTCAAGACTTTGCTCCATTTGAAGAAATGAAAGACGTTTCCTTATGCAGGTAGATGACAAACAATTGCTTCTTGCAACTTTCTCACTTGAACTTAGTCACTTGATTTTGTTCACTTGAACTCACTTGCTTGTAGTTCATGCTCGCTTGAACTCTTGAACTCGCTCACTTAAACTCCACACTCACTTGAACTTGCTTGCTTGAATTTGTTCACTTGAACTTTGCTTACAAAAAGATGAGGGTGTCGGATAATATCGAAAATGCACCCAAAGTGTGATGTTTACAATGGTTTGAGTTTTTACCATGCAATCTTGTCAAATTTTGACTTACAATGACTCAAATGGGTGTTGGGTTCATTTGAGAGTGCGCCCGATAAATACAATTCAACTCTATTTTGATTTGATTTGAAACTTACAAAAAGAACTATTGTAAGTACAATTAATCCTAATTTTGAAGTTGAATTGATCATTGAATATGAATGTTTGATGATTCTTTTGAGTCCAATTCTTCTTTAATTATGAGCTTGATTTGTTCACCGTTGATGTGCTTTGAGTGTCACAACTAGACACAAAACACTAAAATCATCCATGGAAAAATCACCATTGCACACAAGTACAAGTGTACCTATGATTCTCTTATTTAATTTCAGGTAGATCCAAGACACAAAGCCACACAAAAAAATCTTTTTAATTTGAAGGCACAATAATTACCTTTACAAGTTTTGACTCTACCTTGTATCTCTAACATGGAGAAAAACCAATTACTTTGGTTTTGATGAATGCCCTTCTAATTTTAAAAGGAAAATTTAATCAAACACGGTTGGGAACTCCACCATTCACATACAATCCCTTTTTAAAATATCACCACCTTTTCTTTTCTTTTTAAATAATCTCAAGTACCTTTTACATGTGACTTTAAAAAATGATATTTTTTTAAAGAAAAAACTCGTGCCTAAATTGTCTTTATATGTATGATACGCTTTTATAAATGCAATAATTTCACCAATTTTCATGTAAACAATTTAATTACACTACCTTGGAAATAACACAATCCAAGAGGGACATTGAGAAAATTATGGAGCATATCATTGTGGATGAAGTTGTTGCTAAAACAAGCCATTTCTTCAACCAATGAACCATCATCCTTCATGCGATTTTAGATGCTAAGTGATCAACACCATCATTGTTGATGTTAGTGGTAGAATTAGACACGTATTTTTGCATAGGTATATGTGTCTAGACATGTGGAAATCCTCCAAATCCTTCTACTCTTGAATTTATTTTAATTAAAGGAATTATTAAAGTAAATTGCTTTTATTAATTAATTATGTAATTAATTAGTTGAGTTATTTAAGGAAAGTGCTAAAAGTACTTAGCATGTAATCTTAACATGCAATCTTCGCATGCAATCTAAATCTCAAGTGAGATTAGAAATAGATTATAACTCACGATTATAAAAGAAAGGCTAGGGTGAAGGATGAGACACATTCACATAGAGATAACAAATAAATACTTTTTCTAGTGTGGAGTCATTCGGGAGTGTAGAAGTAAAGAAGGACTTTTGCTTACACTTAACAGACTCAAGGAGACTTGATACTTGAGAGATTGGATCAATAAGGAATTTGATTCAAGGAGATATTGGATAGGGAAGGAGAAGGACTTCCATATAGAGATAAGGTCAAGGAGAAGAGATAACAGAGGCTTACGCAGGGGGGTTTCAGTCTGAGTAGGCTATAGGAGAGTGTCAGATCGTACGAAGCTTGTCGTACAATTTTTCCATATGGATACATAGTTTAAAGTGTAGGCAGTCGCATATATACATGATTCACAAGAAGGTGAATCACGTATGCCTGAAAAATCATTCTGGAACTGGTTGTACAACATGTTATACCTTGTCAGGGTAGTCTGTAGTTGTATTTCTCTCAGTGGGTCATTATCCCTATTATGGGAGCCTTGATTTTAGCATAATTAAATCATTCTCAACACTGGTTTTCCCTATGGGGTTTTTCCAGGGGTATCTACCCAAAAATATAGTTGTTTATGTGTGTTTGATTTTGTTTCCTTATTTACGTTTCTGCTGCATGTTTAGTTGATTACTCAGGTGTGCTTTTAGTAGATAAAGTGATTTTATTTTGAGCTAATTGCCAGGTGTTGTGTAGGAAAGATTTCAACATGGTATCATAGCATACCAAGGGTTGAAAACACTTGAAAATCAACATGGTATCATATCAGGTGCTTTGAAGGGAAGCCAAATCTCATATCCATAGCAGATCCATAACCAACAGGGGGAAATCGAAGGACAAATTTTTAGGGAAACAATCGTACTGAGGTAGAGATAAGTTTTTGCAGTTCTATGGAGGAATAAATGATTCACATAAGACATAGTTGCATACATACATGATTTGTAGTGTGTCAAATCATGTATATATGTGATTTGCAGTGTTGACAGTCGCGTACATGCCGTATAGATCAATATAGGGGAAATTTTTCAGCAACATGTTATTTCCAGGGTAGTTTATCAGGTCTTAGAGATGGAAAAAACACCATTGAGAGTTGAAGACATATTGGATGGAGCATACAAATTCCTATCTTGGAAAGAAAGAGTGACTTTGGTGTTGAAGGAGTATGACCTTTGGGAGTTAGTGGATAAAGCAATTATTGCACCAACATGTTGAAAGATTAGTTGTTGAAAGATTGATTGTTATTGAGTTTTTGAAATAATGGTTGTCATTGATGTCAACCCTTGAACATGAAGTTAACAAGTTGCATGTCAGTTGCATGCCATTAACACATCATTATGAGTTGGCCCTAAATTAGGGAAAAGGTAAATTCTAAAAAAAAACAACTAATTTTAGAAAATTCTCGGATGAATCTAAAACTGACCAATAACTAAGAGATAACCAGAGTGACATTATTCTTCAACTCATTTTTCTGATTACATGCATAAATGAATAGATAAATGATAATTAAAAATTAAAAAAAACCCGCAAAAACACTAAAACTCGAATTTGAGGCATCATATGAAGGAATTTGGCTCTCGAAAAGTGTCGAAACAGATTATGATTTGATAGATCACATCGAAACGACAATGAAATATTTGAGACACAAATCCTTGTAAAATTTCATCCCAATTGGATAACCGAGTAAAAATTTATGACTCTAGGAAATCCCTACATTTTTTAATGAGATCCTCATTGGAAGCACATATATACAGGGAATAATTAATTGAATATTGTGGTGTGAATATAGATTGGAAGATCCGAGGCAATGAGAAGAAGATAATGAATTTCATTGAAGGGAGAAGTTTACATGAGCCATGTGTATGGAAGAAAAGTTACTGCAGCAGTGTCTCTGAGGTAATCCATGAGTTGCAGAAGGGAAAATCGCAGACATCTACAAACAAACAATTTATGGGTCGCGGACCTATGAAGAAAAATTACTGAAGATCACAGATATAAAACCTAGGTCAGGTACAGGTTGAAGGTATGTCTTCCTGTGTATGTTGGGGTGTGTATTCTGAATAAATTAGGAACATATATATCTTAGTGATTCGTAAGCATTTGATTTGGAGAACTCTCTTGTGGATCTTGGTATGAGGTATGTGTGGTTGTAGTCTTGATGATATATCAAAATCAGTAGCAACAAAAAAAATATAAACAACAACAACAACAATATGTTATCAGTTACAACAACATAGGTAGTGACATATTGGTATACATTTATATTTCAGGGCAGTTGGACGGGGCAAGGAAAGGGGGTTGTAGCCTCCTTATGGTTGGAGCCGGTAAATTAGGGAGTTGGAGATTCCTTCAAGTTGAAGCCTATAAATAGGGGGTTGGGGCCTCCTTCCAACTGTAGCTAGATAAATAGGAAGTTGGTGCTTCCAATGAATGTACTCTTTGATAAATAAGAAAAACATTTTGTGGTTTTCTCCCGCATTGGGTTTCCACGTAAAATTTTGGTGTACTGTGTTTATGTGATGTTTATGCATTGGATTATGGTGATGATGATATATTGAATGCTAATGATAAACCATTGAACATTATTGAAGGTTTTATATTGTGATTATACTGATTCAACCCCCCCCTCTTAGTATTCCAACAATTTGTATTAGAGCATGTCCTTTAGGAAGCTGTCTAACCACTGGAAGGAGATCATGGAATATGCTAAGATTGGAGCATTAGTGTTTGATAGTCAGAACTATACCTTCTGGAGTAAAAGGATGATTTTTTTTTTACAAGCACATGGATTTGATGTTCGACAATCGATAGTAGATGGGTATAAAGCACCAACCACTCCCCTAACTGACAGAGATGGAAAGAAACTCATTGAAGACAACTCAAAGGCTAAAGGTATTTTTCAAGGTTATGCATTGTCCCGGTGCAAAGGATCTTTGGGATAAACTCCAAAAAAAATATGAAGGATATGCCAAAGTTAAGGGAGCTAAGCTTCAAATTTTCATATCTAAGTTTGAACAATTGAAAATGAAGGAAGATGAAGACATTGTAGCCTACCTTCTGTGAGTTGACGAAATAGTTAACACTATTAAGGGATTGGGATTATAAGTTGATGAATCAATGGTTTTTCAAAAGATATTGAGGTCTCTTCCTATGAGATTTGATCTTAAAATATCATCCCTAGAAGAAAGAGAAGATCTTGATACATTGAGCATGAACAAGCTACATGGAATATTTACAGCCTATGAAATGAGATCAAAACAGGAGAATCCAGTAATGAAGGAAGAAACTTTCAAGGCATCCAAGAATATAAATAAGAAGAAAAAGCGAAAGTCAAAATTAGGTTATCGTTGTAGTGATGATTCAAACGAAGATGAAGAGATGGCTAACTTTGTAAGGAAATTAAAGAAAGGAACCAACAAGTATAAATGTATGCTTCCATTGAAATGTTTTAATTGTGGTGGTATTGGTCATTTTGCTTCTAAATGGCCTCATAAGAATAAATACAGTGATGAAGAAGAAGCTTCTAAAAGGGAAAAGAAACATCAAAAGGGAAACAAGAGAAGAAACAAATGTAAATTATTCAAGAAAACTTTCTACTCAAAGGAGGAAAATTCCTCATTAGAAAAGGATGATAATGATAGTGAAAATGATCAGAAAGAGTACTCTTTATGGAAGTATAATATGATGATGAAGGTTCCAAAGAAGAAGGCGAAGTCAATATCAGATTAAAGCTAATTAGTGCATTAGAAGAACTTAGGAAAGAAAGACAGAAAAAAAAGTCACTCAAGGGAGAGTTAAATATGAAAGAGGGATCTCAGAATTCCAACTCTAAAGAAATCGAGCTGATGATCACGATTCTAAAAATTCAAATAGAAGAAGACAAAAGGATTGAGAAAATACTTAGAAGTAAGTTAGAAGAAAAGGAGAAAATGATTGGAATCTTGGAAGAAAAAATAGTATCTTTAAGGAAAGATATTTAGAAGAAATATATGTAGCAAAAGAGAACCATAATATTGGATCAAATCATCAGGAGTCAAAGACCATGCAATGACATATAGGGATTAGGATACAATCAGGTATAGAATGAGAAAGTATTAAGCTCAAAGACAACAAAAAATTAAGAAGAACAAAGAAGCTATACAAAGATTGTTAGTGATTCTGTCAAGAAGGAAGAACACAAACCCTCAAATAAGAACATTCCATAAATAAATAAGAATCAAGAAGATGAATCCAGAAGGAGTGGATCACAAAGAAGATCATCTACTCCCAGATATCAAAGGTTCATTTATGGTTATTTTTTTAATTGTGCTAATTTTGGACATAAAGCTGTAAACTACAAATCCTATGCCAAGAACAGAAGCACCTATGCAAGGTACTTAAATAATAGTTATCCCAAAAGATCTTATGAAGCATAAAACAGAAACCAAAATAGTTTTGGCTCTTTGAGAAATGAAGTAGAATGATACAAATGAAACAATTTTGGACACATAGTGAATAATTGTAGATTGACTATTCCACCTAGGGAACCAAAGAAGAACATTAACAATCATATATTGGAACTGTTAGCTCCTAAAATGAATTAGTCACTATGGTTTTATTTTGGGATTGATAGCATGGTTATTGGTAGTTTTCTCCAATTTGTTTTAAGTTCTTCTAGTAGAAAACTTAGGTTTTTAATTCATATCTTAGAAATAACTCGATCCATAAAGGTATTTTATTTAAAATTTCATGAAAAGGATTTCAACAGCTAACGTCTGTTTCAAGTTTGAGGACTAGCTGGTGAAAGAAGCAATTTTCAACGGTTAAGGAGTATTTTCCCATAGACCGTTAGCTGGTGAAAGTGCAGAACATGTGTGTTCCCTCCACGTTTTCAAAAATCAAAGGATGACATGCTCAACACACGTCATGTAATCATTATAAGGCATTGGTGAAAGCGCAAAATGATGAAGATTCTATTTGCACATCTAAATCGGATATCAAAGAGGATCGCGTTCGGGAATGCATGCTTCACAAGATAATGACGCTGGAGATGACGAATTCAAATCCATCATCACAGGTAATGGAGCGGTACTAATCAGCTGGTGACATCAAATCGACACTTAATATCCCCAACACGCATCATCCACAGGCATATGTTATGGTTTCAGTTTTGAAAGACAATGCCGAGAGTTTTCACCAGTGCCAAACCTTGGCTCAAACAAAAAATTACAGTGATTTTGTTTGCAAAATTGTCTGGGGTTCGAGTTGCATATGGAAAGGAAACAGAGTGGTTCATTGTTAAGGAAAGAATTAGATAGTCTATCCTTTTTACAAGCACATCCAGAGGTACAAAAACACTTCTCAGACGCAGGTTGCATGGGATATGTTGAGAAGTTACAGAACGGTTGTCACCAAACAACAGCTGAAGTGTTTGCTAAATCATATGATGGAAATAAATCCTGTGTCGAGTCTTTAGAAATCATAGTTGATGAAGCCTCCATTGCTACAGAAACCAACTTACCTAGATCAGGCCAGAGTTGGTTCAAAACGATAGCAACCAAGAATCTCAATTTCAGAGCATATCTTAAGGAAGAATTTAGAAATGTTGCATGGAAGAAAAGCATGCCAGTTTCTCATTTGGAGGATGAATGGTAGGACCTATTCAAGGGCATCCAACTCTATATAACCTTAGAAGGCAGGTATGACAAGTTGATGCTATACCATTTCAAGATCTTAGACCATTTTACAGGGGAAACTCTCCTAAATTTACCTTTCTTCTTGCATAAAAGCCTAACTAAAGTCTGTAAAAAGATTAGGGCTGAACCTTTAAGTATGAAAAAAACTCTTTGTCATTTCGGCCTAATCAAATTGATAATCCTGTAGGAACTAAGACAAAGAGGAAGGACTTGGGAACATTTTATTTTTTGGGAAGGCTTTGAAACCCAAACTCAGCCCATGAATGAGCAGAAGAGAGCTGGAAAAAGGCAATTAACTCCTCAGAGTAGCTCGAGGAAGAGGAGAACTCTTCTAGGACCACCAGAAGATAGGATTTCTGGCATAAAGTCTCACAGGTCAAAGAAAAAGTTAGATTTTGAAACCACTTCAGAGAAGCCTACAGAAAAGAAAACAAATATTTTAAATCTACCATACACAGACTCAGAAACAGAGCCAGAGCAAGAAGATGAAAGTCTAGCCATTAAAATCCATGAACACTCCATGGAATTTGCACAGGATTGTGAGACTTTTACTCCCACTGATGAAGGTGAAACATCAAAGAGAAAAAGGTCAAAGAAATCATAGAAAATTAAACAACTAAAAGAAGTGATTTCTCAACAGGAGGTTTTAGAAAGAGTAATCAAGGAGAGATACAAAAATCTGTCTGATAATTTCGCAGAGACAAATGCATCATTTGAGAAGTTGGCTCATGAAAGTTTGAAGGACAAAAAGAGAAAGAATAAAATCACCAAAGATTATAATAGTCTATGGTGGTTAGCAAAATTCCTTAAGAGGAAGATCAGAAAATTGAAGCAGAAACATAAGTCACACCCAGATCTGCAAGTGCTAGCCCAAGTTGCTGTGAATATGTAAGGAGATAAAGCATATACACACTAAGTTTTTGATAAAACAACAGTTTTGGAGGTGAAAGTTTCTTTTTGGCCGAAACAGAGCTTTCACCAGCGCAAAGGGTAAATTTACAACCAGTTAGCTGGTGAAAGGTAGATATTTCACCAGCTAACCAACAAATCATAAGGCGAGTTAGCTGGTGAAAGAACAAAAAGAATTTTTGAAAGCTAAAGATGGAGCAGGGTGATTTTTAAATTATTTAAAGAAGTTCCAAAGCATCAAAGAATTAACCACTTAGTCAGAAAATACTCAGCATCAGAGATTCGTGGAGATTTTGAAAACCACATGCTAAATTGGTCTCCTAAAGTTTTGACTATGAGTAATTGAAGAAATCCAGCTACAGAAGATAGGTGCCTTTACCTTTTTCATGACACAACAGATTCCAGAAGCTAATGAAGTACACATGTCAAATTTTGATATAGAAGACAGTTCAAATGCTAGCAACTAGTCTTTGTTGTCGATTGTCTTAGTTAATTTGATTTGCTATTTTTAGATACAGATCCAAGTTTTCAGGATCTTAAAAACTGATTGTAAAAGTCTATAAATGCCTATCTTTTCTAAGAGACAAGGGTTCAAATTGGGAATACATTTTTGTGCTACTGTATAGACTCTTATTGCATAATAAAATTACAGTCTCCTTTCATTTTCAATATCAGAAATATTCATGCTTCATTTTCTGTACTTTATTTCAGTTTATCTTAGCTTGTAAAGACTGTCATCTCTTTATTGAGCTCATAGACTTGAAGTGAAGGATTTATTTCTATCTTTTATTAAGCCCTACACCCAACTGTATTTGGCAATCAAGATTAGTGTTCTTCATCCTCTCCTTCAAAATTACTTGATCTGATTATTGTTTTCTGAAAGCACTGTTTCATTTGATTGTATGATGAGTTGTCTGTTACATTAATAATTGAAGTGATCCCATTGTTCCAAGAAAACCTACACATTATTTTTAAGTTACCAAGCATCCTTAGTCTACAACCCTAAGGAGTTCCTTGGAGAGATAACAAATTGGCACCATTGCCGGGGATACAAAATTTAAGTTCTGCTTTCCTAGGATACGACACAGAGCTGATCTTTGATGATAAACAAAGATTGGACATTTTAATTGGTTGTAATTATGTATATGGTGACTCCACAAGTTCATGTTGGCTCCTAAGAGGATCAGTACTAGGGCGAATCCTCAAGAATCACCTATAACACCAGTGTCTAATCTAGAACTAATTCTCAAGAAAGGAAAGACAATTCAGGGTCAAGCCTCAAAATCAGATACAAAAGGTAATCCTCTTTTTAGTTCTGGAAAATCTACTACAAAAAAATTTGAATTCTTTTCAAAGAGTACTGATGAAAAAATAGCTGTGAACACTATAGAAGAACAAATTTCTTTGTATCAACAAGAAAATAACAATGATGATAAATTGACAGATTTAAATTTGATTGAAAAAACATCCAAGAATTTAGAAATAAATTATAGTTCTTCTTCTCTTGAGTCTTTTCATTCATAGCAAAAAGAATATCATTTAAACATTTATACTAGCCTCCTTGCTGTTGAACATCTTCTCCAAGAGATGTTTGCTAAAGGTGAAGAAAACTTAGCTGGATAGCTTGCAAATTTTTACAGAGCCTCATATCAGACCTCTTTCCCATCAAAAGATTCACCTCCTTCACATTCCCCCAGTGTTGAAGACTCGAAAAAGAAACTATCACCTTTCTCACCCCTGATCATTATGGATGCACCACCTCCTTTGACTAAGATGCAACAAATCTTAGTTGCTAGGTATGCACCACTCATATTGCCAAACCTAGTATCAGCTATGCCAACATGAGACTATCAGAAGTATATGCCCAAATTCACAGGTGAAGGTGATGTGTCTGCTAAAGAACATATTGAGGCTTTCTACAGTTATGATGAAAACCTTAATATTGAAGAGGAAGATGTTTGGACACGAGTTTTTGTCCAAATCTTAGATGACCATACTAGGAAATGGTTCAAAGAACTCCCTGCTGGTTCCATAGTTGGAATCGAGCAATTGGATGAGACCTTCTTGAAACACTGGGGTGATAGAAGAGATTTTGTTTACTATACCACACAATTTGGAAATCTAAGGAAACAAAATAGTGTGTTAGTCTCTGATTTCACTAAAAGGTTTAACCGGATGTACAGTAAAATACCAGCAGAGATAAAACCTTCAGATGCTTCTGCCAAAATCACATATTCTGATGCTTTTGACTCAGAGTTCTGTTTATTTTTGAGAGAAAGGAGGTCACCGACACTATCTCTCATGCAATATGTTTCCCTTGAGGTGGAATCAAATATTTTAGCCTCTCAAAAGCTAAAGGGAAATTCTGATAGGAGAAGGCCAAGGAATGAAGCTTCTTCTTCATCAAGTGCTGACACAAAGTTTGATAAAATGGCTAAGATGCTAGAGTCTCTAACCTCTGAGATATCTAAGATCAAGATTGAAAATAAGTAGCCTGTGAAGGGAAGAGGCACTTATGATTATGTAGGCAGGAACCCAAATCAAAATCCTAACAACTTCAGAAGAAATAATCAACCAACACAGATTTTGCAAAGAGAAAATAATCCTACTGAAGATTAGAGAATAAAGGCCCCTCTTCAAAATGTTGTGATGGATGAAGATGAAAGTGATTATCAAGAAGATGGAGAAGATAATATTCATTGTGTTGGAGAAGAGACAAGGAAATCTTATCTGACACAACATGACTATGAAGAAGCATTGATGACTGAACAGACATAGGATAATCTTATTGATGATGGCATTTTCACGACAGAAGATAAGAATAGATATAATCTCCGATTAAAGTTTGATACTACCCAACAGAACGCACCAGCCTCTCCCGAAAAGAGCACAACCCCCGTTAAGCAAAAAGATCAGATGTCAGAGAATCAACAAACAGATCCCTCAAAAGTGAAAGCATCAACTCCTCCCAAGAAGACTGCTACCCCTATCAAGCACCAAACTCCAGAAAGTCAGGCCCTTGTTGAACAACAAAGAAATCAGAAAGCTCCTTTAAATGAGGTAAAGGTCTCTGATAAAGCCTCTGATAAAGTCCCATATTCGTTCAATTTTGAGGCTAAAATACATAAAATTAAAATTCCTATTCCTCTAGTTGAGTTAATGAAAAATGAAATGTTCAAAAAGGATATCCTCAAAACTCTAGATCCAAAATCTATATCCCCTTCCGCTAATATTCTCAACATATATGATGAAAATTCGACCATTACTCTAGGCCAAATGATAGAAGACAAATATGAAATATGTCCTCCCTTTTACATCTCTCTAAATATTCATGAGAAAACATTACATAACTATTTGTTGGACTCCGGTGCTTCTCACAATTTAATGCCAAAGGCGGTCATGGATGAGCTTGGGCTAGAGATCGCCAAGTCTTACCACGATATTTTCTCTTTTGACTCTCGAAAAGTCAAATGTCTCGTAATGATCAAGGACTTGGCTGTAACTTTAACCCAAGCATCCATGAAGACTATGGTTATGTATATAGTAGTGGTAGACATACCACCTAAATTTGGATGTCTGTTATCAAGATCGTGGATGAAGAGGCTAGGTGGCACTCTTAGAATGGATCTATCTTACGCTACTATCCCTATTTTTGGAGGGGTAAACAGAAGGTTATACAGGGAATCGCAATTGGCATATGTAATCAGTGACAAACAAAATCCATCCAATCATCCTATCTATTCTGTCGACACAGGTATGGGATCTTGTATTTTGCAAATTGATGATTCATTACCAGATGCATTGCTGCTCAGAAAGCCCGCAGTTCAATCCACATAAGCAATAGAGGATGATCTTTGGACCATGTTCTTTGATGGTTCTTGTACCAAATAATTAACAGGAGCAGGGGTGGTATTGATTTCCCCTTCTAAGAAAACTTCTCTTTGTCCTTTAAACTTGATTTTAAAGTGACTAATAATATTGCTGAGTATGAGACACTACTTCTGGGGCTAAATGCAACCAAAGAGATGGAGATTAAAATATTGCAAGTATTCAGAGATGCAGATTTAATCATTCAATAGGTGAATAAGTCCTTTCAAGAAAAACATGTTAGGCTAAAAGCATATAGAGATGAAGTTTTGAGGGCAATTCACACTTTTGCAGATTTTAAAATTCATATGTACCCAAAGCAATGAATGAATTGGCTGATTCATTTGCTGTGTTGTCTTGTTCTTTCATACCTCCCCTGCCTCATAAATTGAATTACGAAATCCAAGTTAAATATAGGCCATCCCTCCCTGATAATGTAAAATTTTGGAAGGTTTTCAAAGACGATGCTGAACTCACTAGATTTCTTGCAGTGATAGATGAGTTTACAGATTTGCAAATTGATCAGGAGAATGAACATGATGATGAAATTGAGAAGCCAAAATTCAGAGGCAAAATCGCAGCACATGAAATAGTCCAACTGTCTACCAACATAATTCCTAAAGGTTTGGTCCCTTTGGAAAGGCTTTTTGATATTAATGATGTGGCTGTCAAATTGGAAAATGGGGAAAAAGATTAAGAAGTTTTGCAGTATAATGTAGCTAGTGAACAGGATCCCAAATATGTCAACTTAGCTTCGCATTTGACTGAAAAACAAAAGGCTGATTATGGATAATTGCTAAAGGAGTTTGATGACATCTTTGCTTGGAAATATGATGACTTGAAAACTTTTGACACAGAGGTAATTCAACATAATATCCCCTTAAACAAAGATACCAAACCATTTAGGCAGAAACTTAGATCTTTTAATCCTTTGTTACTGCCTAAAATGGAAAGGGAAATAAAAAAACTATTGGATGCCCGCATCATCATACCTCTCAGATATTCAGAATGGATTGCAAATCTTGTACTGGTTAGGAAGAAGAATGGAGAGATCAGACTCTGCATGGACTTCAAAAATTTGAATAAGTGCTCTAGGAAGGACAACTACCCTCTGCCCAAAATGGAGCATATTTTGCAGAAGGTATCAAGATCAAAGGTGATGTCTTTTATTGATGGGTTTTCTGGATACAACCAGATTGTTGTCCATCCGGACGATAAAGAAAAGATTTCTTTTACTACTCCATGGGGTACGTTTATGTACGAGAAGATGCCCTTTGGATTGATGAATGCAGGAGCAACATTCCAAAGGGTGATGGACATTGCTTTCGTTGGAGAGAAAGATAAATTTGTCCTGATATATCTTGACGATATCACTATTTTTTCGAGAAGCCATGAACTTCATTTGCAACACTTAAAAAATACATTCCTGAAATGTCGAAGGTATGGCATTTCTCTTAATCCAAAAAAATCAAATTTCGCACTTAAGGAAGGGAAATTACTTGGACATATTGTTTCAGCTGATGGGGTGAAAATTGACCCAAAAAGAGTAGAAGTAATTAATAATCTGTCTCTTCCTAGATCAAAGGAATACATTCAGTCTTTCCTTGGGACTATAAACTTTATCAGGAGGTTTATAGCGAATTTTGTAGAACTCACAAAGGATATTACTGCTATGTTAAGAAAGAACTCCAAGGTAAAATAGACTGAAGAATCCAAACACTCATTCAATGCTATCAAGGAAGCAATTACGACAACCCTTGTTTTGATCAGCCCCGTCTTCGCCAAGGAATTTTACATTTTTTCATTTGCTTCAAGAGATACAATTGCAACAGTACTCTTGCATAAAAATGCCGATGATCAGGAGTAACTAATTTCCTTCTTCAGTAAAGTCTTGAGGGATGCAGAGGTAAAGTATGAATTATTGGAGAAACAAGCATATGCACTTATCAAGTCATTAAAAGCTTTCAGAGTTTACATCCTTCAAGCCAAGGTAATAGCTTACGTACCCTCTAGTTTAGTTAAAGATGTGCTTATACAACCCGACATAGATGGAAAAAGGAGTAAGTGGATAGCAAAGTTAATTGAATTTGATGTTGAAATTAAACCATCAAAACTTGTGAAGGGTCAGGGCCTTGCCAAACTTCCGGCAGAAGAAAATTGTAAACTGCTCGAAATAAATTTGGTAAGTGTTAATGTAGATAATGTTCAGTCTTCAGAGGATAAAAGAAGTGAGGAAATGTAGGTATCATATAACCTAGGTAATTGCAAATGGTACAATCACATTATTCATTTTCTACAAACTTTATTAGTCCCTTCAGATTTGACAAAAACACAAGGAAGGGCTTTAAAGCTCAAAGCCATGAATTTCTGCATCAATGACAACTTATTGTTCTGGAAAAACCCAATAGGTTTATTATTGAGGTGCATAAACCAAGAAGAAGTAGCTAAGGTAATGCTTGAGTTCCATAATAGTGAATGCGAAGGACATCATTATTGGAAGACCAACACACATAAAATCTTAAGATCTGGTTACTACCGGCCATCCTTATTTTCAGACGTGTGTGAGTTTGTGAGAACATGTGACAAGTGCCAAAGATTTGAAGGCAAACAACAACTGAAGTCCCTTCCCCTCAGACCTATAGTGGTCACAGGCCCCTTCCAACAATGGGGTCTAGATTTCATAGGTGAGATTCACCCGCCTTCTAGTAGTTAGCACAGGTGGATCCTTGTTGCCACCGATTATTTTACAAAGTGGATTGAGGCTATTCCTACCAAGAATGCTAATCATACTATCATCATAAATTTTTTGCAAGAAAACATATTTTCCAGATTTGGTTGCCCTAAGAGAATAGTCACTGATAACGCTGCTGCATTCAAAGATAAGCACTTGGTAAAATTATGTGAAGAGCTGGGAATTCAGCTAGTACATTCCACTGCTTACTATCCACAAGGAAATGGCTTAGATGAGTCATCGAATAAGAGTTTAGTCAGAATTATAAATAAATTGCATGAACAAAATACCAGAGGCTGGGATTCCTAGCTGAAATTCGCTTTGTGGGCTGACAGGGTTACATGTAAAAAGTCAATTGGTACATCTCCTTTCAAGTTGGTATATGGTACTGAAGCCATATTTCCTGTTCAACTTGCACTTCCAGTTGCAAATTTTTTACAAGAAACTCGGAGAATCCATAATTTGGTAGAGTTGCAGCAAGATAGAGAGTAGCTTTTGGAAAAGACATAATTACACCAAGGAAAAATGAAGGAGATCTTCAACAAGAAGGTCAAACCAAATATCTTCAAAATAGGGGAACTAGTATTAAAATGGGATGTAGCAAGGCAAGAGA
This sequence comes from Picea engelmannii, assembly GCA_009831015.1. Taxonomy (NCBI): domain Eukaryota; kingdom Viridiplantae; phylum Streptophyta; class Pinopsida; order Pinales; family Pinaceae; genus Picea; species Picea engelmannii. Next base: position 324,144 of record ML779654.1, read on the forward strand.
AGGGGAAACACGACAAATTTGATTCTCTCTGGACATGTCCTTTTTTCATAACAACAGGTCAACAGAACAATACCTTTGTTCTCCAAAATATCGCAGGCGAGGAAGTAGCTGGTGGCTCGTTCAATAGGTGTTTTCTAAAGACCTATTTTTCATAAGGATTTTCTTAAAGCCCTGCTTTACTTGTACATATTATTTTCAGTTATGTTTTCTTTGTTTTTATCGCTTGAATAACTCCATGCCCAATGGTACTATGCAAAACTATTTTTCAAATTTTTAAATTTGTAATAAAGGCTACTAAGTCTAGCTAGGTTCTTGGTCACCTCACAGGGAGGTGTCCAGCCCAATTGGAGCCAAATGTTAGCTCCCAAAATGAATCAGTCACTATGGTTTCATTTTGGGATTGATAGCATGGTTATTGGTAGTTTTCTCCAATTTGTTTTAAGTTCTTCTAGTGGAAAAACTTAGGTTTTTAATTCATATCTTAGAAATAACTCGATCCATAAAGGTCTTTTCTTTAAAATTTCATGAAAAGGCTTTCAACAACTAACGTATGTTTCAAGTTTGAGGACTAGCTGGTGAAAGCAACGATTTTCAATAGTTAAGGAGTACTTTCCCATAGACTGTTAGCTGGTGAAAGTGCAGAACACGTGTGTTCCCTCCATGTTTTAAAAAATCAAAGGATGACATGCTCAACACACATTATGTAATCATTATAAGGCGCTGGTGAAAATGGATAATGATGAAGATTCTATTTGCACGTCTAAATCGGATATCAAAGAGGATCGTGTTCGGAAATGCATGCTTCACGAGATAATGGTGCTGGAGATGACGAATTCAAATCCTTCATCACAAGTAAAGGAGCGGTACTACTCAGCTGGTGACATCAAATCGACACTTCATATCCCTAACATGCATCATCCACATGCATATGTTATGGTTTCATTTTTAAAAGACAACGCCGAGAGTTTTCACCAGCGCCAAACCTTGGCTCAAACAACAAATTACAGTGATTTTGTTTGCAAAATTGTATGGGGTTCGAGTTGTAGATGGAAAGGAAACAGAGTGGTTCATTATTAAGGAAAGAATTAGATAGTCTGTCCTTTTTACAAGAACATCTAGAGGTGTAGAAACACTTCTCAGACACAGGCTGCATGGGATATGTTGAGAAGTTACAGAACGGTTGTCACCAAACAACAACTGAAGTGTTTGCTAAATCATATGATGGAAATAAATCTTGTGTCAGGTCTTTAAAAATCATAGTTGATGAAGCCTCCATTTCTACAACAACCAGCTTACCTAGATCAGGCCAAAGTTGGTTCAAAACGACAGCAACCAAGAATCTCAATTTTAGAGCATATCTTAAGGAAGAATTCAGAAATGTTGCATGGAAGAAAAGCATGCCAGTTTCTCATTTGGAGGATGAATGACAAGACCTGTTCAAGGGCATCCAACTCTATATAAACTCAGAAGGCGGGTATGACAAGCTGATGCTATACCATTTCAAGCTCTTAGACCATTTTACAGGGAAAACTCTCCTAAATTTACCTTTCTTCTTGCATAAAATCCTAACTGAAGTCTGTAAAAAGATTAGGGCTAAACCTTTAAGTATGAAAAAAACTCTTTGTCATTTTGGCCTAATCAAATTGATAATCCTGGAGGAACTAAGACAAAGAGGAAGGACTTGGCAACGTTTTCTTTTTTGGGAAGGCTTTGGAATCCAAGCTCAGCCCATGAATGAGTAGAAGAGAGCTGGAAAAAGAAAATTAACTCCTCAGAGCAGCTCGAGGAAGAGGGGAACTCTTCTAGGACCACCATAAGATAGGATTTATGGCATAAAGTCTCACAGGTCAAAGGAAAAGTTAGATTTTGAAACCACTTCAGAGCAGCCTACAAAAAATAAAACAAATATTTTAAATCTACCATACACAGACTCAGAAACAGATCCAGAGCAAGAAGATGAAAGTCCAGCCATTAAAATCCCTGAACACTCCATGGAATTTTCACAGGATTGTGAGACTTTTACTCCCATTGATGAAGGTGAAACATCAAAGAGAAAAGGGTCAAAGAAATCACAAAAAATTAAACAACTAAAAGAAGTGATTGCTCAACAGGAGGTTTTAGAAAGAGTAATCAAGGAGAGATACAAAAATCTGTCTGATAATTTCATAGAGACAAATGAAACATTTGAGAAGTTGGCTCGCGAAAGTGTCAAGGAAAAAAAGAGAAAGAAGAAAATCACCAAAGATTATAACAGTCTATGGTGGTTAGCAAAACACCTTAAGAGGAAGAACAAAAAATTGAAGCAGAAACAGAAGTCACACCCAGATCTGCAAGTGCTAGCCCAAGTTGCTGTGAATATGCAAGGAGATAAAGCAGAGACACGCTAAGTTTTTTATAAAAAAAAAAATTTGGAGTTGAAAGTTTCTTTTTGGCTGAAACAGAGCTTTCACCAGTGCAAAGGGTAAATTTACAACCAGTTAGCTGGTGAAAGGAAGAGCTTTCACCAGCTAACCAACGAATCATAAGGCGAGTTAGCTGGTGAAAGCACAATTTTTTTTTTGAAAGCTAAATATGGAGCAGGGAGATTTTAAAAGTATTTAAAGAAGTTCCAGAGCATCAAAGGATTAACCACTTAGTCAGAAAATACTCAGCATCAGAGATTCATGGAGATTTTGAAAACCACATGCTAAATTGGTCTCCTAAAGTTTTGACTATGAGTAATTGAAGAAATCCATCTACAGAAGACAAGTGCCTTTACCATTTTCATGACACAACAGATTCCAGAAGTTGATGAAGTACACATGTCCAATTTTGATATAGAAGACAGTTAGAATGCTAGCAACTAGTCTTTGTTGCCGATTGTCTTAGTTAATTTGATTTGCTATTTTTAGATATAGATCCAAGTTTTCAGGATCTTAAAAACTGATTGTAAAAGGCTATAAATGCATATCTTTTCTAAGAGACAAGGGTTCAAACTGGGAATACATTTTTGTGCTACTGTATAGACTCTTATTGCATAATAAAATTACAGTCTCCTTTCGTTTTCAATATCAGAAATATTCATGCTTCCTTTTCTGTACTTTATTTCAGTTTATGTTAGCTTGTAAAGACTATCATCTCTTTATTGAGCTCATAGAATTGAAGTGAAGGATTTATTTCTATCTTGTATTAAGCCCTACACCCAACTGTATTTGGCAATCAAGATTAGTGTTCTTCATCCTCTCCTTCAAAATTACTTGGTCTGATTATTGTTTTCTGAAAGCACGGTTTCATTTGATTGTATGATGAGTTATCTGTTACATTAATAATTGAAGTGATCCCATTGTTCCAAGAAAACCTACACATTATTTTTAATTTACCAAACATCCTTAGACTACAACCCTAAGGAGTTCCTTGGAGATATAACAAGAACCAAAGCAAAACATTTATGGAAAATAAAGCATAATCAATGCTCGATTGCTTTACAATCCCAACATAGAAAAAGTGATTGGTATGTTGACAATGATTGTTCAAAGCATACGACAAGTGAAAAAAAAAAGTTTCTAACTCTGAAGAAAGAAAGAGATGGATTAGTTTCATTTGACAATAATCATTCAGCTAAAATTATAGGTAGAGGAACAATTAAGCTTGGAAGAAAATATTCCATGGCAGAGAATTTTCTACTGGTCAAAGATATAAAACATAATCTGATGAGTGTTAGTCAAATGTGCGATCAAGGACACACACTTCAATTCAACTCAAAGAAATGAGAAGTTAGGAAAGAAGGATTAAGCAAGTTAGTGGTGACAACGATAAGAACTCCGAACAACATATAAGTTTTGAATGAAATTGGAAAAGAAAGTTGTTTGTTAGGAAAGGAAAATGAAGGTTGGATCTAGCACAAAAAAATGGGTCACATGAAATTTGAAATTCATTTCAAAATAAATAGAAAGGAAGCAGTAAAAGAAATGCCTGAAATTTCAAATCCAGCGAATACTCTAATGTAAGCATTGTTTGGAAGGAAAATAGACCAGGACCAAGTTCAAATCAAAGGAGTACTCAACGATTTTTTTTTTAGAGATTGTACATACCGATCTATGTGGACCAAGAAAAACAAAGGGATTAAATGGTGAACAATAATTCATGCTACCGATTGATGACTACACAATAATGCTTGCAGTTTTATTTCTCAATAAGAAGTCAGAGGCATTCAAACACTTCAAGACATATAAAGATATGGTTGAAACAAAGACATAATTGAATTCAAATATTTGAGATTAGACAATGGTGGAGAGTTTACATCGAAATAATTCATGGATTTTTGTGGCAAACATGGAATAAAAAGACAATTCTCAACAGCCAGGACACCTCAACAAAACAAAGTCATTGAAAGAAATAACGTAACAATACAAAAAATGGCCAGAACCATGATGAAATATTCCAAGTTGGGTGACATCTTTTGGGCATAGATAATACATACAACAGTTCATATCCTGAATAAAGGATTGCTCAGAAGTAATAGTGATAAGACTTCCTATGAGCTATGGAAAGGAAGACCGACAAATGTGAATCATTTTAGAATGTTTGGAAGCAAGTGCTATATCAAAAGAGAAGATGGAAGGAATGGAAAATTTGACTCCCCAGTTGACAAAGACATATTTGTCGGGTACTCAAGCAAAAGAAAGTCATACAAATGTTTTAATATGAGACTCAAAAGAATAGTGGAAAGCATCAATGTACAGATTGATGAGACAAGTGCACAAAATCCCAAATAAGAAAACAAAGACTCAATAGATCGGGAAAGAGAAGAGGATTTGAAAGAAGAAGTAGAAGAAGAAGAAGCAGAAGAAGAAGAAGAGCAACCAAAAGAAGATCAAGAGGAAGATGACCAACAAAATCTTCAGACATCTCCCAAAACTCTTAACCTACGAGTGATAAATCATCCACTAGAACATATCATTGGGAATGAAGATGCAAGAGTTGAAACCCGAACAAAATTATGCTCACCAGAACAAAGACATATAACACTGTTGTCCACAGTTGAACCCAACAATTTTGAAGAAGCTAACACTAATGAAGACTAGATCAAAGCTATAGAAGAATTGGATCAAATAGAGAATAATGAAACATGGGAACTTGTTCCAAGGTCTAAGAATAAGAACATGATTGACACAAAATGGGTATTCAGAAAAATGTTGAACGAGGATGGACAGGTAACTAGGAATAAAGCGAGGTTAGTATGCAAGGGATATGCTTAGGTTGAAGGAATATATTTTGAAGAAACATTTTCCCAGTTGTTAGAATGGAAGCAATCAGACTGATGTTGGCTTATGCATAGTCTAAGAAAATCAAAGTATATTAGATGGATGTAAAATCAACCTTCCTAAACGAAGAACTAGAAGAACAAGAAGTCTACATCAAACAACCATAATAGTTTCTATTGTCAGAAAAGGAAGATTATGTTTGTAGATTGAATAAGGCACTGCATGGACTCAAACAATCCCCTAAAGCATGGTATTCAATATTGGACAGGTATCTACAACAACACAGGTTCAGGAAATGAAATGCAGACATTGATCTCTACATAAAGGTAAATCAAAGTAGTATATTGATAATTGAATTTTATGTTGATTGCATTTTTTTTCGAAGTGATGATGATATGATGACTCAAAGATTTTCTAAAGACATGCATAATTAATTTGAAATGTCATTACTTGGTGAGTTGTCTTTATTTTTGGGACTCCACATATGTCAACAAGATAAAGGTATTTTCATCTCCCATACCAAGTATATAAAAGAAATGCTAAAGAAGTTTTGAATGGTAGATTGCAAGCCCGTAAGTACTCCCATGAAGAATACTTGCAAATTAAGCAAAGATGATAAATCCAAGGATGTAGATCATAGGCTCTACAGATTGAGGATTGGCATTTTAATCTATGTAACAAAATCGAGACCGGATGTGATGCAAGAATTTGGACAGGTTACAAGATTTCAAGCAACACTGAAGGAAACACATGTTATGTCAGTAAAGAGAATATTCAAATATCTCAAAGAAACAAAAGACTATGGATTATGGTATCCAAAAGGGAATGATCTATCTTTAGTTGCATACACAGATGCAGATTGGGAAGGAAGTATTGATGATAGAAGAAGTACAAGTGGAGTAGCCTTCTACTTGGGTGATTGTATGGTATCCTGGTTGAGAAAGAAACAATCTTCAGTATTATTGTCCACAACAAAAGAAAAGTATATTGCAACAACAACATGTTGTACACAGGTTTTTTGGATGAAGCAAATTTTGTAGGAAATATAGGTGGAACATGATGAGCCTATTCCAATATTTTGTGATAATACCAATGCTATAAGTATATACAAGAATCCAATGATGCATTCCAAGACGAAACACATTCTGATCAAGTTTCATTTTCTATGGGAACAAGTTACAAAAAAGAACATTAAGGTAGAGTATGTTGGGACAAAAGAATAGATTGCAAATATCTTCATCAAACTGCTTCTGAGGGATACTTTTGAGTATCCTCGATAGAATCTTGGAGCAGTTTCATCCCCATAGTGATATACACAATATTTGGCACAATAAGACATGGGGAGAGAAACAATAATCATGAAATACTTGAATGATTTTTGAATTCTTTTTATATCAGATATTTACATGACAAAGCACCATGAAGAGAAACATCAGTAGACATTAGAGGCTTACATACAAGGAGAGAATCCCCAAGGAGAAGTCACCCTTTTCCATTGATACCAAAGGGGGAGAGAAAAACAGAGGTATGGAAACAAAGAGAATATGAATGAAGACAGGGGGAGCCAGCATGAGCATGAGTGTTTTCCATGTCTAAGTGTTGCCATCAATGCCAAAGAGGGAAATTACTAAAATATTGGTTGTGATTGATGTCAACCCTTGAACATAAAGTTAAGAATTTGCATGTGAAGTTAAAAAGTTGCATGTCATTAACAAGACATTATGAGTTGGCTCTAAATTATGAACTAGAGTGACACTATTCATCAACTTGCTTTTTTGATTACATGCATAAATCAAGAGATAAATCATAATTAAAAATTAAAAAAAAACCTGCAAAAACACTACAACTCAAATTCGAGGCATCATATGAAGGAATTTGGCTCTCGAAAAGTGTCGAAACAGATTTTGATATGATAAATCACATCGATATGGTAGTGAAATATTTGAGACACAACTCCCTGTAAAATTTCAACCCAATCGGATAACCGAGTAAAAATTTATGACTCTTGGAAGTCCCTGCATTTTTTAATGAGATCCTCATTTGAAACACATATATACAGAGAAGATTCAATTGAATATTGTGGTGTGAATCTAAGGCAATGATATGAAGGAAACAAAGTTCAGTGAAGGGAGAATTTTATAGGAGTTGAATGTACGGAAGAAAATTTACTGTAGTAGTGTTTCTAAGGTAATCTGTGGGTTGCAGAAGGGAAAAGTGCGAACATCCACAAGCATACAGTGTATGGGTTGCGGACCTGTGAAGAAAAATTATTGAAGTCCTGTGTATGTTAGGGTGTGTATTTTGAAGAAATAAGGAACATATATGTCTTAGTGATTCATAAGCATTTGATTTGGAGAACTCTCTTGTGGATCTTGGCATGAGGTATGTGTAGTTGCAGTATTGATGAGATATCGAAATCAATAGTAGCAACAAAAATATCATAAACAACAAAAACAACAAGTTATCAATTACAACAACAAAGGTAGTGACAAATTGGTCTACATTTATATTTCATGGTGGTTGGACGGGGTAAGGAAAGGGGGTTGTAGCCTCCTTCTGGTTGGAGCCGGTAAATTAGGGAGTTGAAGCTTCCTTCAGGTTGAAGCCTGTAAATAGGGGGTTGGAGCCTCCTTCCAATTGTAGCTGGAGAAATAGGAAGTCAATGATTATAATGAATGTACTCTTTGATAAATAAGAAAAACATTCTATGGTTTTCTCCCACATTGGGTTTCCATGTAAAATTCTAGTGTACTATGTTTATGCATTGAATTATGGTGATGCTGATATATTGAATTCTAATGATAAACTATTGAACATTATTGGAGGTTTTATATTGTGATTAAAACTCCTTATTGTGCTCATATGGATTCACCCCCCCCCCTCTCAATATTCCAACATGACATATCCAACAGCTTTAGATGCTTACAACAAGAAGGATATCAAAGCAGAAAAGGTCCTCCTAGATTCAGTGAAGGATAAACTAATCCCTCATATAATCGAGAAGAAGATGACCAAAGAGATGTTTGACGCCTTGGTAAGTTTATTCCAAAACAAGAACATGAATAGGAAAATGGTCTTAAGGAATAAACTCAGATTGGTTTAGATGTCTAGATCAAATAACGTTACTAGATATCTGATGAGGATCACACAGGTATGTGATCAAATTGCAGCCATAGAGGAGAAAACTAAAGATGCAGAGCTCGTGAATGTGGCACTAAATGGTTTTCCCAAGTCATGGGAACCATTTTTCAAAGGATTTTGTGCTTGGGAAAATATCCTAGATTGGCAGAGACTTTGTAATGATTGCATCTAGGAAGAGACATGGGAGGATTCGAAGGGAAAAAAGAAGGGAGGTAGTGAAGAGAAATTGGCTCTTGTTAGTAAGAAAATGAGGGGAAAATGAAAGGGTTATAAAAAACATGGTAACCATGAGGAGTCAACCTCACAACCAGGACAAAAGGACTTGAGTAAAATCAAGTGCTTCACGTGCCACAAGTTTGGGCATTATGCATCAAAGTCTCTGAAGAAGAAGAGGCAAGATAAAATTCAAACAATGACATCAATAGAGACACAACTTGATCATTTTGCAACAAAGTTTTTGAAGGAATTCTCAATGTTCACATGCCTCTCTACCAACACCTACTCAAGGAGTGCGTGGTACTTGAACAATGGTGCTTCTCGTCACATGACATGGAGACATGAGTTGTTCACTAGTTAGTCAGAGATAGACTTAGGTTTACATGTTGAACTTGGAAATCATGCCAAGTGTGGTGTAGAAGGAGTTGGGACAGTCAGGTTCCATCTCGAGTCAGGAGTTTTTTTGGAGGTGGTGCATGTGTTATATGTACTAGAACTGAAGAAGAACTTGTTCTCAATTTCAGTTTTGGAGGACATGGGTTTTGCAGTTAATTTTTAGAGAGGGAACGTACTCATATGTTCATAGAGAGATAGACCTGACACAATAATGAGCATTGGTGTTAGAGAGGGCATGCTATACAGGTTACAAGGCCATCCTGTAAGAAGATCCAAGGGGATCTTGGATCATGAATTGATGTCAGTGACAGAGAATGAGGAACAGGAGGATTTGAAGGGTGAAAAGTCAAAGGATGAGTAGAGTTCACAGACTTCCGGTGTGGGGAGTAAACCTTCTGAGTGGAAGAGGGAGTTATCCCCTTCGATTTCTGTTAGGAGACCGACTTGGTACAATATGACATTAATGGATGCTCAGGAGTAGGAAGCTTCTAGGAGCACATTGAGGGAGAGAAGGCCTTCAAAAAAGGTTCCAAACTTCATGGCATTGATATGTAGCGTCATCAATTTAGAAAATTGTAGTATTTAGGGAGAAAATGACCAATAAGGTTGGAGGAATGCTGGTATGCAGGATGAAGTGTGTGACATTGTGTCAGATTCAGAGGCAGAACAAGTTCTAGCTAGCTCTTCAGAAAACACCTTCCTTACTAAGAGGGAGTGTTGATGTTAGTGGTAGCACCAAACAAGTATTTTTTCCTGTGTCTATGTCTCTAGATGCGTGGAAATCATCCAAATCCTTCTACTCTTGAATTTACTTTAATTAAATGAATGATTAAAGTAAATTGATTTTATTAAGTAATTGTGTAATTAATTAATTAAGTTATTTAAGGAAAGTGATAAAATTGCTTAGCATGTAATCTTAGCATGCAATCTAAATCTCAAGTGATATTAGAAATTGATTATAAACCACAATTATAAAAGGAAGGCTAGGGTGAAGGAGGAGACACATTCCCACATATATAGCAAATAAGGAATTTTGCTAGTGTGGAGTCTTTCAAGAGTGTTGAACTAAAGAAGGACTTTTACTTACACTTGATAGACTCAAGGAGACTTAATACTTGAGAGCTTGGATCAAGAAGGAATTTGATTCAAGGAGATATTGGATAGGGAAGGAGAAGGACATCCATCTAGAGATCAAGTCAAGGAGAAGAGAGAAGAGAGGCTTACGCAGGTGGTTTTCAATCCGAGGAAGCCACAAGAGAGTGTCAGATATGCGGTTCATAGTGTAGAAAATCACGTATATATGCGATTCACAAGAAGGAGAATAATGTATACCTTAAAAATCATGCCATAACTAGTTGTACAATAGGTCAAACCTTTCCAGTTTAGTCCACAGTTGTATTTCTCTCAGTGGGCCATTATCCTTGTTATGGGAGCCCTAATTTTAGCATAATAAAATCATTCTCAGTACTAGTTTTCCCTCCATAGTTTTTCCAGGGGTATCTATCCAAAAATATTGGTGTTTATGTGTGTTTGATTTGGTTTTGTTATTTATGATTCCGTTTCATGTTTAGTTGATTAATCAGCTGTGCTTTTAGTAGATAAAGTGATTTGGTTTTGAGATAATTGCTGGGTGTTGAGTAGGAGAAATTTCAACATGGTATCAGGGCATACCAAGGGTTGAATTTGTTATCACATGGAGTTTTCAAGGGTTCCAGGTGATAGCCATGAGAAAAGGAAAGAAAGCGGGTGCATTTTTCAACAGTAGATATCCCCTGTGCAGTTCAATTTAGCGCCATCTCTAAGCACAGTTTGAAGGACGTTATAGTTGGAAGGCATATAAGATTTAGCAGAGGTGCTAAAATAATAGGTGTGCCCAGATCGTAGATCGCGACCAGATCAATGACCACACTTCATTTTGGGGCTGCAACATGCTCGGGCGTTAAAATCATTGAGCGTGGAAAAATCTAAACCATGGTATTGCGTGAGATCTACGTGGCAGAAGGTGGTGAGTTTCAGGCCCAAAAGAAGTGTGGGTCCAAACCGCTTTCGACGCCCCCAAAATCATGTGCTCATTCATTGTCAAATCCAATAGTAGCACGTGGCTGCCCCATAGACGTCAAGCCTCGTCTCGATCTTGAGGAGAAATCAATTAATGAACAAGGACTGGTAGTTGAAAACTCAGTTCACTCCATAAATTAAAATCATGGAGGGTCTGGCTGTGGAGACAACACTGTAAGCCCAAGGTACCATGATGGAATGTTTTTCCTGTAGGCTCATGCTGATCTGAGCTTGCATCTGGTAGAAGGATACATGCACAGTCTGATATAAATATGCACATATGGAAGATCCATGGACGGGATGTCTAGCTCACGCTCCTAGCGGTTGTCCATTGTTTTGGGTATAAATACATCAGTTGAAGAATATGTTAGGGGTCGATGGTTGAGCAGAGCTCCCTATTTGTAATAGTTTGATTGCAGAGTTGTTCTCTAGTTATGTATGAGACCTATGACTTTCTCATTAATAGAAGTTAGTTTCTTTCATCATCTTGTTTCCTCTTGTGCTGAAACACTCGTGCATGGATGATCCAGCCGAGATGTTGTAGTTGTATTGTAATGGAGGTTTGATTATAATGCTGCTATGATCTGTTTCAGTATTTTCTTTCACTGTCTTGTTTCCTCTTATGCTGAAATGATAATGCATGGATGATCCAGACGAGATTTTGTAGTTGTATTGTAATGGAGGTTTGATTATAGTGTTGTTGTGATATATTTCAGTAGCTTAAACTTAATTTCAAGGGTGCTCTTGTGCCTGATTTTTTCTACACCAAGATGCTTGAAGGCCGGATGCTCATGGAAGATTTGTTCACTTTCCTCACTAAGTCTTCCTCCTCACCTTTAACCTTAAGCCACTGATTGAAGTTAATGAGAACCTCATTTGCTTCTGCATTGCTAGCCTAGTTTTCTGTGTTTAAACATTCTTATGCTGAGCTTTGTCCATTTGACCTCCAATCATAAACCTACCTCCACAAATATTTTCATGGGTGCTAGGCTTATCCTCCTGTAATATGAGGGTGAATATCAATGCTAACATTCATGGCACCGTTTTCGGGGAACGAATTGAAGAAATTTCCCCGGGATTGAACGACAAAGAAATTTTGATTCAGAAGGTGCATTAGAAATCAATACCTTGAAGATTGCAACTTACACTTGGCGACTCCACTGTTTCAGTTGTGTCTCCCAAAGGAAGACACATGAGGTCTACTCCAAATCTACCTCTGGAAACACTTGAATCTAACCCAAAGAATATTATCAAGAAAGGAAATATTTCTCAAGAAGGATTTTCAGCTATTGTTCCAGATTGAAAAGCTCCCTGGGAAGAATGACATTGCACAGTTCCAACTTTAGATGGTGACTGAATTTGGACACCTTCAAGACTGCATAGTCGCCATGGTGAATGTGAAGGAGTGAGACAAGTTAATTGGATATGGAGGCTATCCTAGCTGGGAGGTTTTCCCCACTCAATTTCTTAGCCATAACTAGTTATCCACATCCTATGCCTCAAATTGATGAATGGAAAGATTTGTTGCCAAGATTTTATGAAGGTGAGAATGAAAACCCTATTGAGAATGCTCTAGAATTTCATGCTTTGATGTAACAATTTGACATCCAACATGAAGACATACATATGAATCTGTTTATGTACTCTCTTCAAGGATATGCTCGTATTTGGTATCACTCTATTGAGCTTTCTAGCGTTTCTTCACTCGAAGAGTTTCATGTAGCTTTCAATATTCATTGTCAAAAGTTTTATTCCTCTGAGTTAATTTGTCATAACTGTTGTGAGGAGTATAAATACTGTGATGAAGATATAATTGATTCGTATGAAGACTATGAGAATGAAGAATATGCCTTAGATGAGGAATCAACTCTTTCTCTTCCCTATTCATTTGCATCAAATGAAAACTTTGTTTGTTGTCTCAATAAGGAAAGTGCAAAAATTGAGTTTGTTCTAGAAGATGATACTCTTTGTAACCATGTCTCTAAAAAATCTAGATATGAGCAACCTATTTTTGACTCATATGGTGATGATAAGATATTGCTTCCTAGATTGATGCTTGAAAGGAAACATGTGTTTAATACTGAAGACCAATTTTCTCATGCTGGGTAGAAGATACCTCTTGGTATGTCATTCGAGACTCCTCCTTTATCTGATCATTATGGAGATAGTGATGAAGATGCCGAGGTGTTTTTTTGTCTTAGAAGAAAAAAGCATTAGCGACCAACCTTTTGATGAAAATTAATTTTTTTACCAAGAGCATCATGATAAAGAGAAAGAGCCATTCATTGATATACATGAGGAGATTTCTTGTCATCAGCTAACATATGTTATCAGAGAAGATAAAAGAGAAGTGGATCAGAAGCCCACATCAACCATTCACTCACCTGTGCTTTCCACATACATCCAACCATATGTGAGCAACTGTAAAGCAGAGTAGGCTTGTTGTTACCAACCCAGTAAGTTTTATCACCTATTTTATGACCTTGTAGGGGAGTAAATGGAGTTGCATTTCCTCAATGTATTGAAGCCTTCAAGATTTATCTTACCTTCATTATTGGGAGGTAATATGAAGAATGCAATTAATTTTCTGTCACAGTTTTATTGTCCCTTGCTGATCAGTGACAGAGTAAATAATTTTTCTGTTAGGAAGTTATTTGAATGGTTCTGGTGGAAGTTTGTTTTCACCTAGCGCATTGTAAAAATCGGTTAGTTTAGGATTGTACATAAATAAGATTCTTCTAGAGCATGTGTGTTTGTTTTATTTTTAGTTTAAGTAGTGTACATGTCAGCCTGCTATCTTCAACAAAATGTATTTGAGCTTGACTCCACAACCCAACAGCTAAGGCAATGAAACTGCCTATCCTTGGTAGCTCAAAGGGAGCATGCCATCCCCTATGGAGGAAATGTTATCACATAAAGTTATCAAGGGTCACAGGTGATAGCCATGAGCACAAGCAAGCACGAGGGTGAAATTTTAAACATTAGAGATCCCCTATGAATTTCAATTTAATGCCATATCTAAGCGTGGTTTGAAGGACATTATAGATGGAAATTGGATAATATTTAGTGGAGGTGCTAAAATAGAAGGTGCACCAAGATCGCAGATCGCGACCAGATCAAAAACCATGCTTCATTTTGGGGCCGAAACATGCTCAGGTGTTAAAATCATTGACCGGGCCAAAATATAAACCATGGTATTGCGAGAGAGCTACGTGGAAGAAGGTGGTAAGTTTTGGGCCCAAAAGAGGTGTGGGTCCAAACCTCTATCAACGACCCCAAAATCACGTGCTCATTTAGAGATGAATCCAATAGTAGCATGTGCCCCCCCTAGTCATCAAGCCTCATCCTAATCCCGAGGAAAAATCAGTTAGTGAACAAGGAATGGTAGTTGAAACCTTGGTTCACTCCATAAATGAAAATCATGGAGGGTCTGGCCATGGAGACAAAATTGTCATCCCGAGGTACCGCGATGGACGATTTTTCCTGCAGGCCCATGGTGATCTGAGCTTGCGTCTGTAAGAAGGATACACACACATTCTGATAGAAATATGCACATATGGAAGAACCATGGACGGGATGGCCAACTCGTGCTCCTAGTGGTTTTCCACTATTTTGGGTATAAATACATCAGTTGAAGAATATGTTAGGGGTCGATAGTTGAGAAGAGATCCCTATTTGTAATAGTTCGATTACAGAACTGTTCTCTGGTTATGTATGATACCTGATACTTTCTCATTAATAGAATTTAGTTTCTTTCATCATCTTGTTTCCTCTTGTGTCGAAACACTCATGCATGGATGATCCAGATGAGATGTTGTAGTTGTATTGTAATGGAGGTTTGATTATAATGCAACTATGATATATTTCAATATTTTCTTTCACTGTCCCATTTCCTCTTATGTTGAAATCATCATGCATGGATGATCCAGATGATATGTTGTATTTGTATTGTAATGGAGGTTTGATTATAATGCTGCTATGATATATTTCAGTATCTTAAACTTAAGTTCAAGAGTGTTCTTGTGCCTGAGTTTTTCTACACCAAGTTGCTTGAAGGCTGGATGCTCATGGAAGACTTGTCCACTTTCCTCACTAAGTCTTCCTCCTTCTCACCTTTAACATTAAGCCATTGACTGAATTTAATGAGAACCTCATTTTTTTATGCATTGCTAGCCCAGTTTTTTGTGTTTAAACATTCTTACGCTGAGCTTTGTCCATTTGACCTCCAATCATAAACCTACCTCCACAAACATTTTGATGGGTGTTGGGCTTATCCTCCTGAAATATAAGGGTGAATCTCAATGCTAAAATTCATGGCATCATTGTCGGGGAATGAATTGAATACATTTCCCTGGGATTGAATGACAAAGAAATTCTGATTCTGAAGGTGCATCAAAAATCAGTACCTTGAAGATTGCATCTTGCACCTGGCGACTCCACTGTTTCAGTTGTGGCTCCCAGAGGCAGACATAAGAGGTCTACTCCACATATACCTCTGGCAACACCTGAAGCTGAACCAGAGAATATTATCAAGAAAGGAAATCTTTCTTAAGAAGGATTTTCAGCTGTTGTTCTAGATTGAAAAGCTCCCTAAGAAGAATGACATTGCACAGTTCCAGCTTTAGATGGTGACTGAAGTTGGACACCTTCAAGACTGCACAGCTTCCATGGTGAATGTGCAAGAGTGAGACAAGTTAATTGGCTATGGAGGTTATCCTAGCTGGGAGGTTTTCGCCACTCAATTTCTCAGCCATAGTTGGTTATCCGCATCCCGTGCCTCAAATTGATGAATGGCAAGATCTGCTGCCAAGATTTTATGAAGGTGAGCATGCCATCCCTATTGAGCATTTTCTAGGATTTCATGCTTTGATGCAACAACTTGAAATCCAACATGATGACATACATATGAAGCTGGTTATGTACTCTCTTCAAGGAGATACTCATATTTGGTATCACTCTCTTGAGCTTTCTAGCATTTCTTCCCTCAAAGAGTTTCATGCAACTTTCAATATTCATTGTCAAAAGTTTTATTCCTCTGAGTTAAATTGTCATAGCTGTTGTGAGGAGTATAAAGACTGTGATCAAGATATAATTGATTCTAATGAAGGGTATGGGAATGAATAATATTCCTTAGATGAGGAATCAACTCTTTCTCTTCCCTATTCATCTGCATCAGATGAAAACTTTGTTTGTTGTCTCAATAAGGAAAGTACAAAAATTGAGTCTGTTCTGGAAGCTGATACTCTTTGTAACCATGTCTCTAAAAAACCTAGATATGAGTAGCCTATTTTTGAATCATATGGTGATGATAAGATATTTCTTCCTGGATTGAATCTTGAAAGGCAGCCTGTGTTTAATAATGAAGAACAATTTTCTCATGGTGGGAAGAAGATACCTCTTGGTATGTCATTCGAGACTCCTCCTTTATTTGATCATTATGGAGACAATGATGAAGATGATGAGGTTTTTTTTTGTCTTAGAAGAAAAAAGAATTAGCAGCCAACCTTCTGATGAAAATGAAATCTTTTACCAAAAGTAGCATGACAAAGAGAAGGAGCCATTCATTGATATACATGAGGAGATTTCTTGCCATCAACTAGCAGCTGTTATCAGAGAAGATAAAAGAGAAGTGGATCAAGAGCCCGCATCAACCATTCAACCACCCATGATTGCCATAGACATTCAACCATATGCGAGAAGTTGTAAAGAGGAGAAGGCTTGTTGTTACCAACCCAGTAAGTTTTATCACCTATTTTATGACCCCGTAGGGGAGTACATGGAGTTGCATTTCCTCAATGTATTGAAGCCTTCAAGATTTATCTTACCTTCATCATTGGGAGGTAATATGAAGAATGTAATTAATTTGTTGTCATAGTTTTATTGTCCCTTGCTGATCAGTGACAGAGTAAATAAGTTTTCTGTTAGGACGTTACTTGAATGGTTCTGGTGGAAGTTTGTTTTCACCTAGCGCATTGTAAAAATTAGTTAGTTTAGGATTGTACATAAATAAGCTCCTTCTGGAGAATGTGTGTTTGTTTTCTTTTTAAGTGAAGTAGTGTACATGTCAGCCTGCTGTCTTCAACAAAATGAATTTGAGCTCGACTCCACAACCCAACAACTAAGGCATTGAAAATGCTTGTTGTTGGCAGCTCACAGGGAGCATGCCATCCCCTGGGGAGCCAATGTTATCACATGAAGTTGTCAAGGGTTGCATGTGCATTTTTCAACAATAGAGATCAGTTCAATTTAGCACCATATCTAAGCATGGTTTGAAGGACATTCTAGTTGGAAGGAAGATAAGATTTAGCAGAGGCGCTAAAATAATAAGTGCACCCAGATCATAGATCATGACCAAATCAATGACTATGCTTCATTTCAGGGCCACAACATGATTAGGCATTAAAATCCTTGAGCGGTCCGAAATATAAACCATGGTATTGTGGGAGAGATACATGGTAGAAGGTGGTGAGTTTTGGGCCCAAAAGCGGTGTGGGTCCAAGCCGCTTTCGATGGCCCCTAAATCATGTGCTCATTCAACACCAAATCCAATAGAAGCACGTGGTCGCCCCCTAGTCATGAAGCCTTTTACCGATCCCGAGGAGAAATCAGTTAATGAACAAGGATTGGTAGTTGAAACCTTAGTTCACTCCATAAATGAAAAGCATGGAGGGTTTGTCCATGGAGATAAAAATGTCAGCCTGAGGTACCACAATGGGTAGTTTTTCCTGCAGGCCCATGCTGATCTGAGCTTGCATATGGTAGAAGGGTAAACACACAGTTTGATAGAAAGATGCACAGATGGAAGAGAAGTGGACAAGATGGCCAACTCATGATCCTAGTAGTTGTCCACTATTTTGGGTATAAATACATTGGTTGATGAATATGTTAGGGTTTGATGGTTGAGAAGAGCTCCCTATTTGTAATAGTTTGATTGCAGAGTTGTTCTCTGGTTATGTATGAGTCCTGAGACTTTCTCATTAATAGAAGTTAGTTTCTTTCATCATCTTGTTTCCTTTTGTGCTGAAATAGTCGTGCATGGATGATCCAGATGAGAGTTTTATTATAATGGAGGTTTCATTATAATGCTTCTATGATCTGTTTCAATATTTTCTTTCACTATCCTGTTTCCTCTTATGCTAAAATGCTTGTGCATGGATGATCTAGATGAGATGTTGTAGTTGTATTGTAATGGAGGTTTGATTATAATGATGTTGTGATATATTTCAGTATATTAAAATTAAGTTCAAGAGTGCTCTTATGCCTGAGTTTTTCTGCACCAAGCTGCTTGAAGGTCGGATGCTCATGGAAGAGTTGTCCTCTTTCCTCACTAAGTCTTCCTTCTTATCACATTTAACCTTAAGCCAGTGACTGAAGTTAATGAGAAACTCATTTGCTTATGCATTGCTAGCCCAATTTTCTATGTTTAAAAATTCTTATGATGAGATTTGTCCATTTTAACTTCAATCATAAACCTACCTCCACAAACATTTTGATGGGTGATGGGCTTATCCTCCTGCAATATGAGGGTGACTCTCAACGCTAATAGAATCTGCTAGAAAATCAACAATCATGTGTGTTGTTAAGATCACTGCAAAGATAGAACTGATTAATATTTTTCTATTGCGTATTTTTTCTAGGAGAAAGGGTGATTCAAATCCCAATGAGCTGAGCCAAGAAGGGGTTCCTCTTCCTTTGTGTTCCTTTTATCTCAAGTTTGAGTTTAATTCCCCTCTTTTTTATGGGCTAAAGTTTTAGATTTGCATTCCACCTATGAGATGTTGTTGGTCGAGAGGAAGACTTGGTTCATTTAGCAACTACCACCAAATCAATGAATTCAACTTGAGTTAATCCCTGTGAGATGATGGAAAAGTGTCAAGGTTTGGTTTAGCAGAGAGCCCATCAATGTCTACAACTTGCACAAATACAAGTTTTTAGGTCTGGAGAATAACAAGACCGTTTCTATTACACCTGCTACTGGTGAAGATATAGTAGTTGTGGTTGCAACAATAAAGACAAATAAGCTACACAATCCTATGGATTTTGTCCATAGTCCAGTTATAAGAAAGAGTTCCGCAAAATGCCGAGGCATGTTGTAAACCAAGTTGACAAGAATTATTATCAGTGTGACCAAAAGAAATAAACTCTTCCTAGAGGGAAGGATGCCACAACACAAGTTGTCTCACATACAAATTATACCAGGAACAATTCTGCAGCCCTTGATGGAAAGATTGTATAAAAAAGAGAGGCAATAAAGAAACTCGTGCGTCACAACTAGAGTAAAAAGAAAATCCAACATATCCTGATAATTTATATGTTAATCCTTTGATTGGCCCTAAAAGTGTTACAACAATGAATGATCTTGTACTCCAGGAATTCATGGACCATGAGAAGGTTTCTATATCTATTGACATGAATTTTGTTTTTCTTGCAAATCTTTAAGTATTTTCTCGAGACACCAAATCTTCTTTGTTTCTTCTATATCTGCCACATATTCGACCTCTGTTGTTGAATTTGCCAGAATTGAATATTTTCATGATCTCCCAGAGATGGTTGTTGATCTAAGACTCATGAGATAGCCTAAAGTTTATACTCCATTCTCTTTATCCCCAAAAAAGTCCAAATAACAATACCCAATCAGGTTGAAGTCATCCACCTTAGAGTACCCGAGTCTAAAACATTGAGTTCCTTTTAAGTATTTTAGAACTCTATTTGCAACAAACCAATGTCCTTCACAAGGATTTTGGATGAACCTGGAAAGAATCCGAACAACAAATGAAATCTCTGGTCTGGTGGTGGTAAGATAGATAAGACTTCCCACAAGCTATTTGTACTTGGTTGCATCCTCAAATTCATTCCCTTTTTTTATGCGAGTTTCAAATTCTATTCCATTGGAGCAGAAACATGATTACACTCAGCCACGCCAAATTTGTTCAACAATTCTCCAATGTATTTCTTCTAGAATATGAATATGTACTTTAGATTTTGAATCACCTCAATTCCCAAATAGTAGTGAAGATGTCCCAAATTTGTCATCTCAAATCCTTTCTTCAACTATTTCTTTATGAATGCAATGTAGCTTTCATTGTTCCCTGTTATTAACAAATCATCTACATATACTACAAGATACACAACATTTTTTCCAACTTTCTTGACAAATAAAGTTGCATCATCAAGATTGTAGTGATTGAAATTCAATTTCAGAAGATGTTGAGTTACCTTTTCATACTAGGCTCATAGTGCTTGTTTCAGGCCATATAAGGATTTTATGAGCTTGCATAATTTCTATTATTGTCCCTTCACAAAAAATCCTTCTGGTTTATACAGGAAAACATTCTCTGTCAAATCTCCATTCAAGAAAGTAGTCTTCACATCCATTTGATGAAAATTCCATCCATTCTGTGCTGCCATGGAAAATAGATTACGGATGGTAGCCCATTTTGTTGTGGGGGACTCATAGTCAACACCATTTTTACGTACAAATCCTTTTTCCATGAGCCTTTCTTTGTGCTTGTCAAGTGAGCCATCTAATTTTTACTTATTCTTGAATACCCACTTGGAGGAGATTGGTTTGGTTTCAAATGGAGGATCCACCAACTTCCACATCACATTCTTGATGAGAGCATCATATTTCTTCTACATGGATTCTTTCCACTCATTATGATAAGTGTATTCTTCCAAGGAAGTCAGTTCAAATTTATGTTAGCATGTTTTACAGGCAGCGTATACTTGTCATTGATGGCAAGTAAAACAACAAAGATGGCTTAAGTACAGGAAGAATGTGTAAGGCAGGCACTAGAAGTATTTTGGGAAGACACACATAGCAAGCTCAATAAGATCATAAGAGATAGTGTAGAGTATGTGTGTTTGTCATTGATGGAAAAGATCATGACCAACAACACAACGATAATGGCATGGAAATGGCAAGTTCAACAAGTGATTGTTGGATCCCATTCAGAAGCGTAAACTCCAGGAGTCAAGGAAGCAACTCATGGAAGAAAATCACGAAATGCGAAACCACGACTTAAACTCCATTTTGGAGTTTTGGATACTGGGAGTTGGAGGAGTCAAGAGTCGGGACTCTTCATCATAGGAGTCTCGAAGTTGCGAAATGTGAAATGTCGAAATCCCAAAACAAGCACATCAACAAAGACTCCATTTCGGAGTTTCGCAAACTGAGAAATCAAAGATCAAAGGAACTTTAACCTTTGAAGTAGCAAACCCCGAAATCCTGAAACAGGCACATCAACAAACCACGTTAGAAAACCATGTCAGCTAAGGACATGTGGCACAATCAGGCAATGACAAGTGTCAAGTTGATTCAACATTTCAGGCACATGTAAGTCACGACTCAGAGTGACACATGGCAGCTATTCGGCACGTGTCAATCCACGTGTGAGATCAGTAGGTTTATGTCACATCAGAACTTTCTATTTCGGGGTTTTACATAGCAAGCAAAAACTCCACCATCATGAAGTCTCGAACTCTGAAATGCCGAAAGGGACTATTGTGAGTCTCAAAAACTCGGAAGGAAAAACTTTGAAATCACGTCAACCATCTATCTCAGTGGGTTATGTGAACCGTCCGATCACTTCGAAGATTTTGTGATCATGAATTTTATAATGTTGGAGTCACAATGACTCGAAGGGAAAAATGTCAAAATCCCGTTAGCTGTTTGATTAAAAAAAGAAGGGATCAGATTATGAAATCTTGTGGACCGTTGATCTGGCTCCATTTCGGGGATTGCAACTTGGAGTGTCAAGACACTTCTTCACAGGAATGCCAAAATGCGAAAACACCTTTTGGTGTAGGTTGTGGTCACCGTCAATGGTCATGTGAGAGGGAGGAGCTAGCACCAAGTTAAGATCCTTTTCAGTGATCGTAACATGAAGAGTCGAGACTCTTTACCACAGGAATGTCGAAATGCCGAAATGCTGAAATGAGAAATGGCGAAATCAATGCGAGACCCTATGCTTGTAATCCAACGGTGTTGGATACTTGGAAATATGATCGAAGGGCTAATGTTGCTCTTCACAGTTAATCGATCAGTTACGATTCAGTTAGCAGAAATGAATCATGACTCTTGGACGGTTGGCGATTCAGTTGCTAATGCATTTTCTTGGAGGTTCACAGTGTAATTGCTAGAAATGACTGATGGTTTTTGCCAGAGGACTCGAAGAGACTTCAGGGTGATCGCCAGAGAAGATGAAGAGTCTTGAGGCATCTTCCAGTGGCATGAATACTGTTCATAGAGGCTATTGACATATGTAATACTGTTGGAGCCTGGAACTACAATAGAGGGAATGAGCTCGACTGTGACAAAGAAGACAAAGAGTCTCGACTGCTGGAGAGGCTAAGGAATCTCGGCATAACACCTAGTGATGATGGATGCATGGGTTTAAACACCAGAGAAGATGAAGATTTGCAATGATGATTAGGCAGATCACTCGACATGGGGAGAGCATGCAGAAGCATTGTGAATAGAGGATGTAGAATATGCACGTAGAGAATAAAAACGTAGAACAAAGAAGAGATTGGGTTCTGTTGAGAGTGATTTAGGTGTGTAGAAGGAGGCAGAGTGCAACAGCTGAAATATATAGAAGAGGAATGGTACATAGAAGGGACATGATGCACAAAGCATGAAAGGTAGAAGAACATAAAGTGTAAGGAAGGGGTGCAGGAAGACACTGATGTAGGTAGAGCAGAGCAGTGTAGCAGAATAGTGATGAGACCGATAAGCCATTGATAAATATTGTCTCACTGTGATAAATTTATATATAGAAAAATTTATATTTCAGGGTGGTAGGGAGGTGCTAGGGAGGATTGTTTTCCTCAGAGGTTCAAGTGGGTGCTTGAGTACAGGGAGTTGTAGCTTCCATCTAGTTGTAGCCAGAGAAACCAGGGTGGTAGGGTGGTGGAAGGGAGAACTGTTGTTCTCTATTTTACAGGTTGGTGCCTGTGTGACTGGAAGTTGGTGCTTCCATCCAGTTGGTGCTGGAACACTTAGGGAGTTGTTTCTTCCTTCTAGTGGGTGCCAGAGAAACCAGGGATTTGGTGCTTCCTTATAGTGGGTGCTAGAGAAACCAGGGAGTTAGTGCTTCCTTCTAGTGGGTGCTAGAGAAACCAAGGAGTTGGTGCTTCCTTCTAGTGGGTGCTAGAGAAACCAGGGAGTTGGTGCTTCCTTCTAGTAGGTTCTAGAGAAAACACAGAGTTGGTGCTCTCAACAAGTTGCATCTTGCAAAACAGAGGTTGTAGCCTCACAATGAGTTGGAGCTCATACGTATGATAATGTACAAAATGTAAAGATTACTTATCATACCAAGAAGAAGAGGTTTTTACCCTTTATGGGTTTCCTCAGAAAATATATGTCTCTGTATATTTCATATGTGTGAATGATATCAAATGTTCTATTGCTTACCTCCCTGCATTATTGTGATTGTCATTAAGTGCTCTGCAAAGAGTTTAAAATAAGCATAATTGTTTAAGCACGGTAACAATTGATTCACCCCCCCCCCCTCTCAGTTGTCCAACAATTGGTATTAGAGAAGGTTCCTTTTATCTAAAGGTAGATCTATGAGCTTAAACATGACAAGTCATGAAGGGACTTCAACCACTAAGCCTCCTTTGTTTGATGGAACAAATGTTTCCTTCTGGAAGGTTAGAATGAGAACATACCTAATGGCCTTAGGTGTTGATGTTTGGGATGTAGTAGAGACTGGATACATAAAGCCTGTTGTTCTAGCTTCCAAGGATGATAAGTTAGAATTTAGCTTTAATGCTAAGGGAATGAATGCTATCTTGAATGGAATTGCAGAAGACGAGTTTGTA
Source organism: Picea engelmannii (assembly GCA_009831015.1). Lineage (NCBI taxonomy): Eukaryota > Viridiplantae > Streptophyta > Pinopsida > Pinales > Pinaceae > Picea > Picea engelmannii. The sequence continues at coordinate 348,023 of ML779654.1, forward strand.
AACGTGATGCATCTTCAAATTGCCAAAGAAATGTGGGATAAACTTATTAGCAACTATGAAGGAAATGAGAAAGTAAAAGATGCCAAACTTCAAACATTTAGGTTGAAGTTTGAACAACTAAAGATGAATGAAGATGAAACAGTTAGCAAGTATTTTTTAAGAG
>ML779654.1:353345-364663 GCA_009831015.1 Picea engelmannii
CCTAAGTATTGTGGTCTTGGTTATGAACGAATTGTTGAAACAAATTCCAAAGTTGAGGAAACTAATGAAAAAGTTTCAAGCACAATTTTTGTTTCAAGTTCACCTCCTCAAGAAGGTTTTCAAGGTGAAAGTTCAAGAACTTTGGTTGAAAGTTCAAACTCTTTAGCATGCAAAACTTGTGTTCAAGATGAATACAAATGTGTGCAACAAAAAGGTTGTGACAACCATGATGACAAGAGCAGATTTGAGAGTCTTCAAAAGAGAGCTTGTGACTCTTCCGATTTACCTCCTCAAAGCGGCGAAAAAGGTGAATGTTCAAGGTATAAATCTGCCTATAACTCAGTTGCTTTTGATTGTGTTAAGCATAATAAATCTGCATGTAACAATGGAAAAAGGCCATGTACATTTTGTGGTTTATATAACCATCATGTTTCAAAGTGTTGGAAAAGAAAGTCCATTTTCAGGAAACTTTCCAAGCAAAGGCAACATGAAGAGAAAATGCAAAAGATTTGCACTCATTGTCAGAAGAGGGGTCATCTCATTGACCAATGTTGGACATTGCATCCAACCTCTCATCCACGGCACAAGAAGCAGTTGGGTGAAAAGATTGACAAGAATGGAAGAGGAGATTCCATAATTGATGTGAGTCAAGATGATCCACAAGAAGACCACTTTCAGCAGAAGGATTCGCCATTGAGTTGGTTTGGTAAGAAATGGATTGCTTTCTTGCATAAGTAAGGCTTGCATTTTTTCTGTATAGATGCACATTTCAGCCTTAGCTATTTACTTTTGTTGAAGATGACAAGTTGCAGCAGTTGTCATATTTTGGTAGAGACAAATTTGCATGGGAATGCAATTTCTTTGGAATGCATACTTGTGTTATAACCTCATTCAAGAACATGTAAAAGAGGAGTATGCTGTCCATTTTGTTACAGCCATATACACTTTTCATTTTCAGCTCTTTAGTACCCACATGCTTTGGGTTTATGCACGTATGTTTATACAGGAGAGAGAGTTGAAGAACTATGCATATGCATTTGGGTTTGAAAGTGCATAAACAATGAACTTGATGTTAGTCATTGGATGAGTCATGATTGTAACATGATTGTTTATCATGATTTTAGACTTGTCATTTTGGAAGGTTGAAACATTTCACATGAGTCTCGACTTGTGTCGATTTTATCCTGGCGACTATGGTATGTCGTTCATGTTTTTTCGACTTGTTTTAGTCGATTGTGTTGGATGACTTGTAAGTCAATTTTGAGTCCATTGAGATGGAGGAAAACACCATGTGCTTTGATGAAGCACAAGAGGCGACAGTTTCTTGAAGAGCAAAAAGACTTTGGTGTCATTATTTTTCAGTCTTGTATTATTCATTTTCAAGATTGATGGTTTTCTTGGCTTGTGACAAGATGTCGCAGGGAAATTTTGCAGCCATTGGAGAGCGGATTGTTGATGTCAAAAAGTTCACAAGAGGGACTTGATTATCAGTGGGAAGGTTGGCAGTCTTCTAAGCGCAGAGAGAACAATGGGTCAGCAGCAGCCAGAGAGCAGTGGTTGAGGGACATAGCCAGTTGCAGTGCAAGGCATGTCAAAGTACCCAGGTGATTGTCGAAAAGTCTTTTCAAGTAGAATCAGTTGATGTAACTTGAAAGAAGAAGAGTACTGAGGCTCATATCGATGATTATAAGCTTTTGTGGGTCCAAAAGCCTTTCAGTGGGAAGGCGTGATCAGAATCTGGACCAGGAGTAAAAAATTTGCTCAATTTTCAAAGTGCTCGGAATGCAACGAAAACGGTTCCATTGCGTCCGTCTCGTTCTCCTGATTCCGGAGGTATATTTATTTTCGCAAACAGAGTGCGTATGGAGAAGTTATCGAGGTCTGTTCGCCGAGCCAAACAGGTAAAAAAAATGATGCTAACTGTACCTGTCCGTACTGTCCGTACAGGACACGTGGCAGGCCGTACAACATACGTGGCCTGTCCGTATAGGACACGTGGCAGCTCCTGGGCGTGACACGTGTCATGCATTTTTGGCATTTTCGGAGTACGGTTTGACCAATCTGGAAGTGACACGTGTCACCATTGGAAGGGTGACACGTGGCACATGCTGACGTCAGCAGCCTGCGTGGCCCGGGATGACGCGGTAGGTGACAACGTACGACTGACATGTGGCAGGCATTAATGGATGACAACTGGGTGAATTAAATGGCGACACGTGGCATGATTATGTGCAATAGGAAGGTGCCACGTGGCCCAATGAAGGGCTGCCACGTGGCACCCCGATTTTGACTAATTGGTCTTGGGTTCAAAAATCTTGTGGAGCCGACCGGATTCAAACCGACGACCTCCCCATCATACAAAGTCTTCACCAATCTACGCTAACCACTTGGCCGGCTTTTGGTTCTTGTTTGGTATGTCAACGAGTGCATAATTAAAGTGGTGTATTGTTTATGCGGAAATGGGTGCGGGCCGGGGCATAGCCCCGACCCAAGGTTCCATGTTTTATTATATATGACCACGTTGCATTTTTGTGAGCGCGCGGGAATTGTGTTTAAACCTGGTTCCATTGTCATACAATATGACCAATGTGCATATTAAATGGTGTGCGGGGGAGTTTTAATATTGGACCCGCGGTCACATTGTAAACCATATGACCCAGCCGTGTAGCCATTTGCGCGCGCGATTTTTGGAATGGTATAGCATACGGTTCTATCGTTTATTGCATATGACCCCGACCATTGGCGCGTGGGTCCATTTCACACCACATAACGGTGTATATATTATATGGCGCGTTATTAAATCATGGTTCAAAACTATAGTTTCATGTGTTGACTTTAACCATTGGTTATACACTATACACGGTAACATTAACCGTTGGTTATATACCACATGCAACCACATTACATGGGAATGCGCATGGTTTAAATGTGGGTTATATTATTTGGTTCTAATTTGGTGAATACCCACGCGCCTGACACATGTCGATTCCAGGTTTAACAATGGAACAGTTGGCCCTTTTTGTGCGCGGGTTGTGGCCACATGGCCCCATGCGCCCAACACCTCCGAGCTTGGGGGCTTGATTCCGGGTAACCGTGCGATAGATTGCACCAATTTCGGGGACGTGCATGTGCTGGGTTTATGCACGGGAAAACGCCTGGAGCTAGGTTCACTTTTTCACACAGGTGCAGAATGGCGAACAGGTTGCAGAGCTTGAAGGGGAAAAATGGCAGAGGCCATAACTTTTTGAGTTTTTGACCAAATCAGGTGTCGTAAAAGCCCAGCTAGGGGTTTTTGGACATTCTGAGTCCATTGGTGAGGTTTTCACAGGAATTTGAAGAGCCCATTTTCAGGTTTTTCACATTTGAAGTTTGAGGAAGCTTCAGGAGCCTTAAAGCCCTCATTGTTTGAGGCATTGCTCAGATGAGCACATATCCATTTTCTGAGACTGAATAGTCATTTCTGATTGATTATTATGCTTTGAACATTTTGGGATAGGTTTCAGATCCATTGGAGGTCTTCTACAAGTATTTTTTCCTCATTCAAGTTCAGGGAAGCTTGGAGGTCACATGTAGGAGAGGTCATTGTTGGATGAGCCATTGTCCATTTTCAGAGTTCTAACAATCATTTTTGGGGTTTTTGTATATTCTGAACCCAATGGTACAGCCTGTAAATCCATTGGAGTTGAGAAGCAGCTTGTAAAAGAACATTTGACAAACTAATCCCAAAGAGCCAAGTCCATTGAAGGAGGCTCAAGGAGACGTAGCCCAGAGAGGGGTGAACTCCTTTATAATCTTTCTTTTGTTGTGAGTTTACTGTGTTATTTGCTGCACTTTTTATGGCTGTGTATTGGTTTATAACACCTAATAAATCTTTTAAAAGATCATTTTCTCACACATGTACATTGCAAAGAAGAACCAAGAACTTAACACATAAACTCTCTTGCACATTTTAACACATGAAGCAAGGTCCTGTTAAGATTTATTTTATGAGGTAGAGGGTGCTTGCATAGCATAACAAATCAGCCTTCTATTTTCAGATCAAAGTAGGAGAATAATCATGTCATAAGATGGAAGTAGAAGTTTTGAAGGTTGAGAAGTCAAACACCCAAATCAAGTTCTTGAACAGTTCCATGTCCTTGGATAAAATCTTGGATAGTCAGAGATCACCAAATGACAAATAGGGCATTGGACTCAACAAGGTAGAAATAAGTGCTCCTAAGAAACCTGATACATGTCCTCCATTTGTAAAAAGGAAAAGCAGATGTGAGAATGTTTGTAGTGTTTTTCTCTTGTGATGTATATGGTCATAAAAGCCTTGGGTTGTAAGAATCATGGAAGAAAAATGAATTTGCAGTAATAGAAATTGATGAGAATCAATGGGCAGATCCAAGGGTTGTTTGAAAAGTGTGAGATACAATTACGTAGTGTTTCAGTAGGACAACAACATCCTCAGCAACAACATTTTGTTTTACAAAATGATATACATGACATCCTGTAGAGATAACAAGAGGAAATACCTTGTCAAGGAAAGCTAACCTTTTAGGAACAAAGGGGGAAAGTAGTCAGAAGCAGAGAGATAATAGTGACAGGGGGAGTCATCCAGTTATGACAAGAAAAGGTTGATGAATCAATCCCAGTAAAAGAGGTGAGCAATTTCGAGTATTCTACAGAGGATACATCAGAAGATGAAGATGAACAGGTCCAAGAATTAGAAGGAGAAGACTCTGGTTTAGATACAAATATTCTGCAGGTCTGAAATAAGAGAGTCCATCCTGTTAGGGGGAGTTTATGTTGGTTTAATATCTGATACCTCCTAAAAATACTGCAACATCTCAGGGGGAGCATGTGCTCTTTGACATTGATGTCAAAGGGGGAGAAAAGAGTCCAAGTGCCTTTGTTGCCATCAATGCCAAAGGGGGTGATTGTTGGCATGTTTTACAGGCATCGTATTCTTCTCATTGATGGCAAGTACAACAATGAAAATGGCTTAAGTACAGGAAGAATGTGCCAGGAGGGCACTAGAAGTATTTTGGGAAGACGTAGCAGAGCAATCTCAATAAGATCAGAAAAGATAGTGCAGAGTATGAGTGTTTGTCATTGATGGAAAAGATCATGACCAACAACACAGGGATAATGGCATGGAAATGGAAAGTTCAACAAGTGATCGTTGGATCCCATTCAAAAGCGTAAACTCCAGGAGTCAAGGAAGCAACTCAAGGCAAAAAATCGTGAAATGCGAAACCACGACTTAAAATCCATTTCAGAGTTTCGGATACGAGGAGTTGAAGGAGTCAAGAGTCAAGACTCTTCATCACAGGAGTCTCGAAGTTGAGAAATGTGAAATGATGAAATCCTGAAACAGGCACATCAACAAAGACTCCATTTCGGAGTTTCGTAGATCGGGAAATCAAAGATCAAAGGAAATTTAACCTTTGAAGTAGCGAACCCCGAAATCTCGAAACAAGCACATCAACAAACCACGTTAGCAAACCACGTCAGCTAAGTACATGTGGAACAATTAGGCAATGAAAAGTGTCAAGCTGATTCAACATTTCAGGCACATGTAAGTCACGAATCAAAGTGACACATGGCAGATATTCGACACATGTCAATCCACGTGTGACGTCCGTAGGTTTACATCACATCGAAACTTTTTATTTCGAGGTTTTACATAACAAGCAAAAACTCCACCATCATGAAGTATCAAACTCCGAAATGCTGAAAGGGACTATTGTGAGTCTCAAAAACCCGAAAGGAAAAACTCTGAAATCCTATCAACCGTCCATCTCAGTGGGTTATGTGAATCGTTCGATCACTTTAGAGATTTTGTGATCATGAATTTTATAATGTTGGAGTCACGATGACTCGAAGGGAAAAACGTCAAAATCCTGTCAGTTGTTCAATTAATAAAAGAAGGGATCAAATTATGAAGTCTTGTGGACCATTGATCTGGCTCCATTTCGGGGATTTCGACTTGGAGTGTTGAGACACTTCTTCACAGGAATGCTGAAATGTCGAAATGCCGAAATGCGAAAACACCTTTTGGTGTAGGCTGTGGTCATCGTCAGTGGTCATGTGAGAGGGAGGAGCTAGCACCAAGTTAATCTCATTTTCGGTGATCGTAACATGAAAAGTCAAGACTCTTCACCACAGGAATGTCGAAATGCCAAAATGCCAAAATGCGAAATGGTGAAATCAACGCGAGACCCTATGCTTGTAATCCAATGATGTTGGATACTTGGAAATATGATCGAAGGAATACTGTTGCTCTTCACAGTTAATCGATTAGTTACGATTCAGTTAGCATAAATGAATCATGACTCTTGGATGATTGGCGATTCAGTTGCTGATGCGTTTTCTTGGAGGTTCACAATGTAACTGCTAGAAATGACTGATGGTTTTTGCCAGAGGACTCGAAGAGACTTCAGGGTGATCACCAGATAAGATGAAGAGTCTCGAGGCATCTTCCAGTGGCATGAAGACTGTTCATAGAGGATATTAGAGGATGTTAGACCATTGGATCCTAGAACTACAACAGAGGGAATGAGCTCGACTGTGACAGAGAAGACGAAGAGTCTCGACTGCTGGAGAGACTAAGGAATCTCGACATAACACCCAGTGGTGATGGACACATGGGTTTAACTGCTAGAGAAGCTGAAGAGTTACAATGATGATCAGGTAGAGCACTTGACATGGGGAGAGCATGCAGAAGCATTGTGAATAGAGGATGTAGAAGATGCACAGAGAAAATAAAAATGCAGAACAAAGAAGAGATTGGGTGTTGTTGAGAGTGATTTAGGTGTGTAGAAAGATGCATAGTACAACATTTGAAATGTACAAAAGAGGAATGGTGCATAGAAGGGACATGGTGCACAGAGCATGAAAGGTAGAAGAACATAAAGCGTAAGGAAGGGGGTGCAAGAAGACACTGATGCAGGTAGAGAAGAGTAGTGTAGCAGAACAGTGATGAGACCAGTAAGCCATTGATAAATATTGTATCACTATGATAAATTTATATATAGCAAACTTTATATTTTAGGGTGGTAGGGAGGTTCTAGGGAGGATTGTTTTCCTCAGAGGTTCAAGTGGGTGCTTGAACACAGGGAGTTGTAGCTTCCATCTGGTTGCAGCCAGAGAAACCATGGTGGCAGGGTGGTGCAAGGGAGAACTGTTGTTATCTATTTTATAGGTTGGTGCCTGTGTGACTGGAAGTTGGTGCTTCCATCCAGTTGGTGCTGGAACACTTAGGGAGTTGTTGCTTCCTTCTAGTGGGTGCTAGAGAAACCAGGGAGTTGGTGCTTCCTTCTAGTGGGTGCTAGAGAAACCATGGATTTGGTGCTTCCTTCTAGTGGGTGCTAGAGAAACTAGGGAGTTGGTGCTTCCTTCTAGTAGGTGATAGAGAAAACAAAGAGTTGGTGTTCTCAACAAGTTGCAGCTTGCAAAATAGAGGTTGTAGCCTCACAATGAGTTGGAGCTCATACGTATGATAATGTATAGAATGTAAAGATTACTTATCATACCAAGAAGAAGAGGTTTTTACCCTTTATGGGTTTCCTCAGGAAATATCTGTCTCTGTATATTTCATATGTGTGAATGATGTCGAATGTTCTATTTCTTACCTCCATGCATTATTTTGATTGTCATTAAGTGCTCCGCAAAGAGTTTAAAATAAGCATAATTGTTTAAGTAGGGTAACAACTGATTCACCCCCCCCCCCCNTCAGTTTTCCAACAAGTTAGTAGATAAATTAAACTCACAATCATATGAAACATAAATGTCATCTAGTACATCACCTAAGTTTGAATTATCTACATCACTTCCATCTTCTTTTGAGGAAATTATGGTTTTTGTCTTTCCAACCTCATTAGGGTGAACACTTTCAAGTGTTTTTTTGAGCCATTTTGGTGGACCTTTTTGATATGGTCCAGGTTTCTCAACTAATTGAGATGGTACTAAATTCTCAACAAGACTTAGCTTGATGAAGTCGTTGGAACTTATTCATGTGGGGAATACAGTACTTCAAAAGGATATTCCAAATATTGACCCAATATGTGGAATATCGTTATCAAATTCATGATGTATTTTTATATGAGTGAATATATCTAGATGATCAAGCTACCTCTCAACAATTTCATCATTCTTAGATGATTCAAGAAATATTACATCCTTGGAAATGATGAATTTCTTGCTTGTCCCATCGTAAAGATGATATCCCTTGGTGGTATTGAGTACCCCAATAATATGCACTTCTAACTCGTTGCTTCAAGCTTGATTTTGTGGTCCTTAGGAATTAAGGCATAGCAGGTGGAACCAAAGACCCTGAGATTCCTCACTGAAGGAATGAGACCATACCATATTTCATAAGGAGTCTTTTTATCAAGAGCATGAGATGGACACTTATTTTTCACATTATCTACACATAGAATAACATCATCCCAAAACATTAATTTTACATTCTTGAAAAACATCATGGAACAAACGATATTTAGGAGAGTCCTATTCATTCTTTCAACTACAACAATCTGTTGAGGATTGTATGGAACTATGGTTTGATGTTTGATCCCATGTTGGAAAAGGTAAATTTAAAATTCATTATATGTATATTCTCTTCCATTATCAGTGTAGAGAGAGCCAATATGAGACTAAGCTTTATTTTGAATCCATACATGAAAATATTTTAAAGTTTCAAAGGCTTGTGATTTTTCTTTCAGAAAGTACACCCAACAAATCCCAGTGTAATCATCAACAAAATACATGATATATTTATTTCCATTTGCAGAAGGAACACACATAGGGTCACACAAATCAAAATGAATCAGTTCAAGTTTTATACATGCTCTGGAATTAGAATCATGAAATGGTTATTTTCTATGCTTTCCAAGGATACAAGCATCACATTACTTCAATTTCCTAGGAATAGTAGGAAAACCATAAACATCATTCTTTTTCAATACATGAAGGTTGTCATAATTAATATGACCAAATATAGCATGAATCAAAAGACTAGATAGAATTATACCTTCACTATGATGAGATAAGTATGTAAAATTTTGTCTATGGGTAGATGTCCCTTTCAGCTTCAACAATCTTCCATCTTCCATTCCGGTCATGAAAACCATGTTGTCAAAATCCTTCCTTATTTCAATTTTCCCACCAAACATATGAACACAGTGGACTTGTTGTTGGATGTGCACAATGGAAAAGAATTTCCTTTGCAACTCATAAATATAGAGCATATTATGTAGAAGAAAATACAGGAGTCTAGGAAACTTAAGCTTGATGGTGCCAATTCTCGAAGGTTTGAGACTTGATCTATCTACAAAATTCACTATGCCATCTACATTTTCATTGAAGTATTCGAAGAAGTCTCTTCAAAATGTTAGGTGGGAGGTTACACCTATGTCAAGAAGCCATGCATCTCTTCAAGAAGAAAATGAATTGTTAAAAAAATCTTCAGTTACTCCTATATTGCAATGGGAAACATCGTAATGAGTGGATTCAAATGCTTTACCTTTTGATGGTTGTGAAGTTTTACCTTTGTCTTGTTTCTGATTTTGTCTATATTATTTGATATTTTCCCATGGGACTTTGCAGTCATTTGCTTCATGTGACCCATTATTTCTGCAATGGGTACAATGAAGATTGGATCTATCACCTTGGTTATGTCTACCCCCCATGCCTATGCAAGTACTTATTCCATGTCCTCTTTTGTTTCCTTATCCTCTAGAAGAATCATGTGGTTGACCTTTTCCCTTTCTGAGCAAGGAATATTGTATCATCGGTGTAATGGGATGACTTGTTTCCAAAGGATTTCTCACGTTTTGCAACTTTCTCCACCAAAGTGTCAAATGAGATGGATTTCATCTGACCATTATCTTTCAAAGATTCAAGGTAATGAGAATATGTGGGGTACAGATCCTTAATGAAGGTTGTTGGAGGGATATTTTTCTTCACTCTCGTGGAATTAATGTCATGCATTATGGATTTGATTTTAGAAGCTAAATCCATAGGGTCATCATTCTTCAACTCTAGGTTGAAGAGATTCACCAACAATTGTATGAGTTCCAATTCTGAGTGTCATACAAATCATTCAATCTCTTCTAAGCACTATAGGAGTCATTAATGGAAACAATATAACGACTCACCTCTTCTCTTATTATCAAAAAAATCACATCATATGCTTTTTGGTCTTTGTCATTCCATATGTCACGTTCCTTGTATGATGTAGGATTAATGGTCGATCCACTACTCTTCAGATATGCATTTGTGGCAGATAATCCAACTTCTTCTTCATTGATGATTATTTATTCACAAATACCATTCCACATGTTATTGAATATCAATGTGATTTTAACATTTCTGTACCATTCTCAATAGTTGTCTTTAATAGTCAACACCATACCAACAATGGATATGAGAGAATTCATTTTTAAACAAAGTTCGGAAACTACCCAAGAAGTTAGGCTAGGTTTTCCAAAGAAAAATAATGCACAATGAGACTACTCTTGAATCTGAGGCAAAATCATCCAGTTAGGCATTCGAAAAAATTAATATATACTCATGAACACAATACAAACATATCTGAATTTTTGTATCTCTGTTCTTTATGCTATTATCAACACTCCCAAAACAACAAATTGTGGACAAAAATTCCTATGCGTAGGTTACTTGATTCAGATCAATACCATGCCATTGTTTTGAATTGAAATGTGTGGTGCTAGTGACTCCCACGATCTCTCCCCACTGTCATTTCTCATATAAATTTGAAACAAAAGTAGAAAGGGATTTCAATGAAAATGTGACCACCATCCACATTGCCATCAACCATGTCACAAATGGTATTTCCCCATCAACACCAACATTTTAGGCGACAAGAGAAACATTGAGATACATAAATTTTTGAGTGAAATAAGGTGAGAAAGGTGGAGTGGCTTGATGATGTTATTATTACTAGATCCGATAAGGTCAATAATGAAGTTATTTTGGAGGGAAATGATATTGAACTTGTATCGCAATATGCTTCCTTGATTAATTAGAAGTTTGACAGAACCTGTGAGGGCTTGAATCTCTCAGGCGTGCCAAAATTGTATCACTCAACTCTGATAATGAAGATAAAAGGTTGATAATTTGACCCAAATCCTGCTTGAACTATCAGTATGATACCCTACACTTTGTCTGTAGCACCCAAGTACAAGATGCTAAGCAATTAACAATTTATTTAAACACTTACACATTAACAACTTCGTTTTAGCATTATTCCATTTTCATTTACACAATTATTCTACATTTGCTCAATGATAAATCTAATAACATGATAA
>ML779654.1:366033-423010 GCA_009831015.1 Picea engelmannii
AACATACAAATAGGCCTAGAGGTACACATCTCAATGTCTAACAAAGTCTAACTGACTCCAAACAAATGTTAAACCTTGAATTATCAAGATTAGTTAAACAACAATGTTCTAACTACCTAAGGTCAAAATATGTGGCATTACATTGTCCCAGGTGATCAAACTACTAGTGGGAGGAAGAATATAATGCATAGATATACATGGGCATAAACATCAAAGCATAAAGCATCATAAAATATGGAGGACTGAAATGGAGAGTGGAAAACCCTAGTATGTTCAAAAGGGGTACAAAGAAAAACCCTAGCACGTTTGATAGAGAAACATGTGATCAAAGAAAACCCTAAACATGGGAATAAAATTTGAGTAGACCGAGGAGACAGACTGATAAATTGAAGAAGGACTGGAAGGCGGTCAAGGTATTTTCTGCTCATGAAGGGAAATGAAATTCCAAGGGAACAAATCATGGATTTAACCTACGCTTTGATACCACTATTAGGCCAGGCATGGAAAAAAGTGTAACTCCACACTTGATGCATTGCATTAACATAAATGTATATAAATACAAATTTGAGTGATCGTTGGTATTCATATTCCATGTGACTCTTCCTATCACCTATGACTCTTCATATTTACAATCATATTTACACAGGTAACACAATCCCAATGATTACATGTCCAACACAATAGTGTCTCAACAGACCATTAACACAAATAACTAATCCCGAGTAACTACTAATAAGTGGTTACACTAGAAAAGTTCAACCTCCAGTTATATATAAATAAATAAATAAATGTGTGTGTGTGTGTGAATACCCAGACAAAACCAAGGGAGAGACATCCATTCACTAGTCCACTTCCATTTTTTTGAGTACATTCATTTTTGATGCATTTCCCTTATTTCATCCCAATCTTTGATCATCCAACTTTATTGGTTTATTGTTTACTCATAAAGCCGATCCTTGATTGCATTTATTTTTGTCTTTCAGATTATTGTTGCTATTTTATTTGGTCCACGGGAGCCCCATCCCAATCCATTTGGACGAATGCATTTATTTTATTGTTTAAGTATTATGAATAATGTGTCATGCGATAGACATACATTTTATTCAAACTTGAACATCAATTTGTAATATCTTTTATTCTTATAGAGAGTTATTCTAGGAGTTCATTGTTTTTTTTATTCCAGACTTTTATATAAGAATGAAATCTTGAGTGTGTTTCTCCTATGCATCTTGTGATCTTAAATGAATGAAATCATTTAAATCTCTTTGATTTTTTGACCATCAATCTTTTTTTTTTGTATGAGTCTTGCCTTGAATCTTTTTCTCATTTCTTAAATGAATGGATGTGGTTATTCCATATATATTAAGTGAGGTTATTATTTCCCTGCTATAATTTATTTTCTATTTGTCCAATTATTTTACCACATAGTCCACTCACAGGTGTTGATGTTATGAATGCTTAATTTTATTGTTTGAGCAAGTATATTGAAAATATGAATGGGAAAGAGGGGTAACAACTCTATAAAAATGTAGAGGGGATCTCAATAATTTCTTTAAGAATACCATAGGAGGTTGACTCTTGTCCCTAATAGGAAAATAGATCAATAGTAGTATACAACCCTTCATTGCACTCTTTCATTATAATTGTACCCTTTGTCTCCTATATATACACCAAGGAGACCTAGTCTTATGATCATCTCATCTCATCATATCTTGTTTTCTGAATTGGATATATTGTAAAAGGAGGTTTCCCCCCTGAAGTTGATTGTTATTCATTGACTTTGTATGATTCTCAAGGCCTTGGTTCATAACATTTGAATTCAATATTGAAAAATATCCCCCATAGGCCTTGTTTTTTGGAAAACTCCATTCATTCCCATACTGAAATTACATTATCTAAAACAAATCTTCCTATAATATATCTATTTTGCTCAGTACTAATAATCTTCATAAAGGTGTAATTCAAGTTCAAGTCTAGGGCATTATGATATCATTTAATAACACATGTTAAAGAGAGTTATTAAATGCCAACTGATGATAAGCTCGGGGTCACTAGAATTTGGAATGAACATGATCATCTCCTTGTTAATGCAATTACCTAACATTTGTTTTTGAATAACATCTTTATATACTTTGAGCAAGTCTTTTTCCACAAAGTTTCATGTGACTTTGTAAAACTTACATAGGTAGTCATTAAGGCTGGGAGACTTATCCTAGGCCATTTCCTTCATAGAAATGGTCAATTCATTCAACATTGTCCCTTTCTTGCACACTCTTTTTTATTCATTTGTTGGAGTCTAAGGGTGTAACATCCCCACTATAATTCATCAATTTAATTTATGCATAATATAGATATGAATGTGGCTATGGACAAGTAATGTAATATGCTGATGTATTTTTTGTTTTTTAAATAAATAAAAAGTGATACTAGCTAGTGGGAATATGGAAAGAGATGGGGGCTATATTTTCCATAAGAGAAGAGAGTGTCTAAGAGGGGTCCAAAGGGGGAAATTAATTATGGGTATTAATTCAACCCATTTTTTCTTGAATTTTATTACCATTGGGGATAACTTCTAATATCTATTTGAGTGTATGAGAAACCAATCATTAAACTCATGTAAGAGGGTGGGTGTGAGAGTCACATCCCATGGTTATTGGAGAGCATGGGGCTGAAGTACAATCAACATTGGCCAAAGTGAGCAGACAATTGTCTTTGGAAAATAGAAGAAATTCATATGGGAAGCTACAAGAAATTTTTACACATTGAGTTTTACATGAAAAACAAGCAGAGAGTAGAGAAAAAAGAGCATTGGAGGTAAAGCAAAAAGGTTGGGCGAATTTTGGAGCACTTTGGAGCTGAAGATTGAAGATTCAAGTTGTCAGGCATGAAGAGTGAACTCTTGTGTGAGTTACACTATAACAACAAGTATTTTCTATTATTGTTGGTAGTTTTCCTGGAAGTGAGTTCTCTTGAGTTCTCAATAGAGATATTCGTAGCTACCTGTGCCAGAGAGAGCCTGATAAATTAATGGGACACCTGATGAATTGAGAGTAGTGAAGGCATACATTCCTTGGGTTGGGAAGGTCAAGAGGAAGAGAGAAAAATTAAATTTGGGATAGATGTAGGAGAATACTAGTGGGTTGGGGAATATTGAGCTATGATTGGACTGTGGGAGACACCCTTTTCTTGTGGATTCCTAGCCCCAACTCGTGGGTGATTTGTTGTTGAGATTTGGGACAACAAGTCTATGGTTGGGTGGAACGTCCTTCCCAAGTAGATAGTTGCACAAGTATTTTAAAAAGATAAGTGTTCATCTATTTTTCTGTGTTAATTTATGAGTTTAACTATTGTGAATTTTACTCTATGCATGAGAATGAATTATATGTTGTTGTGGTGAAATTTATTAGTTGCATTTACTTGTTTGAATAGTATGGACAATTTCATGATATTGAATGTCACATTATTCATAATTTTATATTTAATTGCATATGTTATTCAATTTTAATAGTAACAGCAATGGGTTTTCGGCGAGGTTCTCGAATCATAGCTGCACAATGGGAATAGTTTCCATGTAGAGTAATAAGCATGTTGCACGCGCACTGTGAATAGTTGTCGCGCGTAGCACATGGGCTGTTGTGCACATGGTTTGTCTTAATGAGGGTGCGACATTCATGTTGGTCGACATGATGCAACTGCATTTAAATAATGTTATCTGAAATGGTTAAATCTATGTATAATTCGTAGCTGATAAGCTACATAAAGTTAATTAGAAGAAATTTTTTGAATTTATGTGTATTTTCTACTAGTAATGTTCCTTGGTTTAGTCGATGGATGTTACAGAATGGTATCAAAGATTATGTTTCAACACTGGACTTGTATGGGCCATATATCAACATGACGTGGCAACTTGAGAGTCTTCATGAGGGTCGCGAGTCAAAATTATGGAAAAATTAGCTAAGTGAAGAAAATATTTGCGTGCACTAAGTAGTGGTGATGCGCGAAAAATATTGGTGTGTGGGTGTGCAAACTAAGTTTTGGCGCTGCATGGTGCATAGCTGGTGATGCATGAAAAATATTGGTGTGTAGTATAAAAAGTCACATGCATTGAATATTGGTGAGTGGTGCGCACTAGATATTGGTGTGCGGTGTCAAAAATCACGTGCAATGAATATTGGTGCACAATGTGCACTGGATATTGTTGCATGATGCACATTGAATATTGGTGCATGATATAAACATTCATTTGCATTGGATATTGGTGTGCGATATAAAAAGTCACACACACTGAATATTTGTGCATGATATAAAAGTTGCGGGCACTGAATGTTGGTGCGTGATTTAACAATTCATGTGCATTGAATATTGGCGCGTGAGGAATGCACTAAATATTGGCACTACAAATTGTGGATATGGTGCCTGCTGAATATTGGTGCATAATTCTGAATTGGTGTGCTTGCGGGCTTCAAAAAGGAAGAAGAGAAAGAGGATACCCCACAGGAAAAACTGTCCTATAGTCTAAAAAAAAGTCTCGAGCCAAAAATATATTTTGACAATAACGAGAGAAGATTAAGTCATATTGAGATAAAAAAATATGGGTTTTTTTCATAGTGTCGAGGTCTACATAAGTGTCAAAGAGGGCCACTGGCTAATTATTCTCTAATTTTCTAGAAAATGCAAATTACATGTTTTTAAAGATCAGTGTCAAATTTAGTGGCAGGAGCACAATTACTGGTAAAACTTGTACAAAGTGTCAGAAAAGAAGACATGAAAATATAGTGTGAAGGAATTGGCTATATTCTAAGGGTTTTGGAATGGGGATGCCGAAACAGGGAAAAATTCACTATTCCGGGCAACTTTCTAGGGATTTTTGGGATTTTCTGAGGAGGAAATGGGTCCCCAGATGGAAAATATGGAGAATTTTATTTCTTGACATTTTGTATACTCATCAAGCCAAACAAATTTGGGTTTTGATTTTCTTCCAGAAGTGTGTAGTTTGGGAGATAACCCGTTTGGCTAATAATTCTCTGGAAAAATGGATGAAAAAGGACAAAGTTGTCATTTCCAGATTGTTGTAGTTTTTGACTGGAGCATCATATTGACAATTTGAGAGTTGTTATGAATTCCCCTTCATCATAATTATCTATGTATTGTAAAAATGTTTATCTATTTAATGACATATTTACTTCTATGAGTGATAGAAGTTGGTGTTTGACATTAATTGCACTAGAATGAAAAGTGCGCAAAAGGGGTGACTTAACAATATTCATATGACTAAATTTTTGCTTAGAGATTAGAACTGAGCAAGAAAGTAGTTGTTGGAAATATATGGATAGGGGGATCCAAGTATCAACCTAGAAAATTCATCCGGGAAATTTAAGTTACAACCAACACAAAATAAGATGACTAGTGGCATTAAAGAGTAGAAAACAATTTATGCATTCTTTCTAAAACTGTGTATATATTTTGTCTAACAGAAAATTGTATGCATGCACATTTTCTTGCAAAATTTAGAGGTTCAGAAAGACAGTTTGGTTTCCTGTATGAGAACTACAACAATGGAAGATACCCAAGGTTCCTTCAATCATGAAGAGGCATTCAAAGGTTTTCATGTTAGCATGGGAAATGCTGAGACAAATTCTAATGGAAGAAGAGGCATGAAGAAGACTGTAACTATGAGAAGTATATAGAGAGAAGTGAAAAAATATAGAGATGATAATGAAAATATTATGAAATCTCAAGAAGAGATACTTGAAAGCTTGAATATGCTCTAGAGGCAAGCCATTAAAGACTCTAGCACAAAGCCAACAACTAGTGCTAGACAAGTGACAACATCTATATCCCATAACATAAGAGATGAGCATGGGGATGATATTATTTCAAGGAGTATAAGAAAGTGCCATCATTCCCTAGGGAAATCCACCAGGAGATATTTTGCATGTTCAAGGCCATGGGGTAGCCCAAGTGTGTCTCCTTTCAGGAGACAGAGGATAAGGTCTGAGGAAGACATCGTGCAAAGTGAACTCAGGGAGATCAAGCCACCAACCTTCAGTGGTGAGCACATGAAGGGAGAAGAGGCCGAGGCATGGCTGCTGGAAATGAAGAAATATTTCCAACTGCATGATTATCCTTCCAAGGTAGAAACAAGAATTGCAACCTACCACTTGCGAGGAAAGGAAACCATGTGGTAGGATCAACTTAAGCAAGTGTTACACATCAAAATTCCTCACTTCGATAATGTCACACTATCATTGTCGCAAGTTTCACACTTTTTTCACAAGTGTCATAAATGTCACATTTTCATTCTGCATATGTCACATTGCAAACGACACCATGGAAAAACTTGATACATCCTCTAGAACATGTTGGAAGGAGAAACCACATCATTTGACAAACTAAGCAAAATGCTTTTCCTTGAGAATTGGTCATCTTAACGAACTTTTGGAAGATCAACACTCCCCTGCTCATATGTAGGGGGTGCTAGTGCTTTCTATCCATCTAGCAGGGAGCATTGTAGCGCTCTATTTCCCATTCTGAGGGAGTGTCGATTGGTTGAGAGAATCATGGGAAGAAATCCCCCTTATCTCTAAAGACAAATAGAGATGATTTGTGTTGGTTTGGCTCGAATCCAAGCTTTAGGTTGCATTTAAGGGAGATGCCATAATTGATGGAGTCATATCCTCAACTTATTCCAAATATAAATAAGGTGGTTGAGCCTCTCAAAGCCTATAAAAGTAGTGATTATCATAGTGAAGAAGAGGAGAGTAATCAACAAAAGTTTTGTCATTCTGATTGTGGATCTTTCGAGAAAGGGGTTGGACAAGGAGGACTTGGAGAGCTTGCTGCAACTACATCTACATATTGTAAGTACCTTTTAATGTTCTCATTAATATATGCTAGGCATATTTCCTTCAAGTTTGTGTATTGTTTCATATACTTGTCTATTATGGATAAATTTAGTTTAAACAAATCTTGATAGAGTAGGAAGTCTGTGTTTTCTTCACTGCCCATTGGATTGCGAATATCACTAAGGAGATTGGAGATCAAGTTTAGCCTGGATTAAGAGAGGACAAGCTTCAGAAAAAGGTACATCATACTTTCTTCCTCTTTTTCCTTTGACTAGTTTAACTACATTTAAAAGAATGTTAGTGTCCATTTTCATCTTTCTGTCTTGGTAGTAGGGGTCTAGAATCCAAGAGGATATTCACCTGTCCGCATGGGAATTCTTCTATAATATAAATTGGGGACTCCACTAGGGAACAACGCTTTCAATTTTGGTTTCTTTCCTTGGTTTTGTCTTTTTTTTTTCCCATCTTCAGATCCTGTTTTCTGTTTTTATCCTTCTATACATCTGTTGTCATTACTGAAGTTGTCTCACAGGGACTGTTGATCGAACTTCTTGAGTTTTTAATTTTCTGGGTTGTTCCCAAATTTTCTTAGAAACCCACTCCCTCTCCAGTTACATCCAAAACAATGATTTCTTGATCGATGCTCCCCTAGTGTGTGTTAGGCTGCGCTGTTATAGCTAGAGCACCGATTTTCCTCATCTTGAAAAATTGTTGACTACCTTTTTACTGGGTGTGATTCTTGGGTATTTCTTTTTAACTTAGATATTGCTCTATCAGTTTATGTATTCTATCAGGAATGCAACTTGAATATTTTAAAATTTTTGATCTTTGATTGGATTTTATTATATTTCCCTGTTGCGAAATCACCCTTTTTCTGCAGATTTTGGGTTAATTTTGATGCTTTTTCGTTCATCTGATTGATTAAAGATTGTTGCAAAGAAACTCAGGGATCTCTTTACTATTTTAATTGATCTCTGGTATTTATATATTTCCATAGAATTTCTTGAGTGTGTTTTTTTGTTTTTGGTGTCCTTTCTTGGAAACATTAGTTTATTTTTTGTCTCTTATTGACTGTTGTGAGAGTTCCTTTTGTTCGTGTGATTTCTGCTTCCCATTGTCTAAAGCTGCAATAATGAAAATTCTTTTCATTATTGACATAAGAAGCATTAAACAAATAATTCAATTCACATTTATAATCAAACGAAAGGATACTTTTTATGATTGGTTTTTGGATACCAAAAAATATTTCTTTATAATTTAGCACTTAAATGGATTCTTGTTGAAAACAAATTGCATGAAATTTTTTCATTCTTGTGTTTGGTAGTGAAAGAAAGAAACTCTTCTCCTTCCCATAAATAAAAGTTCATTGAAAGAAATGTTTTCTTATCATTCTTTTAATTCTTTAGTATTTGAGTCGCAACATCATTAGTTTCACTCTCATTCACCTCTGTGTAAAGAACAACCACTAAAGTCAACACTAATTAAAAATAAATCTAGAATTTTTTTCTTTTTAGATTCTTTACACCAACAATAGACTAGGACTAGCGCTTTGGATTAGGCTATGAGAATAACTCTCCAAAGCATTCAAGATAAAATTAGAATCTTTCGATAGGGAGAGTAAATCCAATTTTCGTATAAGCATAGCTGGGATCCCCCTCTCACACAGGGGTTACGCACAGGGTCGCGTTTGGGAGAGAAACAAAGATTATCCCTCCAAGGCTTAACCGTTCGTAGTAGTTAGATTTTATATTGGGGGTTCATCTTGAGGTCCAATTGTCTTCATTTGGTTTTGGTGCTTCGTGAATTTTGAATCCATTCAGGGTCCTATGGAGTTCTACCGATCCACTTGTCCTCTATTCTCTTGAAGGATTTCAGACTTGGTATCCTGCCCATACGTTCATAATCGATTATAGACTACACCCTCCCATAGGATGACTGTGAGTTGGGGACCTTAGTAGCCATAATATTTAGGGTCCTTACACGAGGTTACAGTGAAGGGAAGTCTTCACTGTACCTAGAAAAAATGTTGGTCAAACTCACTCAAGCTCCATGGAGGGTAAATCCACGATTAGTGTGTGGAAGCTTGCACCAAGGTGTAAGTCCTATAAGAAGGTCACCAATGTAACTAATCCACCTGCTCATATCTTATCCCCTTGTCAATTTGACCATGCGATGTTGTATTTCATCACCAATTAGTATGGTCATTGAAAGAAGGTATTGTTTGCTTGTTTTTTCTTCTAGATTTTTAGTGAGTGTTGTTTATTTACTTAATTGTTTTTCAATATTGAGACTGTAGATGATAAAGGTCTTCATATATCATGTAGAATGAAAGGGATTCCTTTGGAAGGATACAAAACCTTACCTCCTTATTCACCTGAAGAATTTTATCATGAAGAGGTTGAGAATCATTCAGATGATGGGAGCGTTGCTACTCCTTTGTTAGAAAATACTGAAAGAGCCTTGGTTATGGTTGAGGAAGATCCCATTCCTCCTATTAACCCTGTGTCACAAGTTCCTATTGAGCCACTCCTTATTCGATTGGACTCGTTAGGTAATGTCATAGAAGAAGATTGTCCTCGTCTGCCATTGAGGCCATACAATGAGACATACATGGAACCCACACAATAAGATTTTCATGACGAGTACATGATCCCTATCCGGTCTGCTGACATGGTAAATCCAAAAAAACACTTGCTCATTCGATATGGAGAAATCCATCATGACGTGATCTTTACGAAAAAATTAAATTTTAGTCAACCACATCTTGACCGTCTTACCTTTGCTAGTCTCGAGGTAGGACCGTCCGATCATACTATTGACCATCCCACCGAACAAGTAGTCAATCCTGCTGCCACATCAGTACAAGTCCAAAATAATGCCAGAGTCGTAATGCTTAGTCATATACAAGGTACTTTGATAGTAACTCCTACCACACCACCTCTTTAACCTACAACTCGTTATGTTCCACATAATCCTGTTGGGACACCTGTATATCATAGAATGCATAACCCTACCATACATGCACACTCAACTATGGGACAAATCCCAAATGGGGGGAAACCATTGTCCAATAGACCTATCCCTCATGGGGGACAACCGTCCTTACACATACCCACTGGGGGGAAACCCCCTTTTATTTGTCAAACCCCATTTGTCACCCAATCCATGGTAGTGTGACAAGCTTCTTTTTCTGGAAACCCTCCACAATCCTGGGGACCACCCCAAGGAGGTACATTTCATCATACCCTAACCAAGGAGGGCCATTATACCCTAACCCACAAAGAGGAGTACTAAATCCTAATCCTTCTATATTACATTCTGGACAACCTTTCCCGAGTGTCCCGAATCCCACTTGGGGTCCTCAAGGACAACACTCTTATCCTCCTAAAGGGTCAAAGTTTTACCCTCCACAAGGACAAACTATTTACCCTCCTCAAGGGAAAACTATTTATCCACTTCAGCCTAATCAAACGACCAATCTTCCCATGGGATATATTGTTTATCCTCCCTAGAACCAACCTAGTTTCCCTCCTTTCATGAACATTCCTCAACAACAAATGAATCCTTCCTATACTGGCCAACAACAAAAATATACAGGAAGGCCTACTAGTTACAACTGTCCATATCAACCAGTTTATGGCCCTACTAGTGTCCCCATGCCGCACCGGTATCATCCTCGGGTTAAATGACAACTATCATTCCTAGCCATGTTGTATCTACCAGATTTATCATGATTGACAAATGATCCCATACTACATTTCCCTTTCTGGCCAGTAATTCCTGCTAAGTTACCTTCTAACATCCTGAAATTTGATGGTAAACTCGATGAAGACCCAAACAACCACGTTATGATGTTTCAACCATGGTGTTCATCAAACTCACTTATGGATGATTCTATCTGGTTGCATCTTTTCCAACACACACTTACAAGCTCAACAACCGAATGGTACATTGAACTCCAATTCAATACTTTTCAAGATTTGAATTCCCTGGCCATGGATTTTCTCATGCATTTTAAATTACCCATCCGTTACGAGACTGGTACATAACTCTTGACTTCCCTTCGTCAAAATAACTCTGTACATATCTCTGATCATATTCATGAGTGGAGACGACGACGAAGGTTGATCAAAGTGACCATTCTTGACCAATTGTTGGTGGAATGGTTTACTAAATCTATTTTACCCCCAATTGCTCGTGACATCGCCATGGGTGGTGTTGTCACTGAAGAGGAAGCCATTTCTTTTGCTCAGTACCTGGATTTGGTTTATTCCCAATCTGGTGCTTTGTATGAATTTTTACCAGATTCTCCCCACACGTCCACCGATCCATCCAAAATATCTTCCACAACTCATGAAGATGGAATTATTGGTGCCGTCAAAACCTAATATTTGTCATAGTTAGTCGTCTTGGAAAATCGCTCCGTTCCTGCACCTGTTATTGGTTCAACCTCACTCTCCTCTACCTCCCCCCCGACTCAAATATTTGAGGTGAATGCAGTTCAATCTGCTTCTTCACAACAATCCGGGGGAAAGAAGAAAATGAAAAATAAACCCAAAAAGAACAATAATAATAATGAAAATCCAAAAACACCAAATCAACCACCTGCTCCTGAGAAACAACCACAACGAAAACCAAAATTTTCTTGTCTCATTTGTGGTGATGATCATTACACCTGAGACTATCCTCATCATGAAGAAGTTAGAAAACTTTTCAAAGGGAATTACCAATCCATTGTGTTGACACAACCTTTTCCTCAGCAGTAGTCCATGGTTGCGCAAGCCCCTGCTCCTTTGGTAGGGGGAAATCCCAATAACCCTCCTAGTGAGGAAGCCTCATCGAGTGCCCATATTTATATTTTTAATGGGATTGATTTAACCACTTGCACTACAACATATGACAATCCGACTAAACCTGATAAAGAAAAGGTTACTAATGGTATTGCATCAGATCTAGATCCACCTTCCACCACCGTTACTCCTCAATCTATGCCACTTTAGATTGAGAAACCTACTTTCGACTCTATTTTACACCCTCCCAAGAGAAATATTCAAAAATCAACTTTTGATCCTAGTTCATGTGCCGCCAAAAAATACAATATTGTTGAAGATTTGGATCAAGCACTGTGTGCTATGTCTGCTCTCGAAGTTCTACAACATTACCCAAGACAACGTAGAACACTCTTGGTTGCCATCAGAGTGATCGATATTGATTTGTCTAATAACATCATGTTTAACCTTGATAATTTCAAGTCATGAATCTCTCACTAGCTTTCTTTTCAGATCGATGTTGTGGTCCATAACCAACACATTTATCACACAATACTGGATGAGAGAGCCTCCACATGTGTCATGTCATTAGCTTGTTGGAAATGGTTGAAATCACTTGCTCTTAATCAATCCCCTACAATGTTACTAGCATTTGATGGGCGAGTTTTTAATCCTCATGGACTCTTACAGTCCTTAGTTGTTCAATTGTTAGGCAAGACTACCGCTGTGGATGTGGAGGTAGTCGATGCTCCCCTTGATTACAACTTGTTGTTAGGAAGAAGTTGGTTTTATGCCATGACTATCGTCGCTTCATCGGTGTTTTGATGTATACAATTCCCCTATCAAGGTAAAATTGTCATGATCGATGAGTTAGATTACTGTACCCCCAACGCTCGCACTCCTATAGCCAGCAAGATTCCTTTCTTGGGAGATTCTAAGATCACTTACTAAAGTGTAGGAGCAGGTATTTTAAAATACTCTTAGCTTATGGGTACCTTCCCTACACCTCTTCCTCCCACCTCGCAACATATTTCCACAATCAATATGATCTTGACTATGGCGTATCAATCCTACGAGTCATATGATCCTTGGGTTGTTCCTAGTCCTTTAGAATTTGATGCACTAGGTGACACTATGAAACTTAGTCATGTTGAGGCTTCATATGATGCCATCCAATCCTCCTCTCCCTCACCGAAAAACCAACATATGTTGGCATCCACCGCTTACTCATTTCCATCTTGGTTGGATTCCCTATCCTCTACTTTTGATTACATCCTCTAGATTTTTCCATCAGATGAATCCATTATGGAAACTATTAGTATCAAAGAGGTACCTTGGGATGATAACCATGATCGTTCATCTTTTCTTCCTAGTTTGGATGAAATTGAGAAACACATACACTCTATCTTTCCTGATGGTGTTTTCGATTCTCCCCAATCTCCCATACTTACCTGGGACGCTATTTTCGATGGGAATTTGGGAAATATCTCTTCTATGATTTCTATCGACATCTTGATCAAAGAACGTATTGCGGAAAATGTTCATCTCGGTGCCAATTGTTCACCCGAGGAAGTGGAAGATTATACTACGTTGTTCAAATAATTCTGCGACATCTTCACTTGGAGTTACAAAGAAATTCTAGGGATCAATCCATCGATCATTTTTCATGAGACAAAACTTACCCAAGAATTAAACCTATACGACAAAAAATTTTCCCGATTCATTCTAAGAAAACTGTGACTATAAAGGCAGAATTTGAAAAACTATTGAAGTCTGGTTTTATTTATCCTATCCCCTTGATTGAATGGGTTTCTAACATCGTTCTGGTCACTAAGAAACAAGGGACCATTCATTTCTGCATTGATTACAGGGATCTTAATAAGGCTTGTCCCAAACACAATTACCCTACAATTTTTATCAGCCAAATCATCGATAATTGCGCTGGAAAAATCATTTTTTATTTCATGGATGGTTTCTTAGGGTATAACTAGATTGATATTATACTGACTGATCAACATAAAACAAACTTCATCTTCCCCTAGGGGACATTTTCTTATCAGAAGCTACCTTTTTGTCTTAAAAACAATGGAGCTACCTTCCAACGGTCCATGTCGTATGCTTTCCACGATATCAAACATATTGTGGAACCCTACCTCGATGATTTACTCGCTCATTCATATCACCGACAAGACCATATTGGTCACTTATGGGACATATTTCTTCAATGTAGGTTTTACCACATGCATATTTGCTGTCGAATCAGGTCGACTCCTCATATTCGTCATCTCCAAATATGGCATTAGGGTGGATCCCTTAAAAGTAAAAGCTATTCTCACTTTACTCCTTCCCAAAAATCTGACCCAACTACAAAGTTTGCAAGGGAAAGAAAAATTTCTTCATCGTTTCATCTGTAATTACACCGAACTCACTAAAGGATTTATGATGTTGTTGCAGAAAGACACTCCTTTCATTTGGGATGACACTGCTCAACTCTCTTTCGATTCCCTTAAGCATTCATTAACACAAATGCCTCTCTTGCACCCACCAGATTATGCACGAGACTATATCCTTTATTTGGCCGCCTCTACTTCCACTATTTTTATGGTGTTATTTCAAGAGGATATTAACAGTGACGAACATGTGATCTACTATCTGAGTAAGAGTCTATCTGGTCCCGAGCTTCGATATCCACATGTTGAAAATTTGGCTCTGGCTGTGGTTATTTATGTCCAAATATTTCACCATTACATCTTGTTACACACTACCACGGTCATCACAGAATCGAACCCCATGTACCATATCTTAACTCATCAATTCCTCAGGGAAAAGTATTCCAAATGGATCGTTATTCTTCAAGAATTCGATCTCGAGTTTGCCAAATCAAAAGCTAAAAAATTGTTGGTTTTTTCGAAACTGATCTGCGATCTTCCCTATACTGATGAAGATACTGAGCCCAATGATTCTCTTCTTGACGAATACTTGTTCCTCATTAGCACGTCCAACCCTTAGTATGGAGATATTCTTCTCTATCTCCAAACCCAATGTTTCCAGCCATACATTTCATGTGACAGACATCGTCATATCCACCACCATTCTAAATGCTACCTTATCATCGATGACACTTTGTACCGTCATGGTATTGATACTGTCCTACAATGTTGTTTAAACCACGATGAGGTTGAACGAGTTTTGAATGAATGTCACCTTGGAGCTTGTGGCGGTCATCTTTCTGGGATGGCTATAGCCCAAAAAATCTTACATGCCAGTTATTTTTGGCCCTCTATCTTCAAATATTGTATTGAGGCCGTCAAGCGATGACCACCTGTCAAGGTTTTCAGAAAAAGGCACATACCCACCCTGCTCCACTACATCCCATTGTTTCCTTCGGCCCCTTTGCAAAATGGGGCATTGATTTTATGTAATGTAAGCCTACCTCAGCCTGGGGGAATGATTATATCATCGTTTCCATTGATTATTTCAGAAAATGGGCTGAGGCTATGCCTACATTTATTAACGATGGTCATACTGCAACACTCTTTGTTTTTAGCCACATCATCACTCGCTTCGGTGTCCCACAAGCTATTTTCACCGATCATGGCTCACATTTCTAGAATGAGATGATGAGTGAGTTTCACGTCAAGTTAGGTTTTCTCCATGAAAAATTATCCCCTTATTATCCTCAAGCAAACAAACAAGTTGAAGCTATCAACAAATTCCTAAATACCATGCTCCAATGCATGGTGGGGACAAACAAAACCTATTGGCACTTGGAAATTTTCTCCGCACTCTGGGCCTATCGCACTTTGGTGAAAACTGCAACTGGATGCACTCCATTCTAGTTGGTTTATGGCATAGAAGTGGTGTTAGCAATCGAGTGTGAGATCCCTTCATTGAAACTCACCATGGAACTCATGCCTGACACCTCTGCTGAAGAGGAATGATTCTTGTATTTAACCAAGTTGGACGAAACACGTAGCGATGCTTCTCTCGTTAACGAGACATATTAAAAATGAATGAAGAGTAAATATGAAAAATCCGTTCAACCTCGTGCTTTTGCAGAAGGAGACTTGGTCCTAATTTATGACCAAGCTCACGATAAATTAGGGACAAGAAAGTTAGAACCTTTGTGGCATGGACCTTATATCATAAAATGTGTATTACATAGAGGCGCCTACAAGTTGTTTGAATACAATGGAATATCTCTCGGTTAGCCTTGAAATGAGATTTACCTCAAGAAGTACTATGTATAGAGCATCTGACATGTGTTCTTTGTACATTATTGTACTATATACTTTTGATTTGGTGTGTCTTTTCTCTTGCAAGAATGAGTTTTGTATTAGATGTTTATACTTTGTCTTGTGATTGCATGCGCATATGACATCTCCCTTTCCCATCTTTGTTGGGTTTACAGATAGCCCCAGTCAACACACCCAGAGAATTGCTTCTACAGCTTGGGTCATCTACCACTCTGGTGAGTTGGTGAGTTCAGGAGGAATTTTCCTCATATTGAAAACCAATAACATGGCAGAATATCATGCCATCATCAGAATCTTAATTGAAGCTTCCTCTCTAGGTATAATTTATTTGATTATTAACCTAGACTCTCAACTAGTGGTATGTGAGCTTAATCGGTATTACGCCGTTTGAAACCCAGTATTACTACGTATCCACCTAAGAGTTCATCATCTTGAAAGATCGTTTGAATTTATCCAATACAGGAAAATACCAAGAGAACTCAATACAACATTGGATTCATTAGCTAATTACATATTGGATCAGTATCTTGCGCATAGATAAAACTTTTTTGAAAAAAAAACATGAATCACATGTACACAAAAAAATCACATAAGATAAAATGCAACAATCTTTTTATATTACGCATCTCTCTCAATGAGAGAGAGAGAGAGAGATGCGTAATAGAAAAAGTTTTTTTTAAAATACATTGTCAAAAGATACATAACAGGGAAAAAAAGGTTGGTCCTTGATGCCCATAACATCAACATAAGAGAATACAAAATCAACTGAGGATCCTAGTGTTCCTCTTGTATCACATTGTGCTCCGTGAAGCACACTACTGCATGGGCTACCCAATGAAGAAAATGGTTAAGACTCTCGAGAACCCCAAATGTATATCGTTGCAAATGGAGAGGCATGTATCACCTCCTGAGAGGTGGGATGATCATGGTCAAACCTCAGAGGTTCCTCTCTACCTCTAGAAGTCCTCCAAACGCAACCTCATGCTCAACTACTACCTGTGCATATCCATGATGCCCCAGTGCTGGCATCTCCACTGGACGTGATGCACCTCTGTCTGCATGATGAAACACAAATATTTTTAGATCCCTCATTATACAAAAAAACAATATAAAATACAAAAACAAAAATACGTGGCAAGGTTTAGTTTCTTACTTGATGCATCCCATTGGATTCCATAGGGGATCACAAAGTATGCACTACCTCGTAAGTCCACTCAAGCATAAGGGAAGTCATCAATAATGACTAGCTATCTCATCCACGAAGTGAAGAAGTCAGTTGTAAATCTAAATGTTGAAGGCTCATTCCCCAATATAGGGGATAGATTGGTCCACATTTCCATATGATGCTCAGTCATAGGATGTGCTATCAATGAAACCTATGGATGCATATGAGGAACTCACTCTAAGAAGAGAGAAACTAGAAAATAACCATACCCAAAAATTCTTTTGTTTGCCTGTCCTGGACTTCGATATTTGTTCCTTAACATTTAGAAGGAACCTTGCACTCCATTTAAACAAATTGGTCTCTAAACACTGTAAATCATATGACATCTATGGTTTTGAGGACAAATTTGAACTAGTACTACCCACAAATTTGGAGATGGGGAATATAATCGATCGAAGTGCCAAGTACCTTACATATTTTATCACGATTCAAACACCTACCAATCACGATCCCGATATACAATGCTCAACAACATACACCTCAGTTGGTTGAGTATTTTCCTGGTGGATGGACAATAGGATAAGAGCCCCTCTCCTCGAGAGGCCCGTTAGAAAATAGACATCATCAAGCTCAATATCGAGCATGTGCGGTCCGATGCGAAATTCTTGTTCGACATTGTCCCATAAACCTATCAAGTACTCAAGTAATAATACTTCCTTCCTCCTGTTTTGGAGATTGAAATACTTGAGTAACCTGTAGTTTTGCAAAGCTTCCCTCACTTGAGGGATTTGAAGAGCAACAATTTCATCAAACTCATGTCCGTACTCTTTCCACTCTATCATGGCTAAATGACCGGTGAAATATGAAAATACAAACATTTAAACATCTTTAGTCAAATTTTTATTGAAGAAAATTGTTTCTTTTTAGCTCAAAAGATAAAATATTTTTGAGTTTTGCGCTAGCACTCCTTTAAATTTGCCTACACTTCCTAATCATGTGCACCAGGGTGCTGAAATATTGATCGGTGCTCCCCTCAACGCTTTGAGGGAGCGACGATCTATTTCGATGCCTAGGGATTCCTAAGGAGCCCAGAACACTCAAAACATAACTAAAACACAGAATAAAACCATAAAAAATGATGAGAAAGGAACAATGACCAACCTAGTCTGGACGAAACTGGAAATGATCAATCACAAATTCCATAGTCGTAGCTCAAAAAATGCCTCCCAAAGGTGGAACATTCCAAATGTGGAAGAGTTTGGTAAAAATCAAATGGTAAATGAATTTTTTGACCTATTTCACTATTTGATAGGTTTATTTTTTTCTATTTCTCCCTAAGATAAAGTCATTTTTGGGTTTTTAATCTTTTTTCGAGAAGTTACTAATCCTTTGGGCCCAGAACTATCTGTATTTATAGGATTTTGAGCAACATCTTTTTGAAAACCTTATGACACTAACGAGCATAATATGTGTTCTTTCTCGTGCTCGAAAAATCATGAGAATGTAACCGAGTAGACTTTTATCACTTTTTCGGACTCGTAAAGGTTACATGAAAAAGGAAACCCATGGAGTCATATTTAAGCTCTTTTCAGAATCTCTAAATATGAAAATATTACTGAGTGATCTTGCTTCCTTTCATGCTCGTTACAAGGTCTCGAAAGGGTGTCTCCCGAGTAGAAATTTATCTATTTTTCAGACTTTAGAGACTAAAATTATGAAAAAAGACAACCCTGGAGTGGCCATTAAGTTATTTTCGTACTCTCTAAACATGAAAAACCATCGAGTTTTCCTTCTCTGGACTCGCTAAAATCACACATTGAAGGGCCCATATGGGACCAAACCCTTACTTCTTCCAGTTCATTAAACAAAGGAAGAGGGACTTACCAAAGGTGAGTTATATCGAGCATGTGTTACCCTCCTCAAGCTTGTTAAAAAAAAGAGGTACTCATCTATCTGTATGGGGGAAAAATTGAAGGAAGTAAGTCAAGTTGTCTTTAAGAATTGTTACAATTAACTCTTGCAGTCTCCCTTGAACACGACACTTGTTTTTACTTGCATTTTGAACACTTGGATAATTCACTAAACCTATGCACTGAACCAATCCTATGATTCTTTCCACTCCTTTGGGTCATCCGACAAATGTCACAGTGACCGTCGCATTATGTTTTGGTCCACGTTACATTTATGCTGCCAAGTCTCATGTTGTGCCTCAATGTTTAAGGGAATTATCTGCCTCGAGATTCAACCATCACAAATTTCCAGTTTCAATACCCATGTCAGTCCATACTCATTCGATTCACCATCTTACATCTCTTTCCTATGTCAATTTCGTGTTGATGATGGGGGATACATCAAGGCACTCCTTTGACAAGTCTTTTCCTGTCGACTTTAGCACATCATCCGAGAATTAGACTTAGAAACTAGTTAGTACCTTAGGGCATGCATGCCTCAATGGCAGGCCTCCTTGCCTCCGACAATAGGTTTACATCATTGACCTCTGATCAAATGATTGGATTGTACTAGGGTACCTCGGGATTCATTGAAATAATTGGTGATTTCCCTCGCACTTGTTAATGGTATACCTCAATGGTCAATAATCAAGTGGTTTCTACCATGTTCGACATCAAAAAATATATTCACATGGCTAGATTCATACCACATCGGGATTGGGACAGATACCCTGGGTTGAAAATTCACTCTATTATCTGATTTTCCCAGGCTGCGAAGGAGATCATTTGAACATTATGATATATAAACTATCACACAGATCCACATTGTATTGGTTTGTGGATATGTTTTATCATCTCGTAGCTCCACTATGCATTTCTTGTGGCAACAATCAGTTCATGTCATGGAGGTATGGATCCACATTGTATCTTTGGTGGATATATCCTTAGTCAATATCATCATGGATCCGCAATGCATTTATTGGTGACCATACCTTATTTGTTACCCAAGCATATGTATGTTTTCCTTGGGTTTGAAACACATGATAGCATTTGTTTGACGGTTGTTTGCAACTTCTACTAGGTTCTCCGACTCCATACCCTTGCTTCGAAAAATCTACAAAGCATTTCAGTCATCAAATTTCATTTTCTGACTTCACACTTTTGGGGGAAATCTGTTACACGTCAAAATTACTCACTTCGATAATGTCACATTATTATTGTTGCAAGTGTCACACTTTTGTCAAAGTGTCGTAAATGTCGAATTTTCATTTTACATATGTTGCATTGTGAACGACACCATGGAAACACTTGATACATCCTCTAGAATATGTTGGAAGGAGAAACCACATCATTTGAAAAACTAAACAAAATGTTTTTCCTTGAGAAATGGTCATCTTAACGAACTTTTGTAAGATCAACACTCCCCTTCTCATATGTAGGGAGTGATAGTGCTCTCTGTCCATATAGCAGGGAGTGTTGCAACGCTCTGTTTCCCATTTTGAGGGAGCGCCGATTAGTTGAGAGAATCATGGGAAGAAATCCCCCTTATCTCTAAATACAACTAGAGATGGTTCGAGTTGGTTTGGATTGAATCCAAGATTTAGGTTGCATCTAAGGAAGATGCAACAAATGATGGATTCATATCCTCAACTTATTCCAAATATAACTAAGGTGGTTGAGCCTATCAAAGCCTATAAAAGGAGGCATTCTCATGGTGAAGAAGAGGAGAATAATCAACAAAAGTATTTTCATTATGATCGTGGATCTCTCGAGAAATGGGTTGGACAAGGAGGACTTGGAGAGGTTGTTGCAACTGCATCTACATATTGTAAGTAAATTTTAATGTTCTCATTAATATATGCTTGGCCTATTTCCTTCAAGTTTTTGTATTGTTGCATTTACTTGTCTATTATGGATAAATTTAGTTTAAAATAATCTTGATAGAGTAGGAAGTCTGTTTTTTCTTCGCTGCCCATTGGATTGTAGATATCACTAAGGAGCTTAGAGATCAAGTTTAGTCTAGATTAAGCGAGGAGAAGGTTTAGAAAAAGGTGCATCATACTTTATTCCTTTTTTTCTTTTGACTAGTTTAACTACATTTAAAGGAATGTTAGTGTCCATTTTCATCTTTCTGTCTTGGTAGTAGGGGTCTAGAATCCAAGAGGATATTCACCTGTCCGTAAGGGAATTTTCCTATAAAAGAAAGAAAAACACCTTGATGAGAGGAAGGTCTCATGGAGGTAGTTTAAAGGATATTTCCAAGAGAAATATTTATCCGGGCATTACTATGAAAAGAAGATGAAAGAGTTCTTTGAACTCAAGCTGGGATGCATGACAATGGATGAGTATGATAAGAGGTTCTTTGAGTTGTTGAAGTATGTGGAGTTCATAAAGGATGAGAAGGTAAAAATACAAAGGTTTCTAAGTGGGTTACCCTCCTTCTATAGTGACAAGATACAATATGATAACCCTAGAACTTGGAGGAGACCATAAGGAGAGCAAAATATCTTTATGAGAAAAGCAGAGAGAGGCTAGTCTTCTAAATTATTTGGAATGACAAGATGAAAGGAAAGAGGGATCAGAGGCATAAAGGTTTTAAGCCACCCATTTTAAATAAAAAATCCCAAGTAAATTAGAAATGACAATCAACCCAAAATGAACACAAGACAACAAATTAATTTGGGAAAATGCCAAGGCAACAACCTATACAATGTTGGGGATGTGATGGAAATCACCTATATAGGGACAACCATCACAAAGAAGAAAAAATGAGGAATTTCCACAACATTCAGGAGGCTGAAATAGTTGAAGACATGGGAGGAAATATGCCAAGGATTTATGCAGCCTTGGACAACAACAATGCATAGTATCTATCCCCCATGATTAAAGTGAAAGGTAAGATTGATAACCATCCCATACCAACTTTAATTGATTATGGAGCTAGCCATAGTTACATAAACTCTAACATTGTTGAAATATTTCACTTGCAAAGGAGTAAGCATAATAAATATTGGTTAGTTCAGTTAGCCATTGGGGCTAAGAGAAATATTAATGAGTTGGTTAAATATTTTCCAATAGAAATGAATGGACTTAAGACAAAAGTAGATGTGAACATCATACCATTGGGTTCATATGACTGTCTAATTGGCATGATTGGTTGGAAAAATAACATGTTATCATAGAGTGTTACAACAAGACAATAACTTGTATTGATGAGGATGGACAACAAGGAAAGATTCAAGGCATTCCATTATCTATAACTGTTAGAGAAAGTTTAGCCATGCAGTTGAAAAATTGTTTCAGGAAGGGATGTCAATTTTTTTCATCCCATATGGAAGAGGAAACTGGAGACAAAGTGGAAAGTATTGAATACCATTCAATATTGAAGGAATTCATAGATGTTTTTGGAGAAATCCCAGGATTTTCACCAAGGAGAGACATTGAATTTTCTATTTATTTGGTGTCAGGAGTTACCTCAATGTTCAAGACACCTTGTAGTATGGGAACACTAGAATTGAAAGAGTTGTAGATGCAACTTGAAGAAATTTTGAAGAAGGGGTATATACACCCAAGTGTGTCACCTTTGGGATCCCCCATTCTTTTTGTAAAGAAGAAGGATGGAACCTTAAGGCCATGTATTGATTTCAGATAATGGAATAAGGTCACAATAAAGAAAAAATATCCTTTTCCAAGGATTGATGATCTTTTTGATCAACTGAAAGGTGCAAGAATATTTTCCAAGATTGAATTGAGTTCATGTTATCATAAAGTGAGGATAAAGGAAGAGGATGTCAACAAGAAAACATTCAAAACAATATATGGGCATTATAAATTTATGGTAGTTCCTTTTGGAATATCAAATTCCCCTACTATTTTCATGTGCATGATGAATGGAGTGTTCAGGGAGTACATGGAAAAGTTTGTGATTTTTTTATTAGATGATATTATTGTCTATTCAAAGACAGAAGAAGAGCATGAACAACATTTAAGAATGGTGTTGCAAGTTTTGAGAGAGCACAAGTTGCATGCCAAGCTAAGTAGTGCATATTTTATCAAAAGAAGATTCACTACTTGGGGCATATTATATCAGTAGATGGGATAACAGTTGATTTCGAAAAGATAGAGGCCATTAGAGGATGGCCAGTGCCAAGAAATGTGAGAGAGGTAAGAGAATTTATGGGTCTTTTCGATTATTACTGAAGGTTCATAAAAGGATTTTCAAAGATTGCAAGACTAATCACTTTTTTGCAAAAGAAAGGAGTGAAATTTGAACAAACTCCAAAATGTGAAGAAAGTTTCCAACAATTGAAAGATATTTTGACAAGTGCACCAATATTTAAGATTGCATATCCAGATGAATTTTTGTAGTGTGCATGGATGCATGCAAGGACGGGCTCAGGGGAGTACTCAGTAAAAAAGATCATGTGGAGTGTTATGAGTCTAGAAAATTAAAATATCATGAAAATTATTATTCTACACATGAATTGGAATCAACATCCATTGTACATGCATTGAAAATATGGAAACATTACCTTATGGGTAGAATATTTTTGTTAAGAACAAACCATTTTGGTTTGAAGCATTTATTTGGATATCCAACATTAAATTGTAGACAAACTAGATG
Source organism: Picea engelmannii (assembly GCA_009831015.1). Taxonomy (NCBI): domain Eukaryota; kingdom Viridiplantae; phylum Streptophyta; class Pinopsida; order Pinales; family Pinaceae; genus Picea; species Picea engelmannii. The sequence goes on from ML779654.1 coordinate 389,642, forward strand.
GCTAGAATTTTTGAGCGAATCTGACTTTGAAATTAAGAATATAAAAGGAAAGGAAAATCAGGTGGCTGATGCAGTCAACATAAGAGATTACGAAGTGCATCTTTCAGCCATAAACATGTTCAACATATATTTAAAAGATGTAATTATAGAGGCCGCAAATTTAGATCAACAATATCTAAAAATAAAAGAGACATTACACCAAGGTAATTTACAACAAAAGATTAATCATTATGAGCTAAAAGAGGATGCAATCCTCATGTACAAAGGGAAAATATATGTGCCAAATTCTAGAGAGATAAAAAATATGTTGTTGAAGGAAATGCAAAATGTACCATATGCTGGGCACCCAGGATATCAAAAAACAATTGCAGTTGTAATAAGCCAATACTTTTGGCTGAGAATGAAGAAATAAGTGGCTAACTATATTGCTAGGTGTCTAGAGTGCCAAAAGGTGAAAATAGATGATAGACATCCAAGCATGTTACAACAATTTCCCATTCCTGAGTGGAAATAGGAAGTGATTACAATTGATTTTATTACAAATTTTCCCAGAACAGTGAATCAACATGATTCCATCATGGTGGTGGTAGATAAATTAACCAAGGCAACACATTTTATTCATGTGAAGACAAGACACAAGGCAACAAATATTGTAGAGATCTACATGAAAGAGGTTTCTAGGCTACATGGGGTACCTAAAGCAATTGTTTGAGATAGAGATTCAAAATTCACATCTAATTTTTGGAAAGGTTTGTTCATAGGTTTTGGGACAAACTTAAATCTCAATAAAATGTATCACCCATAGTCAGATGAGAAAACAAATAGAACTAACCAAATCAATGAAGAAATGCTCAGAATGTATGTAATGGACCAACCATCAAAGTGGGAAGATTATATCCACTCAGTAGCTTTTGCTTACAATAATGGGTATTAGGCCTCATTAAAAATGAGCCCATTTGAAGCATTGTATGGAAGAAAATATAATACTCAAGTGAGTTGGGATAACCTAGTAGACATAATTATCATTGGGACATATTTGTTGAGGGAAATGGAAGAGAAAATGACAAAGATCAGGCAGAATTTAAAGGCTTCCCAACATAGGAAAAAAAGTTATGCAGAAAAGAACACATTTTTTAGAGATTTTAATGTGGGAGAACATTTTTTTTCTAAAAGTGAAAGCGAAATGAAGTTCACTAAGATTGGGTTGCTACCCAAAGTTGGTAGCAAGATATTGTGGGACTTTTGAAATCTTAGAGAAGATAGGGCCAGTTGCATACATGCTATCATTTACTGCATCCATGAGAGTGAATAATGTATTTCATGTATCATTATTAAGGAAATATGTTCCTGAATCTAACCACATAATTGATTGGACTGTGATCCAGGTGGAAAACAAAGGGGATTTCCGGGTGGAACCAACACACATCTTGGTATGGAAAGTCAAAGTGCTCAAGAATAAATCCATAGGGATGGTAAATATTCAATGGACCTACTACAATCCTGAATATGAAACATAGGATCATGAAGAAACTATGCGGGAGGAATACCCACAATTTTTTTTCAATTTTGAAGAAAACATAAATTAAAAAATACAAGACTCCATTTTTGAGCAGTTAGAGTTCTGGAAACACATCTTAGAATTTTGGTCACCTTTGCTAACAACACTAATAAAATAATGGTGCACCTAATGGACTGAGAGAAGTGAAGGGGGCGCATTATTTGGGTCATCATGTTGAGAGAAATATGAGATTCTTGTTGGAACTGCTATTGGAAGGTAAAAATTGCAGAATTTTTCTTTCTTTTTTGAATATTGTAATGTGATATAAATTTATATATGTATATGGCATGGTTTTGTGCATGGTGTTGTGCACCGAGGAAAATGAAAAATTGTAGGGTATGGGGAATGTAACATCCCCACTATAATCCCCAATTTAATTTATTCATAATGTATATATGAATGTGGCTATGGCCAAGCAATGTAATATGTAGATGTATTTTCTGTTTTTAAATAAATAAAACATGATACCAATTGCTGGGAATATGGATAGAGATGGGGGATGAGTTTTCCACAAGAGAAGAGAGTGTCTAAGATGGATCCATAGAGGGATGAGTATTAATTCAACCCATTTTTCTTGAATTTTATTACCATTGGGGATAACTTCTAAATTCCGTTTGAGTGTATGAGAGCCCAATCATTAAAACTCATGTAAGAGGGTGGGTGTGAGAGTCACATACAAATATTATTAGAGAGAATGGGGTTGAATTACAATCAACATTGAGCAGAGTGAGAAGTTAATTATCTTTGTGAAATAGAGTAAATTCGTATGGGAAACTACATGCAACTTTTACTCATTGAGTTTTCCATGAACAACAAGCAGAGAGAAAAAAAAAATGAGCACTAGAGATAGAGAAAGAAGGTTGGGAGAATTCTGGAGCATACTTGAGCATTTTGGAGCTGAATATTGAAGACCCAGGTTGTCAGGCCTAAAGAGTGAACTCTTGTGTGAGTTTCACTATAGCATCATGTGTTTGATGTTGTTGTTGATAGTTTTCCTAGAAGCGAGTTCCCTTCAGTTCCCAATAGAGAGAATCCTAACTACCTATTCTAGAGAGACACTGATAAATGAATGGGATGCTTGATGGAACTATAACAGTGAAGGGGTACATTCCTTGGGTTGGGAAGGTCAAGAGGAAGAGATCTGGAGGAACTTTGGGATAGTTGTAGGAGAATACCAGTGGGTTGTGGGATATTGAGCTATGAGTGGATTGTGGGAGACACCCTTTCCTTGTGGATTACTAGCCGCATATCGGGGGTGACTTGCTATGGATATTTGGAACAATAGGTCTATGGTTGGGTGGAATGTCCTTCCAAAGAAGATGGTTGCACAATTTTTTTAAAAAGATAAGTGTTTATCTATTTTCCTGTGTTAATTTATGATTTTAACTGTTGTGTGTTTTACTCTATACATGGGAATTAATTATATATTGTTGTGGTGAAATTTATTAGCTACATTTCCCTGTTTGACTAGTATGGACAATTGCATGAGCTTGAATGTCATGTTGTTCATAATTATGCTATGTTAGTCAATTTTAGTAGTAATGACAACATGTTTTTGGTGGGGTGCTCAAATCATCGCTGTGCACTGGGAATAGTCACCACACACAGTAATAATCTTGTTGCATGCACATTGTGAATATTTGTTGCGCACAATACAAAGTTTGTTGTGTGCATGGTTTGTCTCAATGAGGGTGCGACATTCATGTTGGTCGACATGATGTAGCTACATTTAAATAATATTATCTGAAATGGTTAAATCTATGTATAATTTGTTGTTGATAAGCTACATAAAGTTAATTAGAAGAAAAAATTCAAATTTATGTGTATTTTCCGCTAGTAATGTTCCTCGATTAAGCTAGGGGACGTTACAGAGGGACTTCATCAATACACATTTGTGTGACCACCCTACTCCTTTTGTCTACCGTCCCTTGATATTATCTAACAATTTTACAATGGTTAATGAATCCATTTCTAATATTAATGTGATTTTTCCTAAAAATCTTTGATTCACTTGAACACTTCTTTAGAGGTTGGGGCTTTGGGCCTATCACCCATCTTGAGCCAATGGATATAGGAATTGATTCAAGCTCGTTTTTCTCTATAAGTTTCCTTGACCTTGAGAAAATGTCTCAACATTGCCACTGTAAACTATAATTTATTGTTGAAGGGGATAAATTGCAGCATCCTCAAAACAAAATTCTTCATTAATGACCTTATTCTTCCTTCTATTAACGACTGCTCTGTGTCTACCATATCTTGGAAGGAAGGCCATGACACATTGAATGATATTTTCCCACCATATAATATACCCTTTGTCTCCTCTAGGCCAAGTCATTAGGGTTCAAATTCTCTCGACAATTTTAATACATAATGCATTATTCAAATTGGATGCTCACACTACAAGTAGAACACCTTGTAGTAGAGGTTTTCATAGAACCGAGCCCCCAAAAATCTCTCCCTTCTTTGTTTATAGAGGAGGTTGTTAGTAGAGGCACGTGACCAAAGGTTTTTTCACCGATGCTCTTATAAGAACAATATGCACTGCGCACACATAAAAATGATGCCCCAATGCTAATATAATAAGACACATCATTAGTCGCTATAAAAAAAATAAAATACATAATAGTGCTCTACTCTAAACAACGTGTGCTAGTGTGAGTACATATGACACACTAGTGCATACAACTGTTTGGCGCACCGAGGCAGGGTAAAATAAAAAAAAATTATAATATATATTTTCATTGTTATGCCTCATTATGTTCTTCCAACCTCTTATAAAAGCACCGATGCTCACTCTCCTTCCATAAACGCCCCATTTGTAGTTTTCTATAATCAGTTCGATAGCTCCACCAGTAGATTCCACACATTTCCAAATTTTGGAAAATACCACAAATTTTCTTTTCTTCTCTATAGTGAAACAATTATGATTCCTTAAGAGAGAAGAGACCAAGTGAATTGTTTGTTACCTTGTTATTTTCATTTTCATTGGATCAAAATGTGAAATTGGCCTAAAAGTTGTTTTTTTTTTAGACTTTTTTATATTCCATGTGATGTGTTTAAACGCTTCGGCTCACCTCGTAATTACTTGCATCTTGTGAATTTACAGGAAGCAATGCCATTGATTCATATATTATCAATAAACACATCGATACGTTATAAAAAACAATGCACTATTAAAAAAACATCGATTCTCCAAGACAAATGGAGCACTGATGCATTCCATTAACCAATTGCATCGCCTAGTTTCTGACATGGAAAATTTAGCATGGCAGTGCGTCAAAGTTAACCAAATGCACTTGTTCTATGTACAACAAGGCATCATGAATATTATATAGCAATTTATCATAGTGACGCGTTTTATGGGACACCCCGTTACTAGTGCATTCTAAAAAAATTGTAATGCTAAAAAAACACTCGTGCTTCAAGAAAAATGGAACATAGGTGTGTTCCATTTAAACAACCGCACTAAGTTTTCATTATAAAAAATTTAACCTAGCGATGTGAGAAGGTCCACACAATGCACCAATGTAGTTCACAATGTGGCACCGTGATAAATATTAAAGGATTTATAATAACAATGCATCTTATAGAAGGGATCATTATCAGTGAATCCTAAAAGAAAATGCACCGCTAAAAGATGTCGGTGCTCCAAGGAAATTGAAGCATCGATGCTTTCCATATAACAAACTGCACTTCTTGGTTCACCACCTAATTTTTTTACAAAGCATTGTGTTTAATAGAACCAAACGCACCACGTCACACAAAACATGGGTAAAATGGCATAGCGGTGCGTCTTGTGGGATGCCTTGTCATGGGTGCATTAGAGAACACAACGCATCACTAAAATACATATTTGTTCTTTAATAACCATTGAGCATTGGTGTGTTAGAATTACTACACCACATAGTGGTTCTTTGTTTTTGATATAACACAGTGGGAACGATGCATATTAACTATTGTAGTAGCACTGGTTACTTTTCCACATCTTTTTGTAAACAAAAATTAATTTTAGTTTTTGATAAATAGAAAATAGTTATATATGTGTGTGTTTTATAATTTCAATTTGCTTTATCTATATATATGTGCCTAAAATTGATTTTATTTGAATCCAAGATGACGAGCACAGGAGAAACAACAACCAGAAAAAAGAAAATTTAATTCACAAACTACATATGCAAACCTCCACAGTTAAATTTTGCAGAGGCAAAGATGGAGGTCACTCTTCGGTGCCTCTCATAATTTAGTGTACAAGATTGATCCTATGCCACTCACTCAGTGCTTTGGCTCCCACTCAACTTTCTCCAAGATACCGTTCTCGCCATTCTTGTAGCCATAATATGAATCAATGTTAATTTACTTGTAAATATCAGAGCTAGACCTCCTCTTATTTTACTTGAGGGGGCTTATCGAATACCTCTTTGAGGTCAGGGAGAATTTTTTTAGTCCTGAAGTATCTTTAATCGGGGCCCTTTTCGGTGGAACTAGTCACATAAACTTATTTCCCTTCCAACTCCATCATCTTGATCCCTACTTTGTCATAATTAGGATTGTCAAGATCTATGTGTTAGAAAAACAGGATCGCAAAGCAATAAAATAAAACAAATACGAAAATAAAACAAATACGAAAATAAAACACAAAAGATACACAATACAATAGAGACACAAATATATTTGGTTCACCCAATGTGGGCTATGTCCACCATAGAAATTTCCAGGTCCTTCCTTTTTATTATCCAACAAGATTAAGGGATATGACCTACAACTCAACCACTGTAACCTCCTCTTCTTCCTCTCACAATCTCCTCTCTCAGAATATGATAATCACCCACATACACAACCACAATACAATTCCCTCATAAAAGAGGGTTGAATTCTAGGGAAAAAATCCCTAAAATAACTTCTACCATCAGATCTACGACCTTATAATGAATGGTCCATATTGACTACGAAATTACAATATTTTACAAGGCAATTTTTTCGATTTTTTCGCTTCGGAGGCACTGCCTCTGAATCCTCCACCAGGGGGGGCTACAAAAATTGTCGCCGGCCCATCTTGTACCTCCCTGGCGATAGTTATGTGGGTGAAATCCCCCCCACACTTCCCCAGTAGGGAATGTGGACCAAGCATGACTGAAACAAACCTCTAAATCAGGAAGATAATCAAGATCCACAACCAACACTATGATCAATTCTTCTAAATTCCCCTTTTTCCTGATCAACAAGAAATAAATCCTTGTGGATGTGTTAATTATAATACTCTGTCAACCTCAATAATAACCTAAGGCCCATATTGTATATTTAATAGTTGTTAAGAAGCACATTTGGAAAAAAAACTTGATGATCCATAAGATTAACAAGCATGCCTTATCACTGAATATTAAGCATTTCCTTGGCATTGGCTTGCTCCTAGATGATATCCTCACTTGTGTATTTACTAAGAATATCCTATTTATTCTTCTCCACAACCATGTGCTCGATCACTTTCTCATCCAGAAGGGTCACATGGGAAACAAACTCCTTCTCTCTCTATTGTTGGTTTCCCTTTTCCCATTCTCCCATTTCTTTCACCACATCCTCCTCTTCCTTGAAAAATAATAGCTTACAGAAATGACCTCCCCACTCTTGACCATAAACCTGGCTTCCCTCTCGACAAACTCAATCCTCTGCCACTCTGTTTTCACTCTACCCCCCATCTCCTCCTCCATAGGCCACACAAATTTCTCCAAGATACCATCCTTTTCACCCCTATAGCCATGATAATTGGCATCAATTTGCTTGTAAATATCATACCTACACCTCCTGTTCTTCGCCTTGGGGGGTTACTAAAAATATCTTTGATTTTAGAGAGGAATTTCACAGCCCCACTTGTACAATTGATTGTTGGAAGATTGTAACATTCCATCTAACAACAACCAATTGTACAAGTAGGGCTGGGAAATTCCTCCCTATCGTCAAAGAGCTATTTGATAATTCCCCCGAGGTGAAGAAGAGAAGGTATAAGTATGATATTTACAAGAGAATTGACACCAATTATGTCTATAGGGATGATGAGGACAATATCTTGTAGAAATTCGACCAGATCATGGATGAGGAGATGCATGCTAGAGTGTCGAAGGAGTGGCAGAGTATTGAGTCAATCAAGAGGGAGGCTAGGTTGATGGTTAAGAGCGAGGAGGTCGTTGTTGTTAAGTTGGTATAGTTCGAGGAAGAGAAGTAAGTGGTAGAAGAGATGGGAGAGAGAGATAAGAGAAACCAACAACCGAGAGAGTGAGAGTTTGTTTCCCATGTGCTCCTTCCATATGAGAAAGAGATTGAGTGCATAGTTGTGGAAAGGAAGAAACAAGAGATTCTTAGTAAATACACAAGTGAGTATCTCATAAAGGAGTAGGTAGAGGCCAAGGCAATGCTTAGTATTTAGTGATAAGTCATAATCATGAATTTTATGGATCATCATTTTTTTTTTCAAATGTTCTTCTTAACTTCTATTAAATATACGGTATGGGCCTTAGGTCATTCTGGAGGTTGATAGAGTATTATAATGTGATTATAATTAATACAACCACCAGGGTTCCTTTCTTTTTGATGAGGAAAAATGGTCACTGGGACACTTTGATCGTAGAGCTTGGCGGTCCTAATTATACCAAAGTAGGGGCCAAGATGACGAACTTGGAAGGGAATGAAGTTGATGTGCTCGTTGCCACTGACAAGGGACCCGATTACAGGTACTTTGAGGATACAAAATTCCTCCCCAACATCAAAGAGCTATTCAATAATCCCCCCAAAGAGAAGAAGAGGAGGTCTAGGTATGAGATTTACAAATGGATTGATGCTAATTATTATGGCTTATACAAGAATTATGAGGACAATATCTTGTAGAAACTCGAGTGGCCTGTGGAGGAGGAGATGTGAGCCAACGTGCTGAGGGAGTGGAAGAAGATCAGGTCTATGCACTAAATTATGAGAGACATTGAAGAGTGATTTCCTTTGCAAAACAAAACCTCTGTAAAACTTTAATCGCAAAGTTTTTCATATGCACTTTGTCAATTAAATTGTTTGTCGATGCATTTTTACTTAAAAACTCCACCGGTGCACTTTCAATTGCACTAGTGCACTATAAACAATATAGTATACATGTATATTATGTTTTTTCAGATCATGTTGATGTTGTTTTTGTTTGATTTATAAAATGTATTATGAGTACGCTAATGATTTCTCTGTTTTAAAATTAAATTTGAGATGTATCACTCATTAAAACTTATAGTTTCCATATAATGTTTATCTTTGATTTTATGAAACCATTTAATTTGGATTATGCTTGCAAACAATTATAATCATTAATTCCATATAATGTTTATTTTTTCTTCAAGGTGAATTGTTTGTTGTCTAACAAAATACAATATGTTTATTAAACATGTTTACAAATAAAAATACATAAATATGATGAATGAAATGATTGTGATTTGAATAATTACATATTTTCCATATTTTGTAATAATAACATTATGCTATAATTATTGACTAATAATAATGATGATGTAATAATAATGTTCTTTTATTAATTTTTTTTATTCAAATATTAGATGAGAAAGCTCTAATATAATCGTTTACTAAAATCACAATTATTGTATTTAATTTTTCCAAAGATTCTATTAATTTATATTATTCAACTATTATAACATATTAAATATATTTAATTAAGTTTAAATGATTAAGTATAAAGAATATATAATAATATTTTTTTTCCACAAAAGCTAGAGAATTTGTATTGATAAAAGTTGTGTGAAACACATAATAAGTACATAGATAATAAACATTTTTGGAGCCAAGACTTGCAGAGTTACATATTGAACACCAGAGAAAAATTCATTCTGTGTCTCTACATACCTTGAACTATACTTGACTACAAAAAATTTAACTGTATATACTCTACAAAAGATGCCTAGTATGAGCACAAAAATACATTGTGTTAGGTTATAGAGATTTAGGAGGATCTTGACTAGTCGAGTCTGCGTTTCTGGAGTCTGAAGGTGGGGCATTTAAGTCTAGGAGATAATGGAATACCCTTGGGGATGAAGCTCCTTCTAAAGTTTCAAAAGTTGTTCTGGAGGGAGTGTTGGTGTTGGGGTGAAGCTGGTGTTCTTCAATTTGTGACCTAAGTGTTGCGCACTCATCTTGCATTTGTTGTTGGCCTTGTTGATGATGAATTATAAGCTCCATGATGGAGAGAAATTGTGAATATATGCCACTAACCTGTATGCAGAGAGATTGCATAGTGGAGATGAGCTCATTCTGATCCTCTTCCATTATCTCCTTGCTTCTCCTTGAACCACTCGAATTTCCCCTTTCCATTGTCACAAACATTAAGTGTTGCTTGTGCACAACTAGCTTATCTAGAATGGAATTGGATGAAATTGTTGAGCTCAGACAGAGAGGGGGATACCAAATTGTGCATAATATCGATGGAGAAATACAATGCATATGAAGATAAATACCTTGCCATATATGGTGACAATATTTTCCATCCTTTTCCATGATGAGAATAGGACGAGAGAATGTGTTCAGAGTCCAGGTCTGAGATGAGGCGATAACAAAAAATGTGTGTAGTCAAGTCATAGGGTACAATGGTGACGAAGACACATGGAAGTTGAGGGAGATAAAGATCCACCAAGTATAGGAGATAGCTCTGAGAAAGGACAAAAAACTTTGGAAATAAACCTTGCACGAGAGTGAGGGTGGTGCTTGTTGAAGAGAAGTGTTGAGAACATAAGGGACATGGGGAGATGATGGCACCACATGGGGTAAGGAGGAGGATCTATGTGACAAGATTTCAAGAGGGGGTGAGGAATCAAGGGACCCACCCCAAATACCTAACAAGATAAGGAATTCTAAGGTCATGGGATAGGGAGAGAGGAAGCCCACCCATTGACTCTTAGAGTCCCAAAATATTCACCTATGGCTAGGTTTACCTGATGATTCCTGTACTTATTATTATGCTTAAGAGCATGGAGGGGTTTGACACTTAGGAAATACTTTATCTCTAAGTGAATTCAATAGAATATATCTTTGAGGCGACCATTATAAGGAAGGGTTCTTAGCTAGGCATGATTAATAGTGGATTTAGAGTCGCCAACATGAGTGATAGTTTGAATACCCTGAACCTTAGCCAACTATAGACCCTAAAAGAGAGCATAAGCCTCGACCTGATTATTGGTTGCTTGTCCTATGTTCCAGGAGTAAGATATCTCCTTCTTTCCTCCAAGGAAAAATATAACCCCACCCACTCCTGCCACCCCATATAATAATAAATTTTGATCTATACACTTTTGATGAAATAGTTTTACAAATTTTAATTATATTACCAACTTTATGAATCTTTTATTAAAAAATTATAACTTCAGGTTGAGGTACAGGTTGGTGCATGGTTGATGCACTTGCTTATGGTACAAGTTGATTACATGTTATTTGGTACAGGTTGGTGCATGGTTGATGCACTTGTTTATGGTACAGGTTGATTACAGGTTGAGGTACAAGTTGATGCATGGTTTAGGTTATTGGTACAAGTTGTTTGGTGGAGGTTGATTGGTACATGTTTACAACAAAATATCTCATAGTGATAGTGTAACAGTGGTTCCATCATTCTACTTATACATCAGGGCGGTTGGATGGGGCAAGGACAGGTGGTTGTATCCACCTTCCGATTGTAGCTGGAGAACATAGGGGGTTGTAGCCTCCTTCTAGTTGTAGCCATAGAATTGGGGAGTTGGAGATTCCCTCAGGTTGTAGCTTGAGAAACTAGGGGGTTGGAGCCTCCATCCAGTCGTAGCTGGAAAACAAAGGAAGTACTCATGTTTTTCTTTCTCTTTGGTTTTCCATGTAAAAACACTAGTGTATTGTGTATGCGTATGATTTTTCATTTGTTCATTGTTTATTTACTCTACAAATATTGGATGATAATGCTACATTGATATAACCTTGCATTATATGGTTAAAAAGGATTAGATTTCTCTATTACTGATTCAGCCCCCCTCTTAGTAATCCAACAATTGGTATCAGAGCAGGTTCCTTTAGAAATCATTTTAACCACTAAACGGTAGATCATGCAGAGAAACGACACGTATAAAAATGGAATACCACAGTTTGATGGATAGAAGTATGCATTTTAGAGCATAACGATGAAGACATATATATAGGCACATGGATTTGAAATTTAGCAATCAATTGTAGATGGATACACAACAAAAACAATTTTGCCGAAAAATGACAAAGTAGTGAAACTCAGTCGAAATAATTCCAAAGCCAGAAATACACTTCTGAAAGGTCTTGGAGAATTAATATTCATCAAAGTTTCACATTGTAAATCCGCTAAAGATATTTGGGACACACTTCGAAATATTTATGAAGGAGATTCAAAAGTCAAAGAAACAAAGCTTCAAACTTATAGAGGTCAGTTCGAACAACTAAAGATGAAGGAAGATGAGAATATTGTAGCTTTCTTTTTACGAGTCAATGAAACAATAAATGCAATCTTGGGATTGGGAGAATAAATCAAAGAATCTATAATTGTTAAAAGGTACTAATATCTCTTCCTATGAGATTTGACCCTAAGATATCAACACTAGAAGAAAGATCATATCTAAACTCAATAAGCATGGATAAACTGCATGGAATATTCACAGCATATGAAATGAGAACTGAATAGGAAAATCCAGATATAAAAGAAGCAACCTTCAAAGCATCCAAAAGGTCAAAACAAAAGGGAAAGCAAAAAGAAAAAGAACATAGCAGCAACAGTGACGTCTCATAAGATGATGAAGAAGCAACCAACTTTGTCAGAAGATTGAATAAGGGAACCAACAACAGGTATAGATATAAGCTCCCTTTGATTTTTTTTAATTGTGATGGTATTGGTCATTTTGCTAACAAATGTCCTGATAATAAAAAGAGAAATGATGAAGGTTACTCAAATAGAAAACAAACATATAAAGGAAAAATAACCACAAAGAAAGTTTTCAAGAAAAGTTTATGCACCAAAGAAGACATATCACCATCAGATGAAGATGATGTCAGTGACAATGAGACATAAAGAGTTCTATTCATGGCAGTAGAAGAATCTGATAATGAAGACTTCGAAGAAGAATATGAAGATGCCAAAGAAGAATATGTAGAGGCATAAGTTGACTACTGAGAAGAATTTTTGTGTTCCATAGAAGTTATCACAAGAGAAAAGAAGAAAAATAAGAAACTACAAGCAGAACTAGACAAGAATGAAGACACTTAGGAACTAGAACAAATGATCACAAATTTGAAGGTTCAAATTGAAGAAGATAAAATAATTGAACAAGCACTCAAAGAACAAATATAAGGAAGAGACAGGATCATTGGAAATTTGAAAGCATGAATTGTCACATTAAGAAAGGACATTCAAAAGAAAAATATGCAGAACAACTCAAAAGTTTTGAATGACATTATCAACAATAAAAAACCTCATCATGACAAGTACAGACTTGGATACAATTAGACAGAAAAGGGATCAAGATCCAAAACAACAGAACAAGAAACATATCCAAAAAGCTATGCAGAAATAATCAGAAGGGATAGGAAGGTCTACAAAGAAAATTACAGGGACACTCCTCCACCGAGAAGATTCAGATTTCATAATCAACGACCGATAGAAACAGATAGGCCTCAGGAAGAAGAAGGATTCGTAAGAGTACCTCCTTTCATAAGATATTCAACTCCTAGGTATCAAACTATATTTTTTGGTTTATGTTATGCATGTAATAATTTTGGACATAAATACGTGAATTGTAGAGCTAAACATGAACATAAACAACTTTGAAAGTCATACACAAAAGGGTTATCCAAGAAGGCCTAGTGAAACACAGAGAAGAAGTTGCAACATGTTTGAATCTTTGAGCACTGAAGTGGAATGCTACAAATGTAACAACTTTGGACACATGGCCAAAGATTGCATAATGATAGTGCCTCCTAGAGAATCACAATAGAAAAACAACAATCACAAACATGAACCTCAGAAAAGAACATGGATAAGAAATCATAATCAATATAGAAATGAAGAATGCACACTCGCTCTAAAGGCTAAGCAGAAGAAACATGGTTGGTATGTTGATAGTGGCTATTCAAAACACATGACAGGTGATAGCGATAGGTTTCTTACATTAAGAAATGAAAGAGATGGATCAGTCTCTCTCGAAAATGATGATTCAACTAAAATCGTTGGAAAAGGCACAGTCAGAATTGGGAACAAGAATACCAAGGCAGAAAATGTTCTACTAGTAGAAGATATGAAACATAATCTTCTAAGTGTGAGTCAAATGTGTGTCCTTTTGGATATGTTATAAGAGAAATATTTGTTATCCACTATGTACACACCTTGGAGGGTTTCCATGGACCCCAAAGACATTGTATTCAATGAGCCTTGTTTCACTAAGTGGTACAATGTCATCCTTCTAGCAATGATGAATGCCATTAGGATCCTAAAGTATATGATTGACTCAGACAATAAATTTATGAAGTTAAACATAGTTTTGGAAAACACTTATGAACATTATTGCATGGTTACTAATAAGAATATTGGGGAATCCCCTTTCCCCTACATTCTCATGGATCAAGCAATCAACCAAGAAGTGTCATCATGGCCCGATGTTCAATGGAATAAAATGGAGGCATGCATGCTTATTTATTATCTAAGGTAGATGAGTACTTTACAACTCTACTATTGGTAAACATGTTACCTCCAGATTCAGGTTTTCTAGGAAGATAACAAGCTACATGGACATTGTCACCGAGTTTGACTTTGATACATATTAATTTGAATAAGTATCATATGGTTTTTTAACACTTCTTGAAGTTGATAGATGGTCTAAATTTGTGATGAGTATGATTATAGATGAGGTCACATTTACAAGAAAACTAGAGATTAAGGTGGGGTTTTTTTCATTGGCCACCGATTCTTAAATAGGACAAGTCTTAAGAAGCTTCAGATACTCCAACCTTTAAGTTCAAAATTACCACACACACTAATGATGATAGGGTTGAGAGGAGGCTTGTGTTTGAGTCACAGTGTTACCTTTCCATCTAATTTGAAGCCATAAAAGGAAAGCAATCAAGGTCCACATGTTAATGTGATTACTTATGTTTCCACCCTTCTATGTAGAGGAAGGTCCAATTATTCACAATGATTAAAAAACAATCTCCATTACTGTTGGAATCTTTACCTACTTTCACAATCTTTCCTAGTCTCAAGGAGGCTATTGTTACTTATGATGGTGAATATGAAGTTAGGAAAGAAGTTTTTAAGAAGGGTATACACATTATTGAAATTATAGATGATAAGGATGGATAGGTTTATAATGATTTGGGTTTCTTGATTGAAAATGAAGTTCAATATACTAGCTAGATTCAAAATAATATTAGGATGATGGATACAAGTTTTCTAATGGTGGCCTTGAACAAATTTGCCACACAAATAAATTTTCAATTGCATTGATGATGAAGGTGACCTTGAGGATTACCTAAATCAAAATAGGTTGCCTCCACTAAATCATTAAAGGCACCTAAATAGGAGGAAAAGTATGATGTGCTAGACCAGGTGGCACAACCCTTACATACTATTGCGGTAGTGTATTAACAACTCCTCATAATTAATTCCACTAGTGATTTTGTCAAAGAGAAAAGAAAGGTCCCCATAGATACTAACGAAATAGATCCACCTGGGATGGAAGAGGGTGTCACAATGCCCTAGGGTTGTCCATATCAAATTTTGACACGTAAGCCAAAAATACCTTTAGATATTTGACCACTTTCTTATGAATGATTAACCGACTCACAATGCTAAATACTGTTGAGAGATGATGAATGTTATATAAGAGATTTTTTTATGTTGTACAGTAAATCACAATGGATACTCAAGAGAGTATTCAAAATGAAACACTTTGACTAGTTCCCAACACCAAATCTGATATGGTAAAAAATTAATAATTAGGGATGTACACAGACATAAAGAGTGAGAAATCAACCTTAACATGATACAATCCTAGTTCTCCCTTACACTCTCAAATGTTGACACACATATATGTCAATTTTATGCCCACTAATGACTGAATCTAGATGCAACATGTCCTGTGTGAGAAGGCTTCGAACCACTCATTCTACTCTAAAAATGGTGTTGTTGAATTACAATAGGCTAAACAAAAAGCATAACTTCAATTGGATGATGTGATTGTCGAGAGAGATTTGATCAAGAGGGAAAAATTGGCATTGGAAGGTGAATTAGAACAATTTTTCCATAGGTTTACACATATGTGGATAGAGTTGCATAAGAGTTATCCTTACTTGGAGGATCTTTGTCTGGATGAAAGACATATTATAAGGAACATGATCCCTAGTCTTTCAAGAAGAATACACTTGGTTGATTTCAAGTACAATCGAAGAGTTATGAACTAAATGTTGGGCATTAATGAAAATCGACCTAGTTGGTTTGGTGTTTTTTTATTAATTCCTTATGCCTTCTATCTCTATTTTATAAATTCATATGTGAAGGCTAGGAAAGGAGTTAGATTGTTAGAAAATGAATTAGTTTCTTTCATAGTTGTTGGCTTATTCTATTGTTGGAAAATGTGTAGAGAATACTCTCTTTAATATTTGTAGTGGGTAGATCTAATGTATGAACACAATGATATACTTTTTGGTGATTAAATATAATGGAAGCATGCACCATCTTGTATTTGTGTTCCAACTTGTTGCTTATATGGATGATGTGAGAATTTCATGCTTATTCAATTGCATTTTGTGCTAAATGAACTCTCATTGTAACGATGAATGTTGCATATTCTAGTTATTATTAGTATGAATGCATAGAAGTAGATAATGGGAATGAATACTTAGTAATAATGTTTCTCATCTCGATGTTCACATTTCAAAAACAATAATTTAGGAAATGGAACTTGGCTAAGACCTTCCCTGTTTAAGGGAATGATGTGCTAGTATTAGACAATGATGCCCTTTATTGGAAACCCTCATAGAAGTTGGTTTATAATACAATCCAACATGTTGGTGTAGAAAATGGGGTGAAGGGCTCAGAAAATTTCATAACCATATCCATTGGGATGCTTCCACAATGACACTAAACTACCAGTCACATAACAAGGCAAGTTCAAATTTGGCATATCATCTCATTTCATTGATGAAGTAGAGTGTGATGTATTATTAGATGTTTGTGATCAATTATTATTTTGTTTCTCCTATATATGGAATCGCTATAATACTTGTTGATAATTGCAGCTATGTGAGACATTATCCATCTTACAAACCTGTGAGATGTGGATCATTGCAACTATGTGAGTCTTTCTCTCAGCTTACAAACCTGAGAGAAATCATCTAAGAAGGGTACGTGGTTCCTTCTTGATACAGAGCTAGGAACGTAGAGATGACCTCCTCCATTCAGAGATTTGGGAAGAACTCCAGATGATTATCTAATGGGAAAGGCTATCCATTGAGTTAGACGTGCCTATGGTTGAGCATAAGGTGAACGTGTGAAATCCCAAAGTGATGGGTGCATTGTCATGTGAACAGAAATGAAGATGATGTATTAGCCTCCTCTGAGCAGCAGAGTTGACGAGAAAACTCCAGATGATTCTCCTGTGCGAGGCCCTGGGAAAGAATATATGTAGAGTGGACATGCCTCTAGACGAGAACATGTGAACGTGTGAAGATATGGTTCTTCAGTGTAATTTAGTGAGCCAGAGATATGGATGTGCCTTTAGTGGATGAGCACTAGTGGGTGTATCATATCCCTTGCTCTATGTTGTTCAAGAGTCAGAGCTTCCTGTAACCCTAATTGTAATGTAAAGGGTACATGTCGACCCCACCTTAATGTGATTAATAATAAATATAATAAATATGGTTAATATTAATTATAATATAATAATAATAATAATAATAATAATAATAATAATAATTATAATGTGACTTAGAGAGGTCGACCCTATTGAGCCAATAGACACTTCTTTTGACAGTTTTAGGTTAGTAAAAGTAAAGGTAAAATCCCCATTGTGGAAATATATCTTTAATGTGAGTTTGGAAATTTCAGCAAGTACATTTACTTGGGAAAAGTGCACAGCTCTATTGGGCGCTAGTCTTATAGGGTTTGAGCACCCTCTTGTGTGCTAGGTATTTCTTGGTGGTGAAGGTATTTCTCTTGAAGAATATAGCAAAGGATTTGGATGGGTTTTCTTCCCTTGTTGAGAAGGGTTTCCCATGATACTTCTTCTGTTCTTGTGCATGGTGTTTCTTCTTGTGAACTTGGTTGTTGCAACATTATTGTTTATGGTTAAGTGAAATGCTAAAAATGGAATGAACTTCATGCTTAACCTAGATTATGAAAAATCAACATGGAATCAGAGCATAGGTCTTGAAGAACCCATTTTACAAGCTACAATATTTTACCAGTCATCCCTCCTCTTTTTCATAACCGTACGACCCTCCTAGGGTTTCTAGAAAATCTGTGTGACCGTCTTCTTTTGAGTGTTTCATCACTCAAAACTTGGAATTTGAGGATAAAATTACCATAGGAGTGTGCAAACTCCTTCAGTGCACCTCCAGGAAGCTTCATATTTCATTTCCGATCAGTTTGATTTTTTGTCCCTAGGGTTTCTAGGGTTTCACTAATTTCTGCAAAAACTTCAGAATTAGGGTTTCTGAAATTCCTTGAAGGAGCTCTTCAACTCACCAATGTTTTCTTATATTTCAAAGGATTATTTTTGGCAGTCATAAGTCCAACTAAAACTAAAAGTGATAGCCTAGATTAGCTATTAGGTTTACTAGCCAAGTTGACAAAGGTTTGTGAAGAATCCAAAAATGAGCAAAATCATAATGGGAGGAAAGATTGATGATTCAAGAAAACTCAGTTCCTAAAAGACAAGACTTCAAAGGAAGACTTATTGTGGGTTGTTCGAACAACATCCTTTTCTAAAAAACTCAAGACTAAAAGTTAGTTATGGAGCCGCTTTTTTAACAACGATCTATCTTTAAGAGGCTTGTTTTGTTTTCTCGGGAATCGACAGTTCACGATTTATAAGGAGCCATTGTCCCAACCTACTTAAAGCCCCAGTTTCCGAAACCATGAAAACTTGTTCTAAACGTGCTTAGCTGCAAGCTAAAACTATTTAACGGTTAATACGCCCCATCATAATTTCATGATTCGGGAGTCCTTGTGTCAAAGCGTTATCGAATTCTCGACCCTCGAGATCTTGATTCCCGAATTCATGAAGTTTTGAAGATTATTTCCTAATCACGATTAGTTAAAGGTTTTAAACATATGATTATCACTTAAGCTAATCACATCGTGAGTTCGCGATTCAGGCTTTACTTTTTCCATGACTTCTAGGGATATGATACTCGTAACTCCGATACTCGAGGTCGCAAAGTCCATTTTGATTAATTAAAAACCAAAGGTTAATTTTAATCCGCCAAATCACAATTTTGCGATTTCCGGGGTTCATGGTCCAAAACTGAGGACGAAAACATACGAAGTTGCGAACGCCAAAAACGATATTAAGAACGAAAAGAACTTAATAAATGTACTAAACTGGATTGACTAATGCCTTAATCAACTGTTATGCCTATACAACCTACGGAAAAATCTTTAAACGTCTTTTCATTTTTCCCGAGTCGCATCATCAAAACATTTACAACATTTATAAGAAGGTCTTGTGAAGTGATGGATATTAAGATACAATTTTATCTCTAAATATTTCCATTTAATGATTTGAACGTTCTGTCAGCAAGGACTAGCATAAGACTTAAGTGCTCAAAACGAAAGGATTACCGTTGTTCTTTTGAAAGTATTTCTAGTTTTTTGCAGAGCCATTTTACCAAGGTAACCCCTGTTTGTGTTTCCTCTTTTTGTGATAGGAGGACGAATTCCAGGGTTTTATATTATGTCTTTGAGGAAAACACCCAAGACTACTGGCGAGAGTTTGGGTCAAGGTTCATATATTATTTCTGATACCTCGCCTAGGAGCATCAATACTGTCAAAACATGGACACAAGTCTCCAATGTTTTTCAACGCGAGATGATCAATTGCTCGGACGATTCCAATGATAATGAGAAAGAGGACATATACACCAAATATAAATTTGTCACTTAGTCAGAGATACACAAGATTGCAGCAAGGCCGCGTCTCCTTCCGTATTGCGATATGATAAAATGGGCGTTGGACCATGCAGACATCCTGACCAGGACAATTTTCAATGAGAAGAAGGTGGCGATTGGGACTTTCAGGCCAGAGCATATATGAGAAATGTACAAATTATCTCCCACACCGAAATTCACCCAGAACGCCAAATTATTAGAAGTCTTCAAAAAGAAAGAATGCGAGCAGTATGGGAAAAGCTTATCTGACCTTATTAAAGATTGGTATTCACACCCCGCGAAATTCAGGGCCGACTCTAATGGAATCTATTCGATCTCATCGTTGGAGCCACAATTCATGTATGTAGCGATGATGGTTTGTAGACTGTATGGGAAGGAGGATATCACTCAATTCTTTCTCCCATGGGTGCCACTTATTCACAAAGTGGCTGAGGGTTTCACCTTTGATTGGGCCAAATTGTTGTGTGATAGTCTAGCCAGGTGGATCACAAAATATTGAGAGAAAAAAGGCAAGTGGGAAAGCGTCCTCATTTTTTATGTCGGCTTACATTATGGATTCTATGTGCTTCTTGATGCCTTTCCCATTAATGAGCTGGAGTTGGACTCAAACCAACGAACAACCTATTCATGAATACCATTCGAAGCTCTGGGAAGATAAAGCCAAGGAGTTCGTCTATGATATTTTCAATTGGGTAGTGGTGCCCATGCATATTTCTATCTTCAGCCACCAACCCCCTAGGATTTCGGATAAATCCACGTAGTAGACTGGTATATAGAAAGAGAGTTTTCATATATTAGTGTTTTTGGTTACTTTGTTCTACCATATGCCCTACCTTTGTTTTTACCAGATAAGATGGTGTGTCATGAGATTTTTAGGAAAACAGTGCTCGGTGGGATAAGCAAGGAGCTCAAGGGAGTTCAGAATAAGGTATGGCCACCTTTCCCCATACACATTGGCACCTATTCTTTATTAGATTTCAGCCATGCTAAATCAGAGGCCGTAACCCCGAGAGAGACGAAACTAGTGGGCATCGAGTTTAAGAAGCATGACCCGCATAAGATTGTGGGCAACCACATGGCAAGCTACGGTATGAAAAGATATGAGCACAAAGTTTCCCCCCATGACAAAGTTTTCCGAGGGGTAAAAACTTACTCAGATGTTTTAAACCAGGTTCGAGCTCTCCAGTCCGGAGACAAGTTCAATTTTTATAAATTCCAGGAAAACCAGAGGAGTGGGCTCCCCAAATTTTTGCAAGGTAAAGTCCCAAAACCCCTGGGGTCTCAACAAACAGAAGCCGAGGGCCTAACAGGCACAAGCCCGGATGAACAGGAAGCTCAGGGGAACACAGAGGAAACTAAGGTCCTCAACCAAGAGTCCGAAGGCCCAAGCCACAAAGAAAGATCCCCAGGGGAAAATAATCCAAACAGACAGACCGAGGTTAGAGCCGAGATGCCCACAAAGCAGGTAGAAGACCCATTGTTGCTCACACCAAGTAAATCAGATATTGATGTTGGTGTGAAGAAGATACTCTCAAAAATTGGTAGTCCCATCCCATCTATCACACCCCTACAGTCTACCAGAGGGGACCCTGATGCTCTAATGATATCCATAGAAGACCTAACGCCTATCACCTCCGAAGAGTTTCCCCCTAGCAAGTTTTTCTTTAGCAAGAAAAGGAAGGTCGTAGTGAAATGGGAAACACATCACTGGATTGACTAGATTGAACTAAACTGGAATGACTAACGCCTTAATCAACTATTAAGCATGTACAACCTACAGACAAAGCTTTAAAAATCTCAGTGTTTTTCCCGAGTCGCGTCATCAAAAGATTTACGACATTTATAAGAAGGTATTGTGAAGTGATGGATACTAAGATCCAGTTTTATCTCTAAATATTTCCATTTAATGATTTGAACGTTTCGCCAACAAGGACTCACATAAGACTTAAGTTCTCAAAATGAAAGGATTACCGTCATTCTTTTGAAATTCTTTCTAGTTTTTTGCAGAGCCATTTTACCAAGGTAACCCTTGTTTGTGTTTCCTCTTTTGTGACAGGAGGCTGAATTACAGGGTTTTATATTATGGCTTTGTGGAAAATGCCCAAGACTATTGGCAAGAGTTCGAGTCAAGGTTCAGATATTATTTCTAATACCTTGCCTAGGAGCATCAATACTGTCAAAACATGGAAACAGGTCTCCAACGTTTTGCAACGCAAGCTGATCAATTGCTCAGATGATTCCAACGATAATGAGAAAGAGGGCATATCCACCAAATATAAAGTTGTCACTCATTCAGAGATACACAAGATTGCAGCAAGACCGCATCTCCTTCTGTATTGTGATATGATAAAATGGGCATTGGACCATGCAGACATCCCGACCAGGAAAATTTTCAATGAGCAGAAGGTGGCGATTGGGACTTTCAGGCCAGAGCATATATGGGAAATGTACAAATTGTCTCCCACGTCGAAATTCACTCACAACACCAAATTATTAGAAGTCTTCAAAAAGAAAGAATGCGAGCATAATGGGAAAATCTTATTCGACCTTATTAAAGATTGATATTCACACCTCGCGAAATTTAGGGCCAACTCTAATGGAATCTATTCTATCTCATTGTTGGAGCCACGGTTCATGTATGTAGCGATGATGGTTTCTAGACTATATGGGAAGGAGGATACCGCTCACTTCTTTCTCCCATGGGTGCCGCTTATTCACACAGTGGCTGAGGGTTTCACCTTTGATTGGGCCATTTTTTTGTGTGATAGTCTGGCCAGCCGGATCACAGAATATCGAGAGCAAAAGGTAAGTGGAAAAGCGTCCTCATTTTTTATGTCGGCTTACATTATGGATGTTGTGTGCTTCCTGACGCCTTTCCCATTAATGAGCTGGAGTTGGACTCAAACCAATGAACAACCTATTCATGAATACCATTCAAAGCTCTGGGAAGATAAAGCCAAGGAGTTTGTCTGCGAGATTTTTCAATTGGGTAGTGGTGCCCATGCATATTTCTATATTCAAACACCCTCCCCCAGGATTTTGGATAAATCCACAAAATATTTAAGCTGCGTAGCAGACTGATATATAAAAAGAGAGTTTTCATATATTAGGGTTTTTGGTTGCTCTGTTCCACCATATGCCCTACCTCTATTTTTACTAGATAAGCTGGTGCGTTGCGAGATTTCCAGGAAAACGATGCTCGGTGGGATAAGCAAGGAGCTCAAGGGAGTTCAGAAAAAGGTATGACCACCTTTCCCCATACACATTAGCACCTATTCTTTATTATATTTCAGCCATGCTAAAGCAGAGGATGCAACCCTGAGCAAGATTAAAGTAGTGGGCATCGAGTTTAAGAAGCATGACCCGCATAAGATTGTGGGCAACCACATGGAAAGATGCGGTCTGAAAAGATACGAGCACGAAGTTTCCGCCCATGATGAATTTTTCTGAGGGTTAAAAATTACTCAGAGGTTTTAAACCGGGTTCGAGCTCTCCAGTCTGGAGACATGTTCAATTTTTATAAATTCTAGGAACGCCGGAGGAGTGGGCTCCCCAAATTTTTGCAAGGTAAAGTCCCAAAAACCCCGGGGTATCAACAAACAGAAGCCGAGGGCCTGACAGCCACAAGCCCAGATGAACATGAAGCTTAGGGGAACACACAGGAAACTAAGGTCCTCAACCAAGAGTCCGAAGGCCCAAACCATGAAGAAATATCCCCAGGGGTAGACAATATAGATAGATAGACTGAGGTTAGAGCCGAGATGCCCGCAAAGCAGGTAGAAGACCCATTGTTGCTCACACCGAATAAATCAGATACCGATGTTGGTGCGAAGAAGATACTCTCAGAAATTGGTAGTCCCATCTTGTCTGTCACACCCCTATAGTCTACTAGAGGGGACCCTGATGCTGGAATGATATCCATAGAATACCTAACGCCTATCATCGTCAAAGAGTTTCCCCCTAGCAAGTTTTTATTTAATAAGAAAAGCAAGGTCGTAGTGAAACGGGAAATGCATCACCAGGCAGGTGCAGTGGCCAAAAAATACAAAATATTGACAAACGATAAAGAATTATAAGAAGAAGATTTCACTGACGAGATAGCGGGAACGTTGGGGGCCTATGCCATGACAAACCAATACTTAGTTGGGACCTTAAGGAGCCGATTGAAACACAAGGATCGATTGATCAAAAAATTACAGAGTCGTATATTAGAATCAGAGACGAATGCTCGAAATGAGGCACATAACGAAATCGAGCAAGCTAGAGATGTCGACCGACAGGAAATGGAGCAAATCAAGACTAATCTTGAGAAAATGCAACAGTCGATCGAATAGAGCCAAATACAGGCTGAGCGACAGGAGGAATTGATAAATCAGTTGCAGACAGAGTTGAACCTCGTTGAAAGCCAAGTCATAGACATGACGATATTCCAAAATCAGGGCTCGAAAATATGAACGAGAATAGAAGCAACTCAGTAGAATTTTCTTGCCAAAATAGAAATCATCCAGGATCATGTTTAGTTAGTAGATCAAGCCCTCGACCAAATCACTTTAAGAGAAAGGGAAGCCCTGGTAGCCCGAAGTACATTCTAGGAAGCTGTTATATCCACAGCGAAAGAAGAGATAGCCATAGCTTCCAGACTGTCCATTAAAGAACATACCAGGGGGAATATCCTGTTGACGACCTGGGAACATAATATATCAGAAAACAAGGAAAGGGCCAAAGAGGCAAGGGATTCATGTGAAAAAATATTTGGTTTAATAAACAAAAATTTGTTAGAGCTCGATAGAGAAGCTAGCACTAGAACGTTAGGAAAAATCAACATAACCAAGCATCTGTTAAATATTAAATAAAGTATGGAAAGGGATCAAGCCAAGCTGTCTCAAGTAAGCCAAGCAAAATTTTTCAGATTGACAAATGGCTAATTAAGCCGAATTTACAGTTACTATCCATCATGACAGAAGATCGACAGGTGGGAGGAGGATCCCACAACTAGACAAGAAGCGTTACTTATTTAAGGAAAAGGACCAAACCGATCCCTCCAAGTCGATCGCCCAGCTGGTAGACAGATGTCTAAAATGTATTGAGCAGGGGAAAGGAAATGCTTCAGGAAGCAAATAATGCATTTGCATGTATTTTCAAAGTTTTGGAACCAGGGGACAGAGAGAGGGCAAAGGCATGATGGAAAAGACAGGGACAACAAGCGAGGCGTTCCACATGCTTAGCTTGTAACCCCTGTTCTTTGAATAATTGAATTGTAATGCCACATGCTGGTATAAATACATCTTTTAGAGTATGCACCAGGGGATTTTTTCTTTTGGCAAATTGTAATGGAGAAATTTTCCGTTGCCAGAATTAATACAAAGTGAATCGAAGACTCCATATTCCGTCGATATTGGGTTATGTGCTTTCCTCTATTATTTCATATTTCACGTCATTTTTCATATATATCTTTGATGGATGCTTAATTGAAATTTAGTACAACTTCTACTTTGGTGATCAATATTTCTAGTTATCTAATCGTTTACAACTTATCCTATGTATCGGCTATCATGAGGTACAGGACCCATGGATTACTTAGATTTCTATATCTTATGCTTCATTAAAGTGTTTCTTGTATTTTTTCTTCTTCTATTACATCGTGAGATTCTTCTTGAATTGATGCCTCATGTTGTCCGATAGCTATATGTTTTCTTTCGTTTCATGCATGATCTTAAAATTTAACTCAGTTACGGAAAACAACCTTTGATTGTGTTAAACTATTAATTCGTTTCACGGGATGTTTCTCATATAATCTAAAATTGAATCAACAACTTAAAAGAAAAAACCTCTTAAATTTTTGTTTCTTAAATGAATGCTCCCGTTGCAAGACAACCTCATGTAGAACCCGACCTCTCAAACCAAACCAACATCGCCTTAAATCTCTTTGATACCATACTAAGAACTGAAACCACCCAGGTTGAACTCGAACGTTCATGGGCAGCCATTGAACGAGACATAAACATTCAGGAACAAATGGAAGCTAGATATAGACTACTTAGAAACCAACCATAGTTTCCCTTCTAGTTGTTTTCTCCTTTCCACATCTTTTACCCTCTTCTAGATGCCTAGACTCTATAATTTATAGCCTTAAGTACAGACTCTAGAACAACATGGGTGATACAAAAAGGTGTCACTGTGACATACCTCCTTCATGAAGATATCAGAGGACAGAGATCAGCCATGTGCCATTGGAGAAATCATATCAACACCCTGAGGTATGCACTTGCATATATATTATTTGTATCATTATCATGAGCGTAATTGTAGGACAAAGGAACCTTTTTCTGAAGTCTTGGATCCATAGGGATCTCAGTGCATTCATAGGAAGAAAAAACTGGAACTGAATACTCCAGACAGGTTAAGATCAAAGGAAGATGTTTATCCTTCAGAGGGATCCACTTGAATTAGAGGGAGTAAAAACTTTTTGAGAAAAAGGAAGAATAGAACGATCATTGGGGAAACCAAAGAAATAACGCATGATCAAAATCCTTCTATGATTCTATGGGAATAAAGCATGCATGATACACTATATGTTCAAAACAAGAGTCTTCACCAGACTTTGAAAAACATAACTCCCAAAGAACACTTCACCAGAATGAATCATGAGATTGAACACTTTAGGTTAAAGACCGGAATTAGAAGAAGTTTTCCATAGGTTTACACATGTGTGGATAGAGTTTCATAAGAGTTATCCTTACTTGGAGGATCTTTGTCTGGATGAAAGACATATTATAAGGAGCATGATCCCTAATCTTTCAAGAAGAATACATTTGGTTGATTTCAAGTACAATCAAAGAGTTGTGAACTAAATGTTGGGCATTAATGAAAACCAACCTAGTAAGTTAGTTTGGTGTTTTTTACTAATTCCTTATGCCTTCTATCTCTATTTTGTAAATTCATATGTGAAGGCTAGGAAAGGAGTTAGATTGTTAGAAAATGAGTTAGTTGCTTTCATAGTTGTTGGCTTATTCTATTGTTGGAAAATGTGTAGAGAATGCTCCCTTTAATAGTTGTAGTGGGTAGATATAATGTATGAGCACAATGATATACTTTTTGGTGATTAAATATAATGGAAGCATGCAACATGTTGTATTTGTGTTCCAACTTTTTTTTTATATGGATGATGTGAGAATTTCATGCTTATTCAATTGCATTTTGTGCTAAATGAACTCTCATTGTAATGATGAATGTTGCATATTCTAGTTATTATTAGTATGAATGCATAGAAGTAGATAATGGGAATGAATACTTAGTAATAATGTTCCTCATCTCAATGTTCACATTTCAAAAACAATAATTTAGGAAATGCAACTTGTCTAATACCTTCCTTGTTTAAGGGAATGATGTTCTAGTATTAGACAACGATGCCCTTTATTGGAAACCCTCATAGACGTTGGTTTATAATACAATCCAACATATTGGTGTAGAAAATGGGGTGAACGACTCATAAAATTTCATAACCATATCCATTGGGATGCTTCCACAAAAACACTAAACTACTAGTCACAAAACAAGGCAAGTTCAAATTTGGCATATCATCTCATTTCATTGATGAAGTAGAGTGTGATGTATTATTAGATGTTTGTGATCAATTATTATTTTGTTTCTCCTATCTATCGAATCACTGTAATACTTGTTGATGATTGCAGTTATGTGAGACATTCTCTAGCTTACAAACCTGTGAGATGTGGATCATTGCAGCTATGCAAGTCTTTCTCTTAGCTTACAAACCTGAAAATCCTCTAAGAAGGGTACGTGGTTCCTGCCTGACATAGATCTAGGAACGTAGAGATAACCTCCTCCATTCATAGATTTGAGAAGAACTCCAGATGATTATCCAATGGGAAAGGCGATCTGTTGAGTTAGACATGTCTATGGTTGAGCACAAGGTGAACATGTGAAATCCCAAAGTGTTGGGTGCATTGTCATGTGAACATAAATGAAGATGATGTATTATCCCCCTCTAAGCAACAGAGTTGATGGGAAAACTCCAGATGATTATCCTGTGTGAGGTAGTGGGAAAGAAGATATGTAGAGTGGACGTGCCTGTGGACGAGCACATGTGAACGTGTGAATATCTGGTTCTTCTATGTAATGAATTTAGCTAGAGATATGACATCCCTATGGATGTGCCCCTAGTGGATGAGAACTAGTGGGTGTATTAGATTTCTTGCTATATGTTGTTCAAGAGTCAGAGCTGCCTATAACCATAATTGTAATGTAAAGGATATAGGTCGGCCCCACCTTAATATGATTAATAATAAATATAATTATTATGGTTAATATTAATTATAATACAACAACAACAACAACAACAACAACAACAACAACAACAACAACAACAACAATAATAATAATAATAATTGTAATTATAATAATAATTATAATTATAATAATTATAATAATAATTATAATAATAATTATAATTATAATAATTATAATTATAATGTGACTTAGAGAGGTCGACCCTGTTGAGACAAGAGACACTTCTGTTGACAGGTTTAGGTTAGTATAAGTAAAGGTAAAATCCCCATTGTGTAAATATATCTTTAATGTGAGTTTGGAAATTTAGCAAGTACATTTACTTGGGAAAAGTGCGCACCTCTCTTGGGTGCTATTCCTCTAGGGTTTGAGCACCCTATTGTGTGCTAGGTATTTCTTGGTGGTGAAGGTATTTCTATTGAAGAATATAGCAAAGGATTTGGCTGGGTTTTTCTCCCTTGTTGAGAAGGGTTTCCCATGATACTTCTTCTGTTCTTGTGCATGGTGTTTCTTCTTGTGATCTTGGTTGCTGCAACATTATTGTTTATGGTTAAGTGAAATGCTAAAAATAGAATGAACTTCATGCTTAACCTAGATTATGAAAAATCAACATGGAATCAGAGCATAGGTCTTGAAGAACCCATTTCACAAGCTACAAGATTTTACTAGTCATCCCTCCTCTTTTGCATAACCATATGACCCTCCTAGGGTTTCTAGAAAATCCATGTGACCCTCTTCCTTTGAGTGTTTCAACACTCAAAACTTGGACTTTGGGGATAAAATTACCATAGGAGTGTACAAACTCCTTCAACGCACCTCTAGGAAGCTTTAGATTGCATTTCCGAGCATTTTGAGTTTTTTTCTTTAGGGTTTCTAGGGTTTCACTAATTTCTGTAGAAACTTCAGAATTAGGGTTTCTGAAATTCCTTGAAGGAGATCTTCATCTCACCAGTGTTCTCCTATATTTCAAAGGATTATTTTTGGCTGTCATAAGTCCAACTAAACCTAAAAGTGCTAGCCTATCCTAGCCGTTAGGTTTACTAGCCAAGTTGACAAAGGTTTGTGAAGAATCCAAAAATGAGCAAAATCATAATGGGAGGAAAGCTTGATGATTCAAGAAAAATCAGTTCCTGGAAGATAAGACTTCAAAGAAAGACTTATTGTGGGTGATACAAAAATGTGTCATTGTGACATACCTCATTCATGAATATGTTAGAGGACAGAGATCCACCATGTGCCATTGGAGAAATCATATGAAGACCCTAAGGTATGCACTTGCATAAATATTATTTATATCATTATCACAAGGGTAATTGCAGGACAAAGGAATATTTTGCTGAAGTCTTGGATCCATAGGGATCTCAGTGCATTCATAGGAAGGACACATTGGAAGTGAAGATTCCAGACAGGTTAATATCAAAGGAAGATGTTTATCCTTTAGAGGGATCCACTTGAATCATAGGGAGTCGAAACTATTTGAGAAAGAGGAAGAATAGAACGATCATTGGAGCAACCAAAGCAATAACACATGATCCAAATCCTTCTATGATTCTATGGGCATAAAGAATGCATGATACAATGTATGTTCAGAACAAGATACTTCACCAGACTTTAAAAAACATAACTCTCGAAGAAGTCTTCACCATAATGAATCCAGAGATTGAACACTTCAGGTTATTTGGGTGCCCAATGTATTTTCATGTACCCAAAGAGAAGAAGTTCAAGCTATATCCTTTAGAAAGAAAGGATACAGTGAATCTTCAAAGACATTCCAGATAGACATCCCTGGTTAGAGAAAATATTGACACAAGCAGAGACATTGTCCTTGAAGAAGAGATAGTCTTTCAATGATCCAGAGAATCTCATATGGAGATTAACAGTAAGACAATACCTTCTCCCCCTTCAACAGTTCAGAGGGAGAGAAACATTATTCCAATTGATCCAGTTTGTCTAGTTGATATGTTCAAGAGATATTGCAGTAGGAAATAAAAGGCCTACCTAGACTCACTCTTTAAGAGGTAGAGAAGCACACAAGACTCTCAAGGCACATCTCGAGAAAGAAAAAGAGATTTTCGAGCTATCCTTCAGTCATGCGCTACTTCATTGATGCCGAGCCTCCTTGTTTTAGAGAAGTAATAGGAAAACAGGTATGGAAAGATGCCATAACAAAACAATACCAATATATCTTAGAAATGATGTATAAGATATTATTCAGGGACCAGAAGGGAATTCTGTGGTGACTTCCAAGTGGATATATAAGATCAAGCATGCAGATGATGTAAGTTTCGAGAAATACAAAATGAAATCTATAGCCACACATTTCTCACAAATAGAGGGAGTTGTCTGTGATGAGACACTTGATCCGTACTACCATTCATGAGTTGGAAACTATATTAGATAGATAGATTATTGATGATGTTTGTATTTCATCAAGATTGTTGTTGATCCAAACCAATATTATTACAATGTTGGTGACGAGAGCCTAATTTTGATGACTTATTCAGAAAGCCTTGTTGTTGGATACAAGAAATCCTTGAATTCTGAATTTGAGATGAAGAATCTGAGTATGATGCACTACTTCTTGGGACACGAAGTATGACATAGGACCGATAAGATTTTCCTGAGTCAAGGAAAATATACAGTGAAAATATTAAAGAAGTTCAGTATGACAAGAATGAAAAATCCATCGTGATGGATTTAAAGAAAAATATTAATGATGATTCAGATGAGATTGATCGACAATTGATTGGATCGCTGATGTATCTGCTTAACGCCAGACTTGATTCATGACATGCAGTGAGTTTGCCTATTCATTTCATGAGTCAACCGAGACAGACTCACTAGACAACAAAAAAACATATATTGAGATATATACGAGGCACAGTTGGATATGGCCTGAGATATACCTCCAATGTGAACTTGAGTTTGTAGGATATGACGATTTAGATTGAGAATAAAGTACAGTGTACCGGAAGAGAAAATCTAATTGATGTTCTACCATGAAGCTTTCCATGGTTTACTAATATAGCAGGAAACAAAACTCTGTGGCCTTGAGTACCACGGAGGTAGAGTAGATAGCATCGAGTGTGCGAAGCAATGTGGCTTCACAAGATTCTGACAGATTTACTTGACCATGAGATGGATCCTATGATGATAACCAAGAGCCGTGTAAATCTCCTTAAAGAGCCAAGTGTTTCATGATGAGATGAAATATCCTTATATAAGAGATATTATGCAGAGGAAAATCGTACACATGCAATACCTTCCTACACATGAGCAGATTGTAGATATCTTCATCAAATTAAATTCGTGAAGAATGGATGCCTAGTTGAGAGGGAGTGTCGATGACTCCAGCCAAGAAAAAAATCAAAATACATCCATGTGATACTTGGCATAATAAATAATGTGTCCCTAGCTGAGAGGGAGTGTTGATGATTGCAACTATGTGAGACATTCTCCATCTTACAAACTTGTGAGATGTGGATCATTGCAACTGTGAAAGTCTTTCTCTGAGCTTAAAAAATTGAGAGAAATCCCCTAAGAAGGGTACATGGTTCCTGCCTGAGACAGAGCTAGGAATGTAGAGATGACCTCCTCCATTCAAAGAGTTGAGAATAACTCTAGATGATTATCCAGTGGGAAAGGCGATCTGTTGCATTAGACGTTCCTGTGGCTGAGCACAAGGTGAACGTTTGAAATACCAAAGTGTTGGGTGCATTGTCATGTGAACAGAAATGAAGATGATGTATTATCCTTCTCTGAGTAGTAGAGTTGACGAGAAAACTCCATATGATTCTTCTGTGTGAGGTAGTGGGAAAGAAGATCTGTAGAGTGGACGTGCGTGTGGACGAGCACAGGTGATCGTGTGAAGATCTCGTTCTTCCATGTAATGCAGTGAGCCGGAGATATGACATCCCTATGGATGTGCCCATAGTGGATGAGCACTAGTGGGTGTATCATATCCCTTACTATATGTTTTTCAAGAGTCAGAGCTGTCTGTAACCCTAATTGTACTACAAAGGGTACAGGTCGTCCCCACCTTAATGTGATTAATAATAAATGTAATTAATCTGGTTGATATTAATTATAATATAGTAATAATAATAATTATAATGTGACTTAGAGAGGTCAGACCTATTGAGCCAATAGACACTTATGTTGACAGGTTTAGGTTAGTATAAGTAAAGGTAAAATCCCCATTGTGGAAATATATCTTCAATGTGAGTTTGGAAATTTCAGCAAGTACATTTACTTGGGAAAAGTGCACACATCTCTTGGGCACTAGTCTTCTCGGGTTTGAGCACCCTCTTGTGTGCTAGGTATTTCTTGGTGGTGAAGGTATTTCTCTTGAAGAATATAGAAAAGGATTTGGCTGGGTTTTCTTCCCTTGTTGAGAAGGCTTTCCCAAGATACTTCTTGTGTTCTTGCGCATGGTGTTTCTTCTTGTGATCTTGGTTGTTGCACCATTATTGTTTATGGTTAAGTGAAATGATAAAAATGGAATGAACTTCATGCTTAATCTAGCTTATGAAAAATCAACAATACTCACATATGAGAATTGGGAATAATGCATAAGTATCTCGTAAGTTTGGTAAAAGGATTTCTATTTTATTATATCAACATTAACATAAATTAATAATAATATAATAAAAAGTGCACATGGGGTTATAACTTCTGAGTAGCACCATGGGGGCAATGAATCAATGGGTCAGGAAGGAGCAGGAGGGTCAAGAGAAATAATTTATTATGGTATCCAAGTATCTATCTCCCAATAATCCATATCCTTTTGTATTACGTGCCTTATGTTTTATTTCCCAAGATTTATGGAAAGCCACATGCTCTCCATGCAAGCTTAGTGTTCATACAATATTTTGGGATGGTAACCTTGGGAAAAATCATGCATTCATTTTATCATTCATATGCCAGTGCTAGTGCTGAGAGTTCATTTTACAAAATGGATATGCTTCCATAGCTTATTACCATGCATAAATGTAGAATCCATGACTGAGTTTACGGGCAGACTAAGCTAGAGCTAAGATTCCCTAGTTTCCAACAATAAATATTCCCTATCAAGCTTGTATTGGATCACTAGAGGCAAGAGGGGTGTCATGTGGTACTGTCTAGTAGAGAAGGGGATCCCATTCCTTATGCTATGTATGGATGAGGGGAAGAGAGGCTAGTGAGTGGGATTGATGTAGTAAAAATTGTCGGATATGTTATTCCTTGGCTATAATATTTAGAAATTGAGTTGAGTGAGGAGAACCAAATACATAGCCAATAAATTATCACTTGTTGTTTCATTTACCAACACAAGGGTGGAACCTACATGAGC